>JANVCC010000070.1:159580-275973 GCA_025345505.1 Todiramphus chloris collaris | reverse complement strand
AGCAGCAGGGATTATCAAACATCTCCAGATACTCCCTGTAAAGATGCAGCTTTTGATGCCTGTCAAACATAAGCAAGTGTCAGCTTTCACTGCCTTTTAACCTTCACAATTACAGTGAACAGCTTGGAAATGTGACAGTCAGAGAACACTCAGTGACCTAAAGGCAGGCACCTAGTGTCACTTTGGATGCCCTACAGGCACACCAGCTACTGCTCTAGAAGGTCACGGGTCTTCTTGCTCCAATGTCACATCAGTGAGACTCATGCAAACGCCCTGGATACCCCTCCAGGCCATCTGGAATGTCACTAGGTATATCTATATTTAGGCGCTGAATGGAGTCCCCTATGTGAGAAGAAGGCGAGCAAAGGGATGCAAACCAGACTCCTCGGGCCCATAATAGTTTTTAAATTGTTGTAATTATGGGAAGCTCACCAGTGACTCCAGAATGCTTCGGCTGGCAATACCGGAGTCTGCAAAGTGATTTTTCAGATGTTTGCAATTAATTAAGCACTGGAAGTATTCAGCAAAGTCTTCCCTCTGATGAGCATTTAGAGAGGAGAGCATTTTGGTGCAACTCTTCCCCTAACAGGCTGCTGGAGAAACTGCAGCGTTCTGTGAAAATTTTGGACTGACTGTTTCAAAGCCCTGACAATATGTTTCATCTGCATAAATAAGGGAAAACATAGTTTGTTTTGTTCAGAATGCTCCGAACTTTCACAGTCACATAATTATGCGCTCAGATGGTCCCACGGTCTTATTTTGACTGAAAGGGAGATGGGAAATGTTGATCAAATAAACCCAGGCTGGAAGCTTGGCAGCTCTGCCATTTGTTAAGAGAGAAAATGACCCGGGGTTCAGGACTTTCTTCAGTGTGGAATGCTTTTCATTGCAAACCGTTCCCTGACACAGTGACAATTAACTGCTATAAGGATATGAGAAATGGCTGGATGATTTTCTGCTTTTCTCTCAGGAGAGATATTCTGAGAAGGTTGAGCTGCATCCTCTGAGGCTGGTTGCGATGCTGGAGTTTCATACTGCCCAGAATCTGACTCAAAGTGATCTGGCTTTTGAAAGGACATATCCCAGGGTTTTGTTGCGAAGCTTTTCAACCCCCCTTTTCTCTTTCCCAGCACCTTATGTGTAAAATTATGGTGACAATTATTTCCTTTGCAGTGCAATGCGGCAATATTAATGTTACGGGCTGATTAAGAGAGAGGTATGATGAGTCCAAAGGGACAGGTATGACTGAAGTCAAAAGAAAATGATAAAAATAAAATTGAATGAGAAATTTCACAAAATCACAGAATTATTATGGTTGGAAAGGACTTCTAGGATCACCAAGTCCAACCTTCATCCCAACATCTCCCTAACCACTAGACCATAGCCCCAAGTGCTACATCTACTCGTGTTTTAAACCCCTCCAGGGCTGGTGACTCCACCACCTCCCTGGGCAGCCTGTTCCATTGCCCAACCACTCTCTCAGTCAAGAGTTTCTAATATCCAATCTAAACTTACCCTCACACAACTTGAGGCCATGTCGTGTCATCCTATTGTTAGTAATTTGGGAGAAGAGCCCAACACCAGCCCTACACCTCCTTTCAGGGAGCTGTGGAAAGCAGTAAGGTCTCCCCTCAGTCTCCTCTTCTCTAGATGAAACAACCCCAGTTGTTGTGCCCGACATCCTACAGGTCCAGAGACGGTTTCTGGATTAAAGACACTCCTTTTTCTCATGTGGGCCAGGATTTAAGGGATAAAGGCTTTAAACTTCTCATCTAGAAGTTTTTCTGTCAGTGGGACACAAACATCTGAGCTGCAGGAATACATCAGGACACACTTTTACAGGACACTGCCTTCTCCTCAGAGTAGGGATAAAGTTAATTTTAAAAACACAACCCGATTTCATACTGCATACTGATTAAACAGGAACTGCTCCTAGTTTGTTAGAGCCTGGGGCGGTCATCAAGTCCCAGATGCTAAATGTTGCTTAATTGAAAAGACATTTTTTTGTTATGCTCCTGGCAATTAAATAATGATGTGGATAAATCCCTGGCAGGGTTACTGCCAGACCCTATAGACTTTCAAATAGTCTTTTTTTTTCAAGTGGCAAGATAATAGGTAAAATCACCGGGTTTTTTTGTCCCAGAATCACATCCCACAAGGATAAAGCTCATTTCCTTATAATTCCTACGTGATACTGAAAAAAACCCTCTATTTAATTTTGAAAGGCATACCAGGAACACACAGAGCTGCAGTAAGAAACAAGGACCCTTTTCTCTGACAGGACTGATGAGCTGTTTTGTTCTCTGAAAACACCTCGGGGGCTCTGATGGGACTGGGTCCTGTGGTCCTAGGTGCTGTGAGCACGGAGCAAGGTAATTGCATCTGCTCAAAGATTTTGCAGTCAGAAGAGGAGTTTGCAGCACAAAGCACAGTACAATTCCTGTTCTGCATCCCGATGAGTTAGGCCTTGGGTAAGGGTGAGAGGGGAGTAACTTATTTCACTCTTGTGGAGGCTCTAGAATGATAATTATATTATAAATGCCATATCATGACACAGGATGTTTTGTAGGCAAATTTGCTCATATATATCTGCTTGCTGGAGCTCAGAAAACTCTTCTTAGTAAGTGAAATTCTTCAGCAGCTTTAACTTTTAATATTAATCATAATGTTAATGATAATAAAGTTCATGCTAATAGCAGCATTCTATAATTTAGGGATCTAAATATAGCAATTTCCTGAGGCTCTGACAGGGTGAACTATTAGTCTTTCCTGACGGGTGCACTGAATGGGACTTTCTGCTGGGAGCAGCATGAATCATGGATTTAATATATGTAAATTCTTGAGTGTAAAATCTTTCCATGGTTTACAACCTGTGTTTACATCACATTTGATGCAGCTATAATAGGGAGTTATGCTTATTTCTTTTTTTATGGTGGCATACCATAATGGGAAAGGGTTCCTATATTCCTACACGTTACAGGGGAAAGGTAGAAAAGGGAAAGGTGTTCCTCTTTGTAATAGAATATTAATGAAAAGCAAATGCAATCTTTACAGCACTATCATGTTAAATTTCTTAGTCATTAGCTTTCTAGTACAATAAGCAATAAGCATCATTTAATAGGCAAAGCATAACAAAGGGATCTTGTTGATACACGTTAAGTGATTAAACAGCAGCGATGAGCATTCAAAAGGAGAAATATTTTTAAATAACAATTTAAATAGAATCGCTTCACTTATTAGCTTAAAATTTCTATTCTCTAGAAATGATGTCTCACTTCTCAAAAAAGACATACTTAGAGAAGCATCTTCTGCTATAGTGAAGAGCGGGGAAAAGAAGATGCCCAAGCCTCTGCCTTATGTAAAGGCTATTGCCTTGCCAAAAAAAAAAAAAAGAGCAGACAGTTTTTGTTGGGGCTAAAATATGCTGTTCCCAAGGAGGTGGCAGGAACGTGTTTGCAGACACACAGCACGCCTGTAATCCCCTTTACTTCTTAATCTTAGGGAGAAAGTTTGGAGCTAAGAAGGCAGACCTAAATTTACCCAGACTTGAGAATTTAATCAGTTTTGGGTAAGTTTAGATCTTCCTCCATGTAATCTGGAGCACAGTGGTGAGACAGCAGTCTTTGGAAGAGACACAGACTAGTGAAGTGACGAGCTGATGCCCACGACCTAACCTCAGATTGCTTCTACGTAAGCGACATTCTCTCCTGGATCCTGTTTTCTGTGACACAGAAATAAATCCAACAAGTCTCACTGTTCCGAGCTGAGGGTAGCACAAGGCTGCTCACCCTTTGGTCCCAAGGAGGGGTGCAGGCATCATCAGGTATGGAACTGCATGGCCTCTCTCTCCTTTCTTACATGCTGAGGGCAGTTTCTCTGTTCCACTATATCCTTTTTTCCAAGAATCCGACCCATCACCACAGAGTTTTAGTGGCAGTAATAACAGCTTTACCAGGATGCTCTCTGGACAACAAGCAAGGGACGGGACTCCAGTTAGCTGGCTTTTTACTCCTTACCTGAGCAGGCTTTGTTCGTGGTAGCCTAGCGAGAGCAAGGGCAGGACTCCCCAGCTAGCAGCATGAATGCCAGCTGAGATGCCTGCAAAGCACAGCCCCTACGCTGTGGTCGGCTGGTGGTATTTTGCCATCCCCTCCATGAAGCATTAGGACGGACGATAGAGGAGCTCAGAGGGAGCAGATGTTAGTCTGGTGAACATATGGATAAAATCTAGAAAACAGACACTTATTTACTGGGGAAGGAAGGAAATCTAATGCCAAGAATATGTTTATTACTGCATGTATACACAGGAGTGCACCCTGCTATCCTGGCTTGTCTGCAGGACTCCCAGGCTCTGGGGGTGATTCCAGTACACACACAAGTGTGACTCTAACTACAGGTCCCATAAATTGTCCTGTTGCATAGTTTGATTAATATTTTCTTTATGTTTTATATATCTACACTACCTGTAAAATTATAGAAAATATATTTCTCTTATACCAGTATTTTATGAGTGGAAAGAGCAGGGAAGAAAAACAAAGAAAAAAAAAAACCATCAAGGTAAAGAACAATTACTTTGGTGTGATGACTCTCCCCGTATTTACCTACTGCCCTATTTAACCTCTAAACTGTAAGTTTTCCTGAATAAGTCTGTACAACACACAGATAGACGTGGTTCTTTAGTTCTCTGTAAGAAAGACAATTTAAACAGTGAAGTTCAAAGGCATTTTTGGTTCTGAACAGTGGCAGGCCAAGTGCAAAGCTGAAACATTAGAGTGATTAAAACCCAAGCGTAGAGACAGACTTCTGAAAATGATCAACTCTGAAGAAATAGGAAGTATCCCAAATCCTAATCTAGAACTGAGTTTGAAGTTATGAGTCAATTTACAGAAACTTCTCTTTCTCATCTCCGTAAGTAAATTACAAGTTACCTTTTCTTTTAAAAAAGGTCTTTTTGAGAGAGAGACAGAGTAGAAGAAGTGGCACAAAGTGCTTTTCTTCCTCCTTTCCTACCAATTTATGAGAAGCTGCAGAGAACGGTTTAGGTGGAACTGCATGAGTGTGCAAAACCATTTTTTATCATAATCATTCTCCTTCCCATAAAGTACAGTGCTTTCTATCCTTCTGAGTAGTATTATGTGAAGCTTGGAGGACACAAGAGTGCTACATCAGTCACAATGTCAACACAAACATAGGGATTCAGTTTGCTCCAAACTGCCTGCTCTAATAACATACCCAGTGGCATTGTGCCCCAGCTGCACCAGGAATATGTGCTCTTTATGATTCAACACCAACCTCATTTTTTTCTCTTCTTTTGTCAGCGATGGGCTAAAGTGCTTGATAAATAGAAGAGAAAATAAACAGGTAATAAATAAATAATGGCTAATGAATACATAGAAAACAGCCTGTGAAGTACTTCTGTGATAGGGCTTGACAGGTACAGCTGTAGAATGAAGCCAAGATCTAGTGAAGAGTCTATAAATCCAGCAGCCTTCCAACTTCCTAGTAAAACCTGCCCGTTCACAGATGAGGGTTAGCACACCTTCAGAAACAAGGAAGCTTTTTCCCTAGGTGAAAATGTGTGGGAAGTGAGTCCCTGAGAGAATGTGTTCTGAAGAAGTAAGATGAGGTGGGGAAAGTAGGAGGTTTGGGACAATGAAACAGGTTGCTTTCACTTCTTCCACTCTTCTTCATGAGGAAAATAAAAAAAAAAATCAAAATTCTTGGGGTGTGTTTTCCTGTTGTAAGTAATTTTTCCATCTGTCTTTACACCACAGCCACCTGAACTGCTCTGGGGGTACCGTGAGCCAGTGCTGGTAAGGAACGATAATCAGCCCTCTCTATTTCAAGTCATGTGGGTGATTAAGAACGGGCCCAGTAAAGAATCAGAAAATTGCAGGTGGTTTCCTTCAGTTTGTCTCATAAAGACCTGTGGCAGGACAAGAGAAGTCCAGTCCCCAGGGCTGCTATGTAAGCTATGTCTCCACAGACTGTACAATGGAACACGCAGGAGAACCTGTTATATCCCAGAGGTGGGAATTTGGCCTTGCATTGTCCTCTGAAAACATTTTGTGGAAGCAGCTTCAGCAGCAAAGGGACTTTGTTTCTAAACTACGACAAGCAGCTTGGGAATGCTGATCATATATTTTTTAATACACCTGCTCAAAACCCAGATATTCTTCATCTTCTAGAGATTTTGCTGAAGAAAGCACTCTGGTACCAATGCATTAATCCCACGTCCATGGTAATGCATGGGAATCCTGGCTGAATGAGTTTAAGCTGGACCTGAGTTTAAGCTGGACCAACATGTCTCTGTGATGTCTGCTGAGAGGACACCTTATTCCTACAGAGCTTCAAGCGTCCTCCCCCCAGCAAATAAGCTAACAAATTATTGCCCAGTAAAGCAAGAGTAAATATTCCTAGAGTAAATATTCCTAGAGAAATAAATTTCTAGCAAAAAAAAGAAAACAACATCCCCCCCCCCCCAGTTCCACCCCACTAAATCCTTTTTGTCTTGGGACAGTTTATTCTGGGGTATTACAGCCATGAAGTCGTTAATATATTACATGAAAGAGCCACTGTGGCTGTGACAGTCTGAGGATACAGGGCAGAGGGTTTGCAGGAGGAGGCAGTGTCTTCTACTAGATCTGCCAACACAGTGTGAAAAAAAGGATAAGCTACTGAGTGGGAAAAAAAAAAGCTTTTTCTGATGACTTGCTATAACCTTTTTCTCAGCCTCTAAGAGCTGCTAGAACTGAATTTGCCTCAGGACGATCACTGTTTCTTGCTATTTGATTATCCTGTGCTCAAACAATAGTTATTTCTACGGATCATTTAGTAATGCATCATGTTTTAATGACAATGATAAGAATAAACATTTAATGAAGCATTAAAAAATCAATGGGAGTGTTATAATTTATTCTGGTACTGCCAAGACTGGATCCAGTTTTCCACGATTTCTACTAGTTGCAAAGGATTTGTTCTATGTTTCATTATTTTCTTATCTCAGCCTGTGGTTCATGACCGAAGGATCATGAAGACAATAAAAGAGCCAAAGGAGGGGGAGATAATCTTCATTAAAACTGGGGTCAATTATTCATTTGTTGTTGTAATTTGCTGCTGTCGTGAGCGATGTCATGTGTATCTCACTTAGCAACGCGGTCCAAATAGCAAATATTGTTCCACCAAGTGCAAAACACTGTAAATTGTGTAGAGGAGGAGTTTTTAATGACCAAGTTCACTTGGTGCGGAGTCTTCGAAATGTTCCAGTAAATGTTGTTTACATAATGAAAAGTGCACATTAAGAGCAGTACAGTTCCCCACTCTGTACCGACTCCCCGCACTTACAGGAACACCATTAGAGATTTGAAGAGATTACAATCCTGTTGTAATTACCTCACATGAAAGAGAAGATTTATATCAACATCCAGTGAGAAGGGATATTTTGGTTCAAGTGCTACAAAATAGCCTAGAATTTCTCAGGCATTTGAATAGAACGGGCTACAATTTAAATTCCAGGTTAAAACTGGAATTGCAGCTCTATAAAACACAACATGTTTCATTTTGCTTGACATTTGATTTCCTATTGTAGAGCGAATCATGGACATTTAGTGCATATTTTTTATTTTCTGAGAAGGGAAAAAAGAACATATATACAGAAATACGCATTTTATTAAGAATAAGTCAGAAACGTGGGGAATAAAAGTCAAATTTTTGAGCTGTCTCACTATGACAGTAACTTGGAACCAGTTCAGTCAATTTTACACACATGGTAACATGCTGATGACGATGGTGGTGATCCACATCTGCTTCCTCTGGAAAGCAGGAACATTTTACTGGGATTTTAAGGGGATTCCCTATAAATTCCATTCTGAAAATGCTCTGTGCATGCTGAATGCGCAATGGCTTCTAGAACTTAAATTCCTTGTTTCCAGTGAATATTTGCTGATGAAGTCAGTTGTAAAAATCTATCCATTTCAGCAGGGTCAAAGTACTAATTACTCCTTTCTCTATGGTACAGTCACTTGATAGTTGCATGCTGATGAATACAGCAGTATGATTTGATATGTTTCCTTTAGACAGAACTAAACAATTTTGTTTTTATTTCTACTTCTTAATTTTTTAGGTAAAGTTAAAAAAATTATTTAGAAATTGGATTTTTTTTACATTGCTGAAAGGCTTAAAAAGCTGATTTGGGTTTTTTGTTTGGTTTTTTTTTGTTTGTTTGTTTGTTTTTTCCTTTGGTTTTTTTTTCCTGTTTGTTTTTGGGTTTAGTTTCTTTTAGTTCTATCTGTGTTTTGCAATGGAGAAATGTTCTGTCAGGAATTTCCTCATTAGCTGTAGTGGTAGATACAGTACATACAAATTGGAAGGCAATTAGTACTCTCTTGCTAGGGAAATTTTGCATGGTGTGACTATTTTATATTTCCTTGTATACTGAAGAACATGAGAGAAAACATTTAACCCTCATTACATTGATCCCAGTACATTATCACCTAGGCTTGTTATCTAGGGATCACAGGTTGTCTTTGCTGTGAGTTTTCTCCTGGTCCCTGCCAAGCGTGTTTATCCTTAGCAAACACTTCACCAGGGCTCACTGCCACCTTGTCAGCAAGTTGCAAATGCCCATCCAAAGCACTAAGAAGAGAGAGGCTACAATTCTGAATGAAAGTTTCTCAAACAGCTTAAAATGAGCAGTAGGGTGTCTACCCTGGCTACATAAAAGAAATGGAGAATTATCTCTTTATTGATTGCTAATGCATTGATTAAATGTTTGCTATCTGTCCTTTCACCTCCTCCATCACTTTGGCCACGACTAATTGCTTACTCATCAACGGTCTGAACCCAATCAGCCACCACAGTAATTATCAGCAGTCCTCATAAACCCCATTATCTCTGTAAGGATACACTAAGGCCATTTGTTATGGACCTTGCAATAACGAGCAATACATGCAGAGGTTTTAGCCTACAAGTGAAATGTTACTTTTTGAACGCAGACAATCTGAGCCACAAAAGCAAATCTGCACACAGAACGTTATCACCTCACTTGTGCACGGAGCCAGGGCTACAGCAAGGATCTCAGCTCTGTTCCTCTGGGTGACTTGGAAATCGTCAAGTTCCTGCAACTTCAAACTGAAATGTTTGCCTATTCTATACTGGGTTCTGTGAAGTCCCATGGGCTGAGAAATTACAACTTTGTATTGAGTTTTACTCCTTCGAAAAGTCTCTATCAGTAGCGACAGTGTTATCCTGTATTTAAAGTAATGACATACTGGTTTTCACAGCCTGTTTCCATCCCCGGCAATAACAAGACCACAAAAGAGCAAGCCCTACAAAAGGGACCGTAGTCAGCATTTTGACTGGGCCCGTGAAGAATAACACGAATAAGATTACACAAAAGGAAAGATGCCACTTGACAAGAAGGTGGTTTTATAAAAAGAAAATAAATATAAACCTGAGGTCAAATCCACTAGGGACTAAAGGAATTCACAAGAACTGGCTGGTGCGAAGGTTTAACAGCATTCATAAATTAGCTGATGCTTAAAAATGTTACTCATTATGCTCTATTTACCAGCTTGGAATGACTCTCATTTGCATTTATAATACTCCTCTGTAGTCATCACCCTTCTGCCTCCTTTCAATAGATTAGAAAATTCAGGTTTGTGCACACCGTTCTCCCACAGAAAAGCGGGAATTTGTTTTCCTCCTCACCATTTGACTACAAAATGCATTCTTGCCCAGATCCTCCTGACTTGTAGGAGTGTAATAACAACAGCTCCCCACCATCTCAAGGATGTGCCCGTGAACAGCATACTGCATCTTGATCTTTCTTCCTGATCGTAGAATATCGAAATCAATTTCAATGATAAAAATGCCACCCAGTTTGAGTCATCAAGTGGAATAAAGCCCCCTTGCTGAGAAAGCCATTTGAATGCAGGTTAACTGTGACCTGTGCTCCTCCACAGTCCTTGGAACATCTGGCCATATGGGCTGTAAGCAGATTAATCCGGTGCTTTGCACTCTTCTCCTTTAAACAGCTTAAAGGTTGCTGTTTAAATAGCACAGCGTGCATTAAAAAAAAAAAAAAAGATCAGTAAACATCTAAAATAACTGGGATCAGATGAACAACCCTTCTCCACAGAAATATTCCTGAGCACCCGAAGAAGCAAAATAGTTGAAAACGACTTGGGTTTGTTGCGGATTTGTGTTTCCATGTATCTAAATTTAATCTTTTCCAAAGTTGTCAAATCCTATCTAGCTTACATGATTGATCCAGACACAGAACTTCCACTGCTCCTGCCTCCGACAGTTGTGCCAGGCAGTTTGAAAGGCTGGCTACCCAGGGAGCTGTGCTCTGTCTAACCGGGGAGCACGGGCTGGTGCCTGCGAGTGCCCAGAGCTATGTAAGCATCTCACTTGACATGTCCTCTGCGGAGCTAGCAGGGAGATTAGGCTCTGGCTACCTTCCTCACACTTGCCCGATGCTTTTGGCAGCAGTACCGATTGCAATCGGATTGTACTGATGTGCTAGAGGTCATGTGGAGGATACTGATGCAGAGCATTTTTTACTGCTTTTCTTTTTTTTTTTTTTTTCCAAAACCGTGTAATCAACAGTGTGGTTTCTGAAATCATTTTCATTTTAATTCAACTTCCTTCAAATTTTTCTTTCCTTCTTCTTCCACTGTAAAGGGCAAGCTTCCTGCAGACAGAATTTTGGTTCTTTTCGAAAACAGGAAAAGAAAATCGATTATTTTAAAGTCAGGTTGAGGGCAAGTTCCAGTAAATGTGAAGTGATTATCAGACACCTTTTATCCCCATGTCCATTTCTAGCATTTTATTTGGGGGGAAACAGAAGCTAAACCTCCCCAGGCACCCAACCTTTGATTTGTTCGACATCGTACTTTCAGGTTTCGCATTAGTCTGTCATTTCCAAGCATTTCACCCCTCAGCTGTTGTGCTTCACAGTTACTGCACTAGTGGTCTGGTCTCAGATGTCTGAGCTTCATGTGTGTAGCAGGATGAACCTGGCCAGAATAGTTGTTTCTCTGTGAGGTGGAAGAATCATGGAATCACAGAACAGCTTGAGTTGGAAGGGACCTTACAGATCATCCAGTTCCAACCCCCCTGCCACAGACAGGGACATCTTCCACTAGAGCAGGTTGCTCAAAGCCCCATGCAACTTGGCCTTGAACACCTCCAGGGCTGGGGCATCCACAGCCTCTTTGGGCAACCTCTTCCAGTGTCTCACCACCCTCACAGTGAAGAACTTCTTCCTTACATCAAATTTCAATCTACCTTCTTTCAGCTTGAAGCCATTACCCTTTGTTCTATGCCAACATGCCCTTGTAAAAAGCCTTCTTCACAGGTTGTAAAAAGTCTTCTTGACAGTGATCACTGCTGCTCTGCAGACAAACTGAAGTCTTGCATTACCTTCATTTTGAATAGCTATTAATTTTAATGTTGTCCATCAAGGGTATTTCTGGGACTAAATCCTGTCAGTTACCACCCACAGTGAGGTCAAGACTGCTGCTCTCGACTTCAAAGAGAGGAACATCCTTGTGTAATGCCAGCTACTGTGGGGAAACTCTGCTGATAGACACTGAAACAGCAGAGAAAGCAGCTTGTAAGGGTGGAAAGCTTATTAACATGCAGAGCAGCACACTGCCCATTACTCTGCATTCCTAGGTAATGGGGAAATTATTAGCAGACAGCACTGAATTAGGAAAGGAATGATGTTCTGATGCAGTTATTGAACCGGCTCTATTAAGGAAGACTCCATCACTGCGCTGACAATCCTTGCTCCTCATCCCGTTGTGCAGCTTCGCCGAGGGGACCTGAATGAGGGACGCGTGCCAAAGGCTCTACCTGAAGCAGACTGCAGGAGCATTACCACAGCTACAGCACCAGATCTCCCCTCTTGCTTACGCTGCCTGCACCGTGCACGCCAAAAGGCCAGCTTGAAACAGGAAAGGGGCAGCAATTCACAAACTTCTGGCCCGATCCTGCCACGGGTGATGTTCCACCAGGCAGTTCAGGTCAGATGAGTGTGTGATGTGTGACCTTTCTTGATAAATAACAGTGAAACACTGAAGTGACAAGCAATTCTTTCTTTCAAATAGAAAATATGCAGCACTGACATCTGAATTCTCTCTTTCCTTATAATTTGGTTAAGGTTATTCCTAGACCACAGTGGAAAATAATTTTCCAGTCCTTCAAAAGATTCAGATTTTACATTTTCCCCATTCCATCTGGGTTGAAACTAAGACCTTTGCAATTGAAAAATCCAAAGCTCAGGATACTGTAAAAGGTTAGGATTCTTCTCTCAAATGGAAGACAACCCACCTGAACTTCCTTCAGCTTCCAATTTCTGCCAGTTTTCTCTTTCAGACAAGATTCCTGACTACTAGATTACTGACTTGATATCTCTTGCTGTGCCCTAGTAGCTACTCAATTATTGAAAGATGGAATAGCTCCAAGAGATGCTACTTCAAGAAACACACTCTCTAACGACACAGTCAAGGCATTCAACTGGGACACTGGAAACCAAGGCTCAAGTCTGTGTACCACAGATTGTTAAAATCTTACTACAAAGGCTTAGAATTATGCTAGGCAAACAACAGCATCACTGGCTCAGGGGAGAGTAGGTTCAAATGCCTGGTTTGGGCTACATCCTATCCTAGAGTGGAAATAACTCCATCTCTGGTCATTGGGAAAATAATTTCTCTGTTGAATTTTGGCCGAAATGAACTCTAAGATCTGGCATGATGGCAGCCTAAGAAGCAACAGAGATCCTCTCAACTCAATGCAGGAGTCTAATGGGCAGTGTAACAGACACTCTGGTGCCCATGGGGTATGAGAACCAGCTATTTTGTGGACGTACACCAGTTTTACCAAAATGATGAGGTATGTAGAGCGTGAAGAACTAACCATGATGCCCAGAGGCAGAGTTAGCGTATTTGATAAGGGAGGATGCCTTCCCCCCACTGCCACTGGCCTGGTGCTTCCAGACAGAGGTGGGCCAGCTCCTGAAGGCCACACTGCAGCAGCTTCTCCCCAGCTGCTGCTGCCGCCTGTTTTCAGGAGAGGATGACAATGCTCAGCGAGCTCCTCATGACTCTCAGAAGTAGCACTGCAAGCTATCCGGAAAGATGGAAAAAGAGCCAAGTTGTACAACTTCTGTGCTCTTCAAAACAAATCTCTCACCCTGCATAGCGACTTATCTTCCCTGGGATTGTTTTTGCAGCCATGGATTTCCCTCACTTCTCCCTGAAGTGAATATCCAAAGTAAGACCTAAGTCCTAAGACATATGGAAATTAAATAAATCAAGACCCATATAAGCTGGTGTCCTCTGGTTAACCTATCATGTGTGGAAAGCAACTTAATCCTCAGGTTTTGGAGTGCGTCCAGTCTATAAAAACATGTGGATTGGGAAGAGCAGATTGGGAGGCAGGCTGAGCCGCAGGGCAGTAGGTGCTGCCACTGCTCAGCAGTGCCCTGAAAGAGCAAATACCCTGCAAGCCTGTGGAGTGAACGCCCCCAAGCCCCCCAGCCCTCAACCCCACCACCCCCGGGTGCTGCTTCTGTCCAGCGTGCCTCGCGACGCAGAAAGTCTTCCGGCAAAAAGAAGAATTCTGTGCTGTGAGATTAGAAACTGCCCATGCCTGTTGGATTGGTTTAACGGGCAAGGGCAGCCTTTGGGGCTCATCTCTCTTGCAGAGGGTTAGAGAAGGCAGAGCAGCACTCAGCACATGTGCTGGTATTTGTTTCTACTGGAAGCGTTCCGTGTTGTATTTGGGGGAAAAAAGAAAGAGCAGGCTTCTGACCAGAGTTTATTTCAGTTCCCTTGGCCTTCTACGAGAGAATCCAATATGACCAGCGAGCACCATTCAAAAACTGCCTGGTATAAACATATCCAAGTAAGAAAGGAATCCCTTCTGAGTATAATAGTGCCTGCTATTTGCTGGTGGTTTTATGAGGTGGTACCTACCCCTGTCCTTTTGCAATGCACGTGCCTGTATCCCACCCTGCCTGTTACAGACAGAGGGGATGACATTGCCTCCATCTCTTTTGACCACTGACTCTGCCAGAATGAACCAAATGCTGCTGGAAGCATTGGAGGAACGTGCCAGGTGTTAGCCAAAGAAATCCTTTGTAGAATGGCAGTACATGAGCCCTCTGAATCCACCTTCAGCAGCAGCAGGCGAGTCTGCTCTGTGAAGTAAGAGCACTGGCAGCACAAGAGAGATTTCCCTTTGAGCTGCACAGCTTGTCAGCAGGGCTCTGCCAGCCCATGGACCATCAGGCACAGAAACCAGAGCCAGATGCCAAACACGATGTGAACCAGACCTGGCAGCTGAGGGATGTGCTGGTTCAGAGTCCAGAAATCAGGAGGAGGGGGCAAGGCCTGGCTGTCCTGTCCCCAGCAGGAGCCAGGGCAAGGATCAAGGTGCAGACACGAGAGGCCTGAGGGAAGGGTGAGGAGCAAAGGCTCAGTAGCAAGAGGGGTACACAGCTACAGCCAAGAGACACTGCAAGCAAACAAGGGCAGTCGAGGGGATCGCATCCTCTACCAGGTGAGCAGGGCACACACTTGGCTGTTGGATTTAGCAGCCTGTTTTAGCTGAAAAGCTGGGCTGGTGCATTATGAGCTTGGGCAGAGCCTGTTACCTCACCCAGACCTCATACTACATGAGCAGAGACCTGATGATGTAGTGAGGGAGGAGGAATACAGCCTGGGCAACTTTGTCCTCCCCTGCTAAAC
This sequence comes from Todiramphus chloris collaris, assembly GCA_025345505.1. Classification (NCBI taxonomy): domain Eukaryota; kingdom Metazoa; phylum Chordata; class Aves; order Coraciiformes; family Alcedinidae; genus Todiramphus; species Todiramphus chloris. Next base: position 261,214 of record JANVCC010000070.1, on the reverse strand, counting down.
CTCCTCTTGCTCACGGAGAGCTGAAGGTTGCAAATTTTTGTTCGTCAGAAAATGGACGAGGTGTTTTGTTTTGCTGTTTTTTTTTTTTAACGCTAAAGCATGTTTTCACAAAGAGTGATCACCAAAGGATTTCAGCAACACAATCAGAAAACTGGAAAGGGGCTGAGGGTAAAGAGCACAGGGCTGCTTGCTCCACCATTCCCTCCAGCTCCCACGCGTCTCCCTGGTGAGGAACATCCAGTGCGGACGAGCCTACAGCCCAACCGGCTTTTCCAGAATAACCTGCAATTAGCTTTCCGAAAAATGTACTGGTATGAAGACCAGCAGCATACAAACACTTCAGGATCAGTCTTTTAAAAATGAATTCACTGGTAGCTTTTTGCCTCTTGATACCTAACAAAGCTCTCAGACTCTTTTCAGCCCTCATAAGGACCTGATCTCACAGGAGGAGCACAGGACAGAAGAGGTTCCTTCCTTACAGAAACCCTGCAGGAACCACTCCACTTTCAATAGTTTTTAGGTAAGATATTAATGGAGCTGAAAATGGCTGGATTATATAAGCTGTAGCATAATTTTTTTCACATTTTGTGGAAACAGAAGTACGAACCAGCACATTTGTTATTCATGACATGAATCTCCATGAAACCCCCAGTCTTGTAAAATGTAATGTCAGGAAAAATCTGATTAAATGGCATTGTCCTCCCTCGGGGAAAACTAACTTCAGTTAGTAGAAACTGTGTTAAAGTCTGCATTTCCTGCTCCATTTAATCTTATTTATCATTTCAATAACATTATGCTAGGCTAAAAAACGGCAATAAGCAGTGAGTGGCAGGTGAACATTAAAAAATGCATGCATTTATTATACTTACTCATTTAGATTTAATGCTATTCGGCTGTCTAACTTCAAAGCTTATGTGCTTTCCTTGGGCTTAGTTTTGTCAGCTTGACATTGTTAATCATCTGAACATTCCACATCAGTGGCTGGCATAGCTAGAGATAACTTCTTTCACTAGGAGCAGTATCTTTGGCCAAGAATAGCCCTTGAGCTTGGATAGTCAAGGCGATCTTGAAACAACATTTTTCTCAGGTATTAAGTGTGGGATCTGGATCTTGATTAATAAAAATCTTTGGTGACCCTTCGCATTAATTTCATCACTATTCACTGAACTTTGATTTAGGCGGACGGTTGTGTTGGGAGTGATTAGGTGATTACTGACACGATAGCTGAAGATTATCAACTGTAATAGATACTTTTTTTTCTTGCCTCTGAGTTTGTGTCTATTGCACAGCTGTGAATTCCAGTGATTATGTTCTTATTATTTAAGTGGCTACAAGTCACTGCTCTGTTAGGCAGACAAGCAGCTTTAAACACACCAGCTTAGACCATGGACACGTATGGCAGAGGTACTGAGAAATGAAGCCCGATACTTGGCTCCCTAAAATACTGAGCTTCACTGCAGATTTTCTGTTGCACACACCAGAGCTGCAGCGTACGAAGCGTGTGACATCTGCTATGGCTATTACTGAGCTTGCACATCTGTTCTCCTCCCACCCACTGGGCCCACGGCAAAACAGCGAAGGCTGATGCAAAGGCAGATTTCACCGACTACTTCATTTCCTACACGCTGGAGGCAGCTCAGGACAGGTGCTGGAGAAGCTCAGGGAAAACCTGGGTGTATTGGTTTGTGATAGGGCAGGGGACACTATGCAGCCTGGTGCCAGCCAGCATATCGGTGTAGCAGTCCCACTCAGTTTGTCCTTCCCAATTCCACAGTCCCCTCTACTTCAAACTTAGAATGGTAGAGGTTGGAAGGGACCTCTGGAGATCATTGAGTCCTTGATAGATTTTCAGTTTCCTGTCTACCTTTTAGAACAACGGGGAGGGACCACCTGAAAAAGGACTGTTTTGTAAAAGGCCATTCAAACGCTTCTCTTTTCAACTGATTTTTCAATGAACAAAAATCTAGAAAAAGGAAAAGGTCACATCTATTTTTTCTATCCACTTATTGGTAAATATAGGAATTCAGTAGGAAAGAAAAAAAAAAATGTATCTTTCCTTGCTTCTGACTTTTCAGAAATGAGCTTTCATCACATACAGAGAACATGGTGTTCAGCAGAGTATCACAGTGCAACGTGCAAAGTATTAGTCCTTCTGCTTTCAATGAAACTGTTTGCTGATGGACTGGATTGTAGCAAGAACTTTGTTATTCTAGATGTTGAACACTGGGGATCAGAGTTAAACTGAAGGAAACTTTAAGGTCAATTTTGGCCAAAGGCACACCCCAGTTCAGGGTTAAAATGAAGGTAACTGTTGGAATAGAACTTTGAAAAACAATAAGCAAGGCAGAAAGGAAAAAAAATCCATCAGTAGCAAATAGCAGGATGTTGATAGAGGAGGTTATTTATTATAATATATGGGGGGGGGGGGGATCTATAGATAAATGTTGAAAAATAAAAAAGAGGAAGAGCAGAAATTTAGGAGTGGCATAGATCCATTTCTCTGTAGATGGTGTGAGAAAGTGAGAAGTGTTTTAACACATTCTGTTCTGTTTCCACGAGAAGGAAGTATTGTAAGAAGATGATGAAGCAATTTCTAGCACTTTCAAGAAGAATATCGAACCGCGTGTACAGGGGATAAACATTTTTCAGCCCTCAGCCCTGAAAAATGTGCACCTAGGAGACCTTGTAGAGTTGTCTGAGAGATATAAGCCTAACTGTTGCAATTTCAGAGGTAGCCAAAGACTGGGACAGAGTTAGTGTTGTGCTAACAGCCATTCTAAAATGGCAATGGATGACATGAGCAACCATGCATATATAAACCCTTGAAAAATTAATACGGATATCAAGTGATAGGGAACTGTACGACAGGGTATCAGGTATTACAGGTACTCAGGGTGGCTGTGTATCAGACAAATCTAGCACAGCACTGGATGAGCACTGAGGAAATACATTGCTACACCTGGCAAACAGTGGAGGAAACAGCTCTTTTTCAGCAGAGGCAGAGTTAATTCTCTTCAAATACGGGAAATACATTGTTCAGTATGGCACAATCAGAAACATAATGAGGAAAACATATGAAACTTTGTAAAAGGCATCACTGAACAGTGCAGCCAAGTTACAACACATTTTTCTCAGGACAAGTTTGCAATAAAAGTTCCTGTTTCTTGAACTCAGTCAAGCTTTTGAAGAGGAGAGAGTTCATCGGCCTTTGATCCAAACTTTTTATTCCGCTAGTACTGAGTGACCTAACAGTTTGCTTAAAATGCAGCTGCACAGCTAGTCAATACCTCACTCCAAACACAGCGCTCTTACCTCATTAGCAAATAACTTGGAATGACAGGAGCAGATCACTAGATCAAAAGACTTGGCACCGAGGTTCCTACATCCTTCTCAGATGTAGTTGAAGGAATTTACTTTGAAGCAGAATTTGTCGAGGCTGAAAATCTCCACCATACAGGGACTCAAAGCTGTTGAAGACCAGTCATCGTTTCGGACCCTCCCCTCAGATCTGGAACATGTTAATGGGCATTTGGAGGGGATTTTTCAACTTAGCTTCCTCCAACAGAAACTTAAAACCCAAAACTGGTTTCCTAACTAAACCAGAACATATTAAATAGAGGTGCTAACAGGGATTTTCTCCAAAGCACCTAAAACCCCACTACAAATGTAAGCACTCATTTAAACTAACAGGGAGTTCCTTGCTGTGCCACCATCCGTGTCCCATCTCCACCGATTCTACCTAAACTCTCCCATCTATGTAAGAAGGATAACTCATAACACAACCAATGTGTTGCAAGGAAAAAAAAAAAAAAAAAAGAAAGTTACACCACTGAATGTCAGTCTTGAAGTTCTCCAGAGGATTAACTCTCATTTTGGCACCCTGTCAGCTAATGAGTTGAATAAGCAGTTGTTAAACTATCACGTGGTGTGTCTTCTGCAGCTACTCTACCTGATATCTGAAGGGAAGAGTAAAAGCTAGGAATACTTTTGTAAGGCTATAGTATCAGATTTATGGCCACTGCTGGGAAGTTTTACTGCCTGAGAAAAAAAGGGCAGGGCATGAAAGAATGAAAAGCAGGAACTTGCACAACTTCTTCAGGGCTAAAATGGCATCTCATATTTAGGAGCTCTTGGCATCAAGTGTCCTTAGTTGCCCATGGAAACTAGGCCTGTGTGAGTCAAAAATGCACAGCTGAGCAAAAATAAACACAACGGAAGATTTTGGGTTGAGTTGATGGAGACGATCATTTTTCAGTATGTTTTCCTTGGTAAACTGAGAAGAATATCTGAGAACTATAACCATTCTGGGGCACTTATGATAAAAGTAAGGAAAGCAAGGAAATTCTGGACTGCTTTCATGCAGTTGCCTTTCAAGCACCAAGGAAGATGCAGCTATGCAAACCATACATGGTACCATCACACTCTGTAACTCAAGCCCTCCAGTAATGAGAAGGTCATTTCCCAGGCAGAGGGGAGCCTCCGGCTCAAATCCTGTCTGACTGATTCCAGGCAGTAATTGGAATTTATATGGCTCTTCTCTGAAGACAGGACTATATATCAGACTGTATGTGTAGTACAGACAGTGAGGAATCTCCCTCAGTCTTTATTCTTGAGGCTTCCTAGTTTTGGCTAAATTATTTCTACTCAACCTAAACTGAGTGTCTGTTATCACGGAGAGAGAATGATGCTGAGCCTGTAGCTCATATGGTAATAAGGAGGGGCCATGACATTTTCAGTTAAACCTAAAAGGTTTTACTTCATTTTTCCTAACAGCTTTTAATGAAAATAAGCTTCCAGTGATGAGATAGTAAAGCTTTTTTTTTCTAGAAAATGTTCATACTTTCTTCCACATCTTACAACTAGTCCACAGGGGTCATGGATGTCAACCTCCTCACTTGCAATTGCGTAACAAAGTCTGGACCGAGATCCTTCTGTGAATGAAGCTATCAGATGGATGCAGGCAAAATGGAAAATGTAAATTCCAAATTGAACATCTGTAACGTCATCATCTAGTGAAGATCAGAAGCTTCCTCAGGAAAACACAAGAGTTCTGGTTAAATTATTCTGAGCTGCAGTCATTTATATGGAAACGGGCTCGCGGGTGTCCATTTACGTGTGACGTACACACACGTGTACAAATAGACACACACATCACAATCCCAGTGCCAGCAAGGTGAACATGAAGATCTTGTCTCATTACTTAGTGTTACGTTAATAGAACCAGAAACAAGAAATATACGTCACACTCCATTTTCTACCTTGCCTAAACTGTATTTAACTATATCCCAGCATGGAGTATCCTTGAATCCTGGTTTGGAAGGAATACCCACTACCTAAACTCCTTCCCGGTTTACCTCTTTTCAGGGGACTAGCTCTCAATTCCTCTTCACACAGCGAGCACAGTATTAGGAACAACTTGCCAGTCTACAGGCAAAAAGCTCTTACACAAAGAAATCTTCCACAGGTCTGTTCTGTAGCAGAAAGCAAGCAACTGAAGACTTCTTGTGCATAGAAGATTAATGGCTTGACTTGCTAGCATCTTCCATTTTAGAGATTTGAAATCATGATATATTTACAGTTGGTAAGAAGCAAGTATTTGGGTATTTTCAGACAATTCACATTGTATATACCATATATAAAGAAAACAACCCTAGGTGCAACTTAGCCTTCATATTCCACATTTAGTTCCCCTATTCTTTTCATACAGGATAGCCTGGCATATTTTTCTTCAACTAAGTGAAATGTCATGTTATGACTTGCCAAGTTATTTAAAACAGATTTATAAAGACAGGTCATAACATCTTCAGAAGCTATAAACCCATTATGTCTGTAAGAGGGAAGGAAAGAGAATCTGAAAACCATTTTCTGTAAGGGACTAACGGGCTGAGAGCATGAGGAGAACCTGAGAACAATTTCAAGGATATTTACAAGAATGCATTTTACATTTAGCTCTTGGAAGAGGCTCTCGCACTGGTGAAATGTGCCTTGGCAGTCTTTCAGTAAAATGCAATTGGAGTTTGAAGCACTGATTTAGGGTTTGCAGAGTCTCTGGTTTTGCCTGGAGAGGAAGGTTTCATTTCAGTAACTGTAGACCTGATGCTTTGCTTCCTTTCTGAAACCACGAATGTCACTGACTCCTTGACTGCACTCCCGGAGTGATATAAAAACCCGTTGCTGAATGTCAATACTAGGGCAGCTGTCACCAGGACAGCAGTCTACAGGACAATGAGCAAATGTCCTGTGGCTGGACTTGTGCCATGTCTACATATGGGAAAGGGCAGGGGCAAAGGCAGAGATGAGACACCCACACCTTTGACAGACTTTTACCGTGCGACCCCTCGGTGAGCCTCAGGGCATTTTGCTAGGGTTCAGGATAGTCTCGGAAGGCAGCTGAAGTTTGTGGCTGAATACTCTATGCCAGCTGGTCAGAAGAGTTCCCCACTGAACAGCTTCTGTGAAGCTATGACCAGAAACAACAACTACTGAAGCCGTGAGGCACACTGGGTTGGAGGAAATCCAGAAGCGTTTAAATGCTGACAGAAAGGAAAACTCTAAAAAACCATCCTGCTCACAATGATGATAAATCTCCTTACCAACTGCTTGGCAGTTGGTGGTACATCCACTACCCCTTGTTTGCGTATTCTCTTGTCAGGCAGCTGGGAGGATGTTGTCCATCACCTGCCACACCTCACTTTCCAAGGAATCCATATGGCAATTTTAATGTCTGAGCCTCATTTCAGGTCAAATATAACTTCTGTTGAGTTCTGGTGCCCAAATCCTAGGGAAGAACACTGCTCCCTGTTCACAGCAATTTTTGGGAACCCTTCTGAAGAACACAGCCTGTTGATGTACACTGACGACTGCAGGAGTTTCCTACCTGAACTCGTGGCTGTGCTTTACATGGAAACTAAAGTGCCACTGCTGTCTTCTTCTTAAGTAGAAAGAAATAACTTTTAATCCTGGTTTGACAAAAAGAGCACCTAATAAAGTATAGTTTCTACTCAGAGAAAACAGGAAGGCAGTGATTAGGCTTTTCCAACCCCCCCCAGAAGACCCTCCTTCAGACCTCCTTCAGACCTCCTTGACCCTTGGACAAGCCATTCTTTTCTGTGCAGACCACGAGAAGAGTTCCAGGTCGAGGACTGTAAAGAACCCATTTGCAGCACGCAGTCAGGAGTTCTGGTGATCTGGAAAAACTCAGAAGATCTGCTGCTTATTCTTAGCACTTTCTGTGGGCGTTTTATCAGTTAACCACCTGGACATATATGGACATTTATAGAGTTCCTGTGTAACAGAGCTTTTGCCAGCACTGGGTACTCAATGTACTGTGTTATTCCGTTACGTTTTTACAGATGCATACCAGGCCCATTTTATAAATGAGGAAAAAAATAAATAAAATATTGATCCAGGCAATTACTTCCTATACTCATGTGTCTTAGTTCAGCTAGCAATCACAAAATGAATTCTTTGTCTCATTTGCTTATGGTGATGGTAGGCATAAATGACTAGAATTGACCAGGCTAAAATGAGTTTTGTGGAAGTCACTGTTCTGTGTAATTGCAGCGTTCCATGTAATGAGATACTTACTAGCAGTACTTGACTGAGACTTATAGTACATTTCTTCACTAGATGTCTATATAGTAGCATAGTAACATTCAGAAACGTTTTTTCTTCTTTTATTTTTAACAACTACTGTCTTTATTCTAAATAACAGCATTGAAAACGCATTATCCTTACGTAAACGCCTTATTCAACATAGCATTTTTACCTCTACACCCCTTCCACTGCCTACTTATGTTTTTCTTAAGGGGCTGAGGTTTTGGCAGCCCATCATTTTCAGTTTGGTAAGGATTGTTATATGGAAATTAAAGCATACCATGTCTTTCACCGAGTCTTTGTCATTGTTTCTCACTGTTGGAACAACACAAAAGTGTATTTTAAATGGTACACACCATTGGGTGATTTGGAAATTTTACTTCTATGTTTTCTTGACCTGTAGGGTGAGGGAATAGGTATCCCTACCATTTTACAGACATGGTGCTAAGGCAAAGGAAGATTAGAGTTATTGCATTGAAAGTTGTTGCATTGGTTTCAGAGTAAAATGCTGCAGCAGAAACAGAGCAGTGCTTGGAATCTTTCTTGATGAAAGCCTGACCTCTGCCTTGCTACAACCTCCTTCCAGGGAGTGATAAGGTGTCCCCTAAGCCTCCTCTTCTCCAGGCTAAACAACCCCAATTCTCTCAGCCACTGCTCACCAGGCTCGTCCTCTAGACCCATCCAGCTTGGTGTCATCAATCATCATAGGACCTGATTATCTTACCTAGTTGAGAGTATGCAGAGGAGGGGAACAAAGCGGCAGCCATCTGCAATGAACAAAGAAGGTGTGTTGCTATTTTGACATGTGTCTTAAGCTTCCAAGTATGATCTACCATATACACAGAAGCAAGCTTTGCCCGGGTGGAGTCATTAGCTCAGAGCACCTGAACTGAGATACTCACTCCTGAAGTCGTGATGATGTCAAGCAGTTGCAGTTTACCATTCACTCCCAGAAATTTCACTGTTTAAAAAGCAAAATCTCTTTTTTTTCCTTTTTCCTTTCCCTTTTCCTTTCCCCTTTTCCTTTTTCCCTTTTCCCTTTCCCCTTTCCTTTCCTCAGTATAACACAGAATTTCTCTTCTTCCATTCCAAATAACTTCAAACAATTGAAGACTGCTGCTGTCCTGGTTTCCCACGTCTCACAAAGCATTAACAGAACTCTTTCCCAAGCCTCATGCTTCCCTAGTCTTAACAGCATAAATCAAATTATAAGCTCAAGACTTGCAATCACAGCCTTGGTACTGCAGCCTACCTATTTGCTGCAATATCTGAGAACATTGTGTTTTTCCTAAATAGACTGGTAGCTTATGAGACTTATCAGGTAACTGAGCTTCTTTTACCCTATGAGATGAAGATTACTCTGGAAGAAAATCAATACCAAGCCTCATATAGTAAAAAAAAAAAAAAAAAAAAAAGATTCCAGAGCACTGCTCTTTTTCTGCTGCAGCGTTTTACTCTGAAACCAATGCAACAACTTTCAGAGCTAATGGACCGTGCTGGTGAGCATCAACTCTGTTCCTGTGTGGAAGGGACTGCAAAGAGGGCTGCTGAGAGCAGGTGAGGTTTGTCAGAGACAACTCCTGATTCAACCAACATCGTATTCTGGTGCCGAAAGCTGAAGGCTAAAGTTCTGATTAATTCATTTCCCCTTCGCTATAAACATTTTGGGGTTTTTATTCCCCCTGAAGGTCCATTCAATCTAGACAACAAACGGCCCTTGGCAGTACTGGTTCTTCTTATGGGGTCACTAAATAGGCACGAGGGCTTTGACTCCGAACCTCCTCCCGACTTTTCAGATCTGTCTGGCCGCTGCTCAGTGAGTGAGCAAAAGCACACGGTTCCAGCAAGCCAATAACTGACGTATTTACAGTGACGGACAGCTCTGTTCTCTGATCTGGTTTTTCACTCTCTGCACGGGCAAACGACTAAGTTCAGTGGGAGCTATGCCTGTGTAATGAATTCAGAAAGCTTTCCAAAATAGGAATAGGGTGTGTGGGCAGCAACAGTGCAATAAATAGCCATTCTTTAATATTCCCCCCTCCCCAACCTGTCTGCAGAGAAAGAACAGAAATGGGACTGAGCAAAAGAATTTGGAACCAGACTCAAGTTTCAAATCCCTAGTAGAATGAAGACATTCTGATAGAGTTTATTTCTTTCCTCTGAACCCCATAAAGCCAGACACAAATGCTGCATTAGAGACTGAGAGAAACCTACCACTATTTCATCCAAGCCTTAGAAGCATTAAAAAACCCTATTTCATATGCATTTCAGTAATTCACGACAGGACACATGCAGATAGATCTCAGTTCTGCAAATGACAGGCATGTACAGAATTAGTAAAAAAAAAATCTAGACGTGAAGCTAAACCTTTCCTGAGTTGCAATCATATTTTGTTATTATTTACTATCTCCCAGAGTACTGCTATTTTCTTGGGGTTTATTCTCTTTGTTTTGATATTGAAAAAAATCACTATGCAGTGAAACTGTTCATTAATCCACAGAGAAGCCCTCCAGGCAGGATTTGGACACTCCTGTGCAGGTACTCTGCAGATAGCAGCTTCCATTCCCCATCAGAAACTTCCTAAGGTATTCCACAGTAGGTGACAAGCCCCTGTGCGTGCCAGCTCTTAACGGGATAGCTGCTTAAAGCAAGAATTTGATTGTTTGGAACTAAAGCTTTTGGCCCAAACTGCACGACTCTGTCCGTTGACATCATGAAATGCTACGTTCAGTCCAAGAACATGTTATCTTAGCCACTAAGCAGTCTTCTGTTAAGTAGACCATCAATGAGTCAGTAATATACTTGAAATAATGACGCTGTAAATAGAGTAGACCTTAATTTTATAGTCCTGAGGGATACGCGAAATCTTTCTGAGGTCAACACTCTGAACAAATAAATACTGATTTCAATGTGACTTATGGAAATACAACCTCATGTGAGCTCTGATTGGAATATCTGGGACCCATATGCTTGGCGTTTATCTGCCAAGGTACAAATGACAGTGGAGAGCGTGGCAACTGCTAACAAGGAGTTTAGGAAGCAGGGAATCCTTTTATCTTTCCCAGTTACATATTCTCAGGCCAGCTGGGAAAAGCACTAATGTACCGTCTAGACATTTATATAGAAGCTGATTAGGTTTGCATGATGGGGAGTTATATAAATGACTAATTATGCTACATCTTACATGAGCCATCTTTCACTGCCATGTATTTTATTGAGATGAGCATATTAAGAGGCATAAACTCTATATGGTAAATCCCGAAAAGTCCCATGTAACTTAATTTTCTAGATAAGAAATGCAAAACAATCTTTCCAGTGTACCATGATCTTCTTTACCCACTAGAAAAATAAAGCTTTCTAATACAAGGACAGAAAGCAGTCTAGTCATCTGCATGTGTGACTGGGACTCGGCTCTTTTTGTCAGATCTGATTTACTCCTCTTTTATCAAGACATGTGAGAGACATCTTAATGAAGGGAGGGACTCTTCCTACCTAACGTCAGCTGTCTGAAGCCAGGCAGATAGTACTATCCTCAAGTGGATATTTGAGTCAGGGGAGAGAGGCACCTCTTTGAGATACCCACTGTGGGATTGGGTCTGTGACCCTCCAGAGCCCCCCATCTCTTGCTGCTGACTATCAAGAGACCACAGACACCTGGCTTAGACCTTGGTTTTAGCTTTCTGAAGTGGGATGGGCTGAATCTCAAATTTCTTTCACAGAACAGTAATGACAAATGTGAACCAAGGGTTTCAGATTTGGATGTAGGGACTAAGCTTTTCCCCAAACCAAGGCTACGTGATGCCTTTGCTTTTGTTAGTCCATTACAGAGTGAGAACCTCACAGGTATTCAGACTGGTACTAAGCACAGTCAGGACCTACTGAAGAAAACAACCCTGTGCGATAGAAAACAGACAGTTGAACTGCCTGACTGATCCTAAAGGTAACTGAAAATGCAAGACACCAACACAAGGTCTGTGCCTTTGTCATTCCAATAGCTGGTAGGCACAAGACCTGACACGAGGACAATGCTATCAACCTGCAAACAACAGATTTTCCTTCCTGTCAGCAGGAGGTATTCCAGACTGGATACCTCGTATCTATTTGATGCTTTACAACACAATATTGAATCCAGACTGAAATAATAATAATATGAAGTCCTTCAGAGAGCTGCCTAGATCATGCTGGATAACTCAGAGCCAGAAGAGATAGTGAAAAAATGTTTAAATATCAGACAAGACTTTTGACAAGATTTTGTTGAAATCGCTTTCTCATCTGGCCTTTCTCAAACAGTCTCCCTTTTGAACTTCGTTGTCCCTTTGAAACCAAACAGGTTGAAAGCTTCTTTAAAATGCAAAGAATCAATAGCACTCAGGGATGCTGTGTTTAAGATGGAAAGCAGTGCAGGGTACATAATGTTACATCACCATCCTCAATTGTTAAATCCTCATTAATAGATATAAAAAAATGTAAGGTTATGTTCTGTAATACTGGTTAGGCTAAAGAGATGGAGATCAAATGTTATTCTTCCCAAATAGAAAGCTCATTGTATTAAAAGAAAAATAAACGCGTGTATTTTACAAAGATATATTTGGGAGTATACTGACCAGCTTCAGTAAAATTACAGATTGACCTCGATGTGAGTCAATCCACCTCCACAAAATGTTCTTTTCTTATATTTTCCATTTTCTTTTCCTGTAAATCAAGTTAATCCACATATAAATAGTGTAAAATATTATGAATAACTGCTCTGAGGTCAGAAGTGGGTCAAAGATGGATAAAGAAGAACTAATCTGAAGACCAAAGGCCATTGTATTTCAGACGGACAAGTTTAAAGGTGAAGAAAGTCTACAAACTGTAAATGAAATGTGGCAGGCTGAGGCTGGTGTGAGTGACATGCTTTTCTGGCCATCACAATCTGAATTCAGTTCGTTGCTACAGGCACCCACCTGCATGAGGAACACTACTGAAGTGAAAACACAACACGCTGTGTGGGAATTGATTTATTGTCATCATCCACAAGAAATGCATTAGCTCATCCAATTTAATGAACTAGCTGGATGCAGGTTCATTGATTTTCCTTAGTTTTCTGGGCTAGGTAGTAGTCTCACTTCATTATAATATGCCAGAAAAGTACATCCAAACATCACACACCTATACAAAGACCAGTGAAATCTAGTATTTTCCAGTTCCAAATAACCGGGGCACCTACTTTTAATACAGTGTCAAGACATTCAACTGGTTTTACACACAGCAGTATCAGGAATACCTACTATGATCAAGCTACAAAGTGTAGTTCTAAATACCTGCTGCTGAAATGTAGAAAACCTAGAAATTTGATCAAACCTCATCAGAGGTCAGAGTCCTCCTTTTTCACGTAGTTCTCAGAGCCTAGTACTGGCTGCCTTGCTATATGTGACATTGTTGTTCTCATTTTCCTCCCATTTAGATACTCAGGACAGTAATAGTAAATAAAATGAAACTGCAGTACCTCTGGAACACTGCTGACAAGGGCTGTGCAGGGGACAGGCCACAGCAGGGTCTTTTACTCTAAGCCAATTGCTGCAGATTGATCCTAAGAAAGAATGTAAACGGAAAACTGGTAAAAGGCTAAAAATCCAATCTGATGCTGCAGTACACGTCCAAATATCTGTACTTTAATGACTTCAATTACAGAGGAAATGAGTGCATTAGAGATAATGCTGTCCTGGCTAATACAGCCTCTTCTTCCTCAAAAAGAAATTAAATTGACTTTCAGGGCTCTGAGATTTTTTACAAGAGCTGGTGTCCTGTGCTTTACCTCACAAATCACTGTCGTGGATGACATCTTCTACGTCCTCTAACAAGCAGCTACTTTAAGTTTTGTGACTATCACAAGAAAATCTCACACACCTACCTACTCTTCAACCTTCCTCTGCTCTGAGGCAGGCTGAAGTGCAGCCACATTTAATGCTCTATCTGGAGAAAGCTGTTTCTTCTGCTTGATTTTAAACCACTGGGTTTTAGAGGCTTAGCCATCTGTCTGAATTTTTTGGTAATGGATGATGATAATCATCCCTGAAAATGAAGCCCCGGATGAATGGACTGGATCACACAAGTACTGGAACTTTGTGACAGAAGGACTACTTCAGAGCTATGGCCTGCTGTTATTCCTCAGCTTCGTCAGTGCTGTCAGGCATCTCCACCATCGCCATCAACAGCACTCTCCCTTTTTGCTGCTGAGATGATCCCGTCCATTTGGAATGTTCTTCTACCACTAAAAGAGAGCAGTCATGGGTAAAGACACCGTTTGTCCAGAAGGTGAAGACCTGGTGTTTTTGTGGCAGAATACGGCCAACAGGGAAGGTGCTGGCCAGACCCCTTCCAGGGATGCTTATTAGTTTCTCAGCAAAGTACTAGCAGGCACACCTCGGCTCTAGACTGACTTTGGGTCTACTTCCTAGCTGGCATGGAGGATGAGTGGGAACATTTTGGTCCACTTGCTCCAACATGAGTAGCGAGCCCAGTCTCTGTGGGACTGAGATTCCTCTGTCCAAGCTGTGAGAAGAAGGAACCAGGATTTTGTCATCAGTTTGATGTGCCTCAGATTACTGGACTGGATCCTTAGCTTCTAAAAAGCAACATTTCCAGAGCTGATATTTTTTGGTCAATGCACACTACTTTATTATGTGAGCCATTGTATTTTCCAGTGTTGAAATATCTGAAGTAAGAGGATTAAAGTATTTATCATCTTGGTATCTCAGTTCAATTTGCTGTAGAGTTCTGACAAAGTTAGAGAGGAATTTCTCTTTCATCATTTGGTGACAGACGTAAGAGCAAGTGTCATTTTCCCAGTGAAGATGAAAATATAAACGATACAAACAGTTCTGAGAATTTACATAGTGCCACAGAACATTTCTCCTGAATGCCTATTTAGGAATTCAGGGTGTGCTGTGGTGAGTGAGCCCAAGTGCACTGGCTGACGTCCATTTGAGTAATTACATTCAACTCAACACAAAGTTCTCTTTTCAGAGGAGCACTGTGTTCCCTCTCCATACTGACACACTGTACAGTGGCCGTGCCTATTATTTCAAGGTTGCCCCCAACCTCAGAGACAGCTGCACTTTACTGATAGCTGAAACAATCCTCGCACCCATAGTTCATATTCTCTTGCAGACTGTTTCTGCTTCACGGAACTGACTTGCATACCACATGTCTGGTGTAAAAGTGCTTACCCTCTTCTGCAGACAGCTTTGAGAGGCACAGAAGAGCAAGTGAGTCACCTGGGTGATAGCTGGTCCTTATATAACTGTAAGGAATGAGAAAGCCTAAGGGGGGGACGGGGGGAAGAGCTCAGCATCCAAAGATGCCACTATGACATCCCTTTGAAACCTTGCCGGAAAAGTAGAGAATAGCTCCCACCTGCCCCAGCCATCAGTCACGGAGATGTGCACACAACGTTGAAATACATTCTCTTTCCCAAGGACAACAAGTTTCCCTGTTGAAATACATTGTCTTTCCCAAAGACAACAAATTTCCCTGTCCTTTTTCATGTCTAATATCCCACCTGGACTACGTACAACACAGCATCCTTACTGCTCAGCTTATCCCTGCGTGGGGCAAACTATGTCACCATGAAGTACTGGCCGGAGCCCGAAGTGCTGTGTGACTACATGCAGGGACTGGACCCGAGGAAAGTCAAAAGGTAAGACAAGAGTATCGTGCAAGAATGACTTTACTATTCATCACTGCCCTCCTTTTTGGAGTCTTCCACTTTGATCTGTCACCCTCCTTCCCTTTTTCCTTCATCAGCTAGAGCTTTCTGTCCCAGTGCTACAATTTCTTAACTTGCTTTCATTACCAACAGACGTTTGCTTCTAAATCCATTCAAGTGTCTGAAGCCACAAGGTGTGGAAAAAGGGCTGTGCCATGTTTTGCCATGGAACCAGTAGCACTGGGCACTGGTGTCTGATGCCATGCCATTGAAAACAGCAGGCAGGTCTCCATCCTCTTCCTCAAATCAGTGCCTTTCACTTTTTAGCGTTTTCTTTCTCTTTTATTTTATCTTAATTCATGTCTGAACCTGGTTCAACTAAAATAATATCAAGGCAGAGTTAAATTCTATTTTGGTACATGACTGGCTGCTGGTAAATCATGACTTACTTAATTTTTACTTCATTAGAAGTTTACTAGACAAGCTATTACTGCTCATGATGCCATCACAGGGCAACAAAAGCTCTTTATGAGAACAGCAGACAGCAAAAATTGTTCCTACATTAAAAACATTAACAGATACATTTATCTTATTAGCATTCGATATACGGGAGGGAAAAATAAACCCAACAGTCTATTTGCCAAATGGAAAAGGACCAAATCAGTTAGAGGGGAAAAATGATTTTCAAACTTCTGATGAGATTTTACAATAAGCAAACAAATGTGAAAGCAAGTTAAATAAAACACAAATATATGCAGTTGTGCTCTTTTTGCCATCACTGTTTACTCCTCCTAATAGTTCTGTTTACCTCTTTTCTGCCTTTTCTGGTTTGACTCGATTGACTTGCCACCCCTTTCTCTGGTTTTCTCTGTAATCTCACACTTGGCCACAGCACAGAGGAACTGAACAAAGCTGTTGGTATGTAAATAACAGCTTTGAAGACAGAAGTACCAGATTGTTCCTAAAAAGAAAAAGAAAATGCAATTGCTTTCTTTTTTTTTTTTTCTTTTCCAGATAAAAAAAATAATGCTGATGTATAATTCAAACGGTGCCTGAAATCAAAGATTCCATTATCTCTGAAGAACAATCATTTCAGTCAAACCAGGTATTTCCAAAGAGCTGTGGAAATTGTATTAAGAGTGCAAAATGTTACATTCTAAATGTTGTTGACAAAATTGCTTATTTTAACCCTATTTCAGTTTCCATGTATCTCATTACAAGTATCTTTCGCTAGGACGTTTTAAGAGATGGGATGATTTTCCTTACATAAAAACAAGGGAAAGACAGATTCTGATGCCTCAGCTCCCGCTATGTGGTATGTGAGTCACAGAGCCACAGAGCTGGAAGGGACTTCTGGAGGTCACCTGGTCCAACTCCCCTGCTCAAGCAGGGCCACCTACAGCTTGTTGCCCAGGACTGTGTCCAGATGACTTTTGAATAGCTCCAAGGACAGAGACTCGAAGTCCTTGGGCAACCTATACCAGTGCTTGGTAACCCTCAAGAGTGAAAAAGTGCTTCTTGATCTTTAGAGGGAACCTCCTGTGTGTCTGTTTATGCCCATGTGTGGTTCCTCTGATCCCAAAGAAACTATTCCCTGGATCACAGAATTTTTGACAGGTAGGCTTCAAAAGCCAGTAACTTCCACACTTCTGGGCTTTGGACAGGACCCTGTATAACTAGAAGGATGGAATTATGTCCACTCTCTTGAAACTTCTAGTCTGTGGCATTATTAAGGCCACATTTCTGGAGGAAATCTGTCCATGGAACAATTTACAGGGATAGCCATTTTCACTTTCCAGTGGGATACCCAAATGCTTTAGTCCAAACATGCAGCTGGTGGGCAGACTATGAGTTGCACCTGCACAAACATCACAGAAGGAGTCTTAATAAGGAAAGGGTCTTAATGCAAAACAGTCTCAAAGAGGAGTAATTGCTCCTGATGCCTGCTGGCTCCAGATCCTGCCCCTAAATACCCAGCTTGCTTGTGAAAGCTGTCACCTCTGATGGCATATGGCTACGGGTGAAAAGGGACCATTTGCAATTACCTCATCTACGCAGAACAAAGAGAATGCTGGTGTCACTTCAATGTCAAGACTCACTTGAGGGCTTCTTTGGCCCTCTGTGTGCCCACCGAAGCAGCTCAGAAGGACCTTCCATCCCAATGCAGGGGATGAATGCAAGGTGCAAACTACCACGCGTATTCTGTAGGAGCCTGGACCAGAGCATCAGATTAGACTTCTGTCTGAATCTGCTGCAAAACTACGAGTTCAAGTGCCAGTCTGAATCCGTGCCTGAAATGAGCTCTCCATCTGAGGCAATTCAGCAGCTCTCTAGTAGGGTGTTGGGTTTTCTCATCTTCTCCTTGTGCTGTAAGAACGCCTTGGCCACCACTAAGCAGTTTAGAAAGGAGAAAACCACTTCTCACAGCGTTCATTTGATTGAAACCAGCAATAAATGCTATTCTTCTCATCTCACAACCCCCCTGTTGTGTCCCAGTCCAGGATAAGAATAAAAAGTCCAAACTCTGTGCTCTTCAGGGTACATCACAAAAAAAAAACCTGGGAGGTTTGAGAAATTTCAACCTGCTCAATTTCTTCCAGCACAAGTTGGGTTAAAAAAGGCTTAAATCTCTGGACTTTAAACTCATAGACTCCTAGAATTTATATGTATATATATCTAATGGCATAAAGCAGCAATAATTCTGTTTACCTCTGAGTAGACTGGAATATGAAAACTCCTGCCAGCCTACTGTGCTGTCAGTCAGGCTGCAGGCAGCATCATACATGCCCTCTGCATGTTCCAAGGCAAACAGAGTTCATTTTTAATTAAAGCATAACCTGGACAAATAACTTAAGAAGTCAGTTATTAAATCACACATTAGGTTGCCCCCAGAAGCTACACAAATTAGCCTGAAAAAACCAGCAGGTTAATTAAACAGAAACCATACCACCTTAGGCACAGACTGTACTTTTCTGTCTGTGGATGAAGAACACAAAAGATCCTGATGTGGCCTTCCATTCTACTAGGAGATAATGATTGCTACTAGTATGCGTATTGTTTTATCTGTTTTTAATGTGCTTTATCCCAAAGCTATCTCTGTTATGGAGGCTGGGGTCTCCATTACTATTAGCCCCATCACGATGTTATCATGCACAGATTATACAGTAATATGCACGGAAGGATCTCAAAATACCTATATTCTTCAGAATCATTTACATGTATTTAACTGCTCACCTGCAACTGCACGAGTAAGATTTTTATCCTTGATTAGATGGGATTTCTAGTGTATCTACCATTCTTTAATTGAGAGAATAAGGTGAGTGATTCTAACCAGCATTCTTGTCACTGTTTATACCGGGAGCAACACATAAATTCAGCAAGAGCAGGCAAAAGAAGCAACTTTATTAATTTCTAACCCTGTTTTCTATCCCCTAGCCCCACAGGGCGATGGGTCAGTGATCACCCATCTCTTAGGCTGAGTGGCTAAAGTCCTACAGCACCCACTGCAAAATATTTTTCCAATGTATCATAAACAGAACTCAGCAAAACACCAGGTGCTGGTCCAGCTTACAAACACCATCCTACTGTTTCTCATAACACTGGTGAGAAAGGCAGGATTATCACTGAATATTGTGAGAGCCTGAGAAAATCCCTCTGCTAGCAGCTCTGCAGCATCCACACATTCTTGCGCTGTGAGCTTGATCTTTCACAAGAAGTCCTTGCAAAGATTAGAAATGTGACTTCTTATTTATTTAATCTGATTCTAATAAGTGCAGAAACATGGATGCAAGCCCACTAATACCACTTAACATTTGAAGAGAGCCTTTTGTAAACCTTGCTATTCAAATAGCCATGGTAGTAGGAAGCAACTATAATTTGGCTATGAATCATAGAGCTGTTCACAGGAAGGCTCTTAGCAAAGACAAAGGCCCTGCTGTCCATTATAAATCCATCAATTGCCTTCAGATAAATGCAGCTTGTCCTTCGATGTAAAGCTACTCACTGCAACCCGCCCGGCAGCCTCTATTGTTCACCCTAATGAAAATGCACTCAGCAGCAGAGAAGCTGTCTCATTCAGTACAGCAGAGGCTATTTTTTCCACCAGCTGCTTTGTACTCAAAACCATAAAGATCCTCAAAGCAAGCAGAAACGGATTTTTTTTTTTGCTACGCAAAATTTAACTTTCATTTGCAAATGGCAGAAACTCCTTTTTCTTTAAAAATAAGTAGATAATAATGGTGTTCCTTTTGTATGTATTTAGCAGAAATCTCTTTGAAATCTCTTTGAGATTTACCTCGATAATATTTTTTTAAAAACCCTCTTCTTTCTGGGTTTTATGTATCTACAGAGGCTGTGAAGAAGAGGAGGTCATTTCTTCATCCATATTCACCTTCCTTCTGGCTCATTTCCGTCAATATTTGTCTAATGTTTGTTAATTGCTACTAAAGATGCTGTGTCAGATAATGAATTTAATTTACCTACTGAGCCTGAAGCCACAGGAAAGTCTATCTATAGCTATGTCATGGTGGAGTAGCAACTGGAATTTTGGGTGACAGATGCTAAACCCAACTTGCTCTGCGTTGCAGCTCAGGTAGGAGGGAGTCAGACCATCCACAAGAACATTAAAGGCATCAAATGGGATGGAAATACCCTCCTCCACCACTCTGGAAATTGGTTTTTGATGAGTATGTGGAGTGGTGGAGTTTTTCTCTTGGTTTGTTTGATTTTCCTGAACGGCATGGTGTCTCTTTTGATTTCTTTGCTGGCAACCAGTATTTTTAGAGTTTAAACAGAAGCGGGCATCATTTTTATTCCAGACAGCAAGGAAGAAGAAAATGTTTCAATGCCAAAAAATGTTAAGACTGTTGGCATGTTTCTTCAACAAGGCAATCAGAATGGTAGCCCTCATAATAAATAGAATTCCTTTGGCATTTCTATAAAAGGTGGCTTCCCACGTACATTTAACTAGCGTGTTTTTCTTCACCTCGTCTCCAGGGGCAAGGCTGATCTACTCATGCTCTTGCTAAAGCATGCAGGCTAGATAAGGAGTCCCACCGAAGTTGAAGAGATCGACCACACAAGTCAACCTCTTCCCCACTGGGCAAAGTGTGTGTGAAACGAAGAGCTGAAACCCTGCCCGGCAACCCTTCCGTGAAAGCAGCCGCTAGGAAATGCAGCGCGGCCCCAAAGCAGCAGCTCATATCCCACACTCCTCAGGCGCCGGAGCGGGAGCCAGCGGCTCGGCCAGGCTGGATGGCTGCGCTCCTGAGGGGTTTCCTCAGCTCCCTTCTCTCCCAAAGAGCAAGCCCGAGAGGCAGGCGGTTAACATCGCTGGAGCAGCTGCTGACTCCAGTAGCTTTGGCTCCTGCCTTTCCAAGGAGAGGTGAAGCGAGCCTGGCCAGTTTCCCACGTTCCAACAGGCACAGGCGCTCCGGCGCAAGAGCAAGCGCGAGAGCAGCCTGTTCTGTTACACAACAGCCCCGAGCGCGCCGGGGAAGCCGCCAGCTGGGGACTGGGCTGGGGCTGGCAGGAGCCACGGGCCAGCGGCCCACGCGGAGCCCGGCCACGCTGCCAGCCTGGCTGGCCACCAAGCTCCTGGTCAGGTTCCCTGCTCTATGCTGGAAGAAAGGGGCTGAAATCAGCCCCAGCCATAGGCAAGTTATTTGCCCCGGGGCTCAGTCTCTTCTTTACCTGTTTTACCTGTGCTTTGGCCTCTCTCTGCCTCTCTTCCTCTCGCTGTGTAAAGGGGGAAAGGATCTTCTCTGCCCCGTGTTAAGTAGCAGCAACACAGACCTCACTGATACCTCACTGATACCTCACTGGTCCCACTGATACCTACGGTCTACGTAAGGATTAAGAGTGCCAATAAAAAACCAATTCTTTTATCTGTCTTCCAGTTAGAATAACCCAAACAAGATTTTTTCCCCTTATTTTATTTTCGGCAAGAGGAAACAATTTCCTTAAACAATTTTTGCATCAGATCATCTCTTTAATCTGAAACAAAACATTTCAGCTTGTGGCAGACGCAAAAGGAAGCAAAAGGGAATGAAGGACCAGCTGCACCCCTATTCCTGCTTCCTTCTTCCAGAATCACAAGCGATGGGGACACTTCTGGGACTTGGACTCCAGGCTCCAGTCCCAGCTTTGCCCGAAGAGGTTTCAATCTGCATCTGCAAAATGAGCGAGCCACCACGCTACGCCGTTCCCTCGCTCTTAACAGAGCAGCTGATCTTTTAGTGTTTATAAAATGGCTTTTCAGAACTGTAAATATTGAGGCGACACATACTGGGCATTTTTTTACTCTGATGGTTCAGGCACTCTGTTGAGATGAAAGAATTATAGTTCAAATCAGCATTGAACACAGCTCTCCTATGTTTTGCTTGACAACATTAATCACTGGGCACTGGAAAAGCAGAAGGGACGATATCTGTCCCTCTGTCAAGATATGTCTCCTCCTCAGCAGCCTAAACATGTTTGCAGTTCAAAGTACTTGGCAAATTCGACCCAAGGCCATGCAGATTTTGAGCTGTGTGAAACCACGTTTTGGCAAATTTTCTGTTTGTACTGCTTGAAAATTTAAATCCCATTTTGCTATACTGTTGTGCAAGAACAGTCATTTACAAGGAGTCAGTCACAAAGAAGCTGTATGTTTGCTCATATTTTTATGAAAACTGAATACATTTTGCAGGTGAAATATTTTCTGTGTTAAATTCCTTCTCACAAGGCTGTTTTCTACCAAAGTTTCTCCATACTAATCAGGATCCAGTATATTCAGACTGATATATCCAGGATGACAGCGGTTTAATACAACTACTAAATTATTCATGTGAGAACATATGTTGCACTAACACTGCCAAAGTGTTTATAAGCTATATATCTGAGAAAAAATAATCAAAAGAGGAGAGAGAAGAATGATCCACAACAAATTAGAAACAAGACATCTCGTAAAATTATCATTAATAAACTTGGTGCTACTGAAAATTGCTGATTACAGCAAAAGGCCCCATCCTTGGAAGTGTTCAAGCCCAGGCTGGATGGGGCTCTGAGCAGCCTGCTCTAGTGGGAGGTGTCCCTGCCCATGGCAGGGGGGTTGGAACTGGGTGAGCTTTAAGGTCCCTTCCAACCCTGACAATTCTATGATTCTATGAAAATAAAGAAGTAAGTAAGAATCAAAAATATAACATCAGAAGAACGAACTGAGAGTTGTTGAGAAAACACGGATTGAACAAAAAATAGAGCAAAGCTGAAGGTTATGTTCACAGGTTGTCTATAAAGCCAAATAAAACAAGGGGCAAGGAGAAGAGCTTGTGATTTAGGCAGGCGAGAAAGATGCAGCAGGCAGAAGCAGTGACACTAAGCTACAGAGAGACACATCCAACCTTTCATCCTAAACCAGGGGAAGCACCAAGAATACAGATTTCCCATACAGCATCAGGACAGTGAGCTATGATCTCAACATGGTGACTTTTCTGGTGACCACACTGCTATTCCAGGACAAACAGACTCTCTTGTAGCTGGCACCATGCAGTCATGACTTTTCCTGCTCAGGAACTGTTCTTAGACAAGCATATCTTACATAACTTCGAGAGCAAAACCACTGCCAGGGGCGCCTGTTCTTCATAGCTATCAAGTAGTCAGGGGGCACTGCTGAGCATACTTGGTGTTATTTCAAAACTCCTCTCTGATCCATCTTTTTCAAGGACTTTTAAGGTCAGCAGAGAGCAACACGTGCAGCACACAGATTTAGTGGGCAGATGAAGCAACCTCAGGGAACAAAGCGTGCCGCTCATTCAAACAGCATTTTTTAAAATCTCTGTTAAGTAACACTGAAATATTTGCTTTGACACGGTAGTTTGCTGCGAGAGTTTCCATGGTAATTCTTGGCCTCTTGGCTGGGGGGACAATTTCATCTAGCTCCAGCAGGCAGGATGGACTTAAGGAAATCTTCTAGACAGTCTCCAGACTGTTTGCTGGCAGACCCTGGGAAGAGTTGTGGTGCAGATTTGGATGTGGACGAAGGTGCTCAGCATATCTATATACATGTATAAAATGCACAAACCTGTGTACATCTATATAAGAAGATTATGGAGCAGGCTACAAATACAAAAACTCTTCGTTTTCTTTTCTAATGAAGCAAGTGAACGCTCCCTTCGACACCATCTATGATGCAGAGCAGTGCAGGAATAAGAATCCTCCTTAATACATCTGTAAATGTTAATCTGAACCATCTCTGCTGCACCATTGAGTGGTTTCACAGAAGCACATCATTGTAACGTACAAGACTTCCAAATTTCCATCAGCGTATTTCATACTGAACTTGCTTACACATCCATCAGTTTCTGGTGGGTTCTACTTCCTCTTCCTTTTTTATTCCATTGTTTTGAATAAAGAAACTCAGAACAAAAGGGCAAGGTCAAGCTCGCACACATATCGAGCATGTGCGCCAGAGAACGTTTCCATTCTGCTGTTCCCAAGGCTGCTGTCAGTTAACACAAAAGCATACTGCGGGATACTTACACCACGCAGCCCGAGCAGGCTTACCACACGCGACCTTAGAGCTCCGCGAGGTTCGAAGTGCAGTTCTGAGTGACGGGACGCTCCGTGTCCTGGGGTTATTTGCACCCTCCAGCCTTGGGAGGGACACTGAGAAGTGTCACGCAGTAGGGGAAGAGTCACCATCTCACACCAGGGCCACCCCGCCACCCCTGGCCTGAAGCAAAACCTGTCCCAAGGCATTTACTAAGCTGAGCAGAACCACAGGGTCATCAAACAGCAGAGGCTAATTGATATGAGGCTAACAGACCGTGCCACGTGGCTACAACTGCAAGAGGAACAAGCAGTGCCTCCTTGGCTCCTCTGTCACCCCTTGGGGCTACCCAATGCCAATGGCAGTCCCCAGGGGCTCACCCTGCTTACCCCACCAGTCCCCGTGGAAGGCATCCAGGATCCCCAGGGCTGTGTGCAGGGAGCACCCTCCTGGCTCCCATGGGCAGCAGAGTTGCTTGGGGCTCTTGGGAGAGGTGATGCAGGACAGGACAAAGCTGCCCCTCACGTACCCGGGACTGATGAAACCAAAGGGGGTGGCTTCTGAAACCTTATCCTTTCTGAGATTCTTCTTTCTGATATCTTTAATTCCACAGGGAGTGGATGAGCTGGGATTTGCTTGTGACCTTCACAGACTGTCTTGAATAATGTGTAACTGAGATATAATCAAATATCTCAGATCTATAAATACTATCTGAGATATAATCAAATATGGCAGACAATAGGACTCTCTGGGTCCCTAACAACTTGCTCTGGTTTTTTTCTTTTCTTTCATTCATGAGGTAATTAGTTTATTTGGGTTCTTTTCTTGAAACAAAGAGCATTTTCTCTGTTATTCTTCTCCAGACATAAGCTAACACATATTAAATAAATATTGAGTCTTAAGTCTTCTCTGAGACAAATCTCTTTTAGGGTTCAGTGTGAATTTTGTATAACTCCTATAGAATTATTAATGTACTTGGAGATTTAATTTTATTTCTGTTTCTAGCCCTCCAATTTAATTTAACTACTTATATAAAATGGAAATGAAACATGCAGTGACCTTCAGCTGGAAGATTGAAACCTTACCATCCTGGCAGCAGAACTGTCTAATACACAGCTGAAGCAACAGGAGGAAATGGGAAAACACACAAGTCCAACACACACACTTGAAGGATGATTACACCTAGAGAAAGGAATACGAGGAGAAGCAGGAAGTTTTGCGCTACAGCTACTAATTCTTTTGTTTAATTAGTACATTTAATTAGAACATTCTTGTTAGCTGAGGAAGATGGGATGGAAATTATTGGGTAAAGTTTCCATCTCCCCGCTGAAGGGAAGTGCTAATAACAATGAGAACCTCAATTCCCTGCTCTACTCCCCAGTTCCTGTGGTTGTTTACCACTGAGAAGGAACTCAAGAAACAAGAGAACTGGTTGTCTGGGAAAACACCAGGAAAGCACTGATCTGAGGACTTGCCAAAAGAAGAGGATCTGGACTCCTTTCTACCAGCTACTCTGGCCAGAAGGCTCCTGGCAGGACTGGCTGTGTTACAGCGTCACCTGGGGTGCAGAATATTCTGTACTCCTGAAGATGCGAAATCTGTGTCTTCTGGGGATTGCAAATCAAAATCTGTCCCGCATCTCTTTCTATTACATCCAGTTACATTAACCTTCTTGCTGGTGAGCTGTATCTCATTCCAAAACTATCTCCTACCAGTGCTTAAATTGTTACTGCCTCACATCTGGCACTGTCTTGGAAAATCACTCAGCTTGTACTACCCACAGCCTCATGAAGATCGAATTTGATTTAACATCCATACATGTGGAGCTGTCTGTATGTATGATGTATGAAAGTGATCTCTAACAATCCTGTTTAAAGAGATAAAAAGGTGTGAGTATGCATGAGCTTGAAAATAGTTATTTGTATGTAACACGGCCTGTAATGTGTTCACAAATAGAAATGAAAGACTTTAGAAAGTCAGGACTTGCATCAGAGTTTGCCTTTCACTGACAATTTCCCATTTGTAATCAAACAAGAAGAATGGTCAGAGCACTGGGTGAAAAAATCACAACTACTTTCAAGTTACTGTAACTTGAGAGAGTACCTAATGCTGCCTTGGAGGGATGGGAAGACTTACGGGGAGGAGCAGTATGAATAGAAGGGTTAGAATATGAGTACCAGGGAAGACAAAAAGGAGGATGAAACAGAAACCCCCTCTCCCTTTCTCAGGTGCTTTACTGGCTCTCCGTAATGTGTGTGGCCCACCAAATCCATGGGACTGAGAGACAGAGATAACTCCCTGAAAACGGGGAGATAGGCAATATGATGAAGAAGCCTCTGAGAAAAATAAATAAATAATCAAATCTGTCCCTCAGAATATCACAAGCCTAAACAGTTTCATGTGTAAATATCGTATCATAAAAATCACACTATTTGCCCAAGATTATTTGAGTTTTCATGTAATTTTGGGTCTTCGCTTTGCTTTTGTACACAACACAAGATTAATCTCAGCGTAGAATTTCCAAAACCTGCTTTCGGCCATAGGATACACTCAAAAAATAGGAAGTGAAATGTGGCTTGTGCTAAACTTAGCAACTTTGATAATTAATCACCTTTATAAATTTAGTCGAATGAAAAAGTTTGCTACATAAGTATAGCAACTGTTACTGCTGTTTTGAATACTAACACATATCCAGTCAAATGGGCTTTAGAATAAAGAGGTCAGTGTGATTTATTTGTAATCCCTCTGGTTCTTTTTTATTTCTTCTTTAAGATTGCAGAGACTAAAGAATACGATACTTACCCAAACCCTTGGAATCTTCCCATGCAGAAGATTAAATCTTAATGCTCTGTCTATGTGTGTAATAAAATCAGATGGGTTCAGATGACCTTGGTACCGTGACACATTCTTGATACCATCTACTTATTTGAAGCATGCACGTGCGGTCACTTCTGCTCGCTCTTTCTCTGCCCGCGCATGATCGGGCTCGTGTAATAAAGGGAGACGTTAGAGCAAGTCCTGTTTATCCTGGGAGAATGTTCAGCAGAGCCTGGGGTTGGTCAAACTCCCTTTCACTGCTCTGAGGGTGTCTTAGCCACCCACATCCAGATGTATTCCAATCAAAATGAAATGAGGAAGGGCCCTTAGAATCCCACATTGTATATTCTTTGCCAAGGAGGATCCCAAATTTCAATATCCCACTGGGAACAGTTTCCAGTCCAATGCAAACCCTAAATAAGCCTTTGTCTGCTCAGCTCCCAACCCCACTGGCCTCTCCTTTCTTATGCCATCATTCTGACATTTAAAAGCCCTGAGCTGTAAATGTAAGGAGGAGATTTCTGAGGAGACCACACTGAGGAAATACGCACTCCCAATCGTGACTGACATTCCTTTCACCTCTTTGGGGGGTGTGTGTAAGCAACCAATCGAGTACACAGGGCTCTAAAATGAGTTTTGTGTGGAACACAGCCCTGAGCTTTTAAATGAGGAGAGGGAACAGAAAGTAGGTGGTTAGAAATAATGTCGAAGGAGTGCCATCTTATATTGTATAACTGTGGATGCTGCAAAGCTGCTAGCAGAGGGATTTTCTCAGGCTCTCACAATATTCGGTGAGAATCCTGCCTTTCTCACCAGTGTTATGAGAAACAGCAGGATGGTTTTTGTAAGCTGGACCCACACCTGGTGTTTTGCTGAGTTCTGTTTATGGTACATTGGAAAAATATTTTGCAATGGGTGCTGTAGGACTTTAGGCAATCCCCCGAGGAGATGGGTGACACTGACCCATCGCCCTGTGGGGCTAGGGGACAGAAAATGGGGTTAGAAATTAATGAAGTGGCTGCTTCTTCTTCCTCTCCTGGCTCTCTCTTTAGTGATTTTGTGTTGCTGCATCTCTTTGCTCCCGGCATAAACAGCGACATATAATGTTAAAGATGAGGATGTGAATGAAAATATTTTATGAGTGTGAATATGCACTGAATGGGACACCTAATATTTGACTTTAAAACCTGGTTTTAGGAGAAGGAAGCAAAGATCCTGAAGTCTGAAGCAATCTGAATCCTAGGAAAGACAGGCATAATGTCCCCGTGTCTTCTGGAGCCTCATATACTGAAAATGCTATTCTTCATTTTATAGTACACTTTTCAGCAGTGGCTTTTGAACTGTCTTACAAAGGATGCCAACATCACTACCCGATGTTTCACTGAGAATACGTGGGACTGGAAAATGAAATGGTTTGCTGAAAGTCATTTCAGGTGGGCAGCGGTCCAGATTTTATGCAAGTGCTTTACCATGGCTCCCCTGCTTGTGAGATTATGACCACATTGATCATCACTACCTCCTGCTCTTCTTGCCATCCCATAACTTAATGTGCAAAGATATACTGAAAAATATATTAAATGCTTAGGATCACCCGGCAACAAGGGTAAGTAGCAAGCACTCCTGCGTCAGAATGACCTGAATGGCTGTCTCCCAGCACACACAGACTGGTGCAGCAGATTCACAGCCACTCAAACCTACTTCTGATGTCAAAACGCTCAGAACAAGTCCAGATGCGAGAGCGAGTTGAGGGCACCACTAATGAGCTCCAAGATGGAGACTGCCAGCATGTTTTCAAACACTGGAATAAAAATACCTGGCAGGAAAATCCAAAAAGGCCACCTTTGGGTCAGGTCTTACAGTTTGAGTGAACCTGAGCAATTCCATTCTGATCTTTGCCAAAACACAGGTACCAGAGGTCTTCTGTTCAAACCTGGATCCCGAATCCATTTGTTCTTCCTTTACAAATGAAAAGGAGCTTTCAAGAGTAGCCATCACCTAGAACCAAGAAACTCTGCACTTTGAACCCACTGCTGAAAAACTTGAAGTCAACTCTGAACAGTTTTAGTCATTTAGTCATTATTCATTTGATTGTATTGAGGCCTGTGCTTTTTTGAATGATATAATTATGCACAGCAATGCTGCACGTGGCACAATTCTCTTCTTTCCCCATCTTGGGCTAACATTTACATATGCTTCTAAAGTGCTGCTAATTAGGGACCTGGATTCTCACTATGCATACAAAAGCCGTAAGGTTTCTTTTCAGATTAGCACTTTTTTTACACTAGATAAAACAAACTCTTTCCAGGGTTATCTACCAAAAAAGAAAAATAACACTGTTGCTAAAACCAAAATTCATAAGCTACATAGCAGGAACTGTAACATCATCCAGAAAAACATTATTGTTCATTATGAGACAAAACCACTCAATGACCAGTAAGCCACGCTTGCTCAGGCAGATGGAAGAAGCTGAAGATTAATTCCTTAAGAACACACAAACTGGTGAAATTAAGCAGTTTATTCAATACTTTTCCAGTCTCTGAAAGCTACTATTATTCTTGCACGTGATTAAACATGGAACAGCTGCAACCTAGGTCACCGTAAACCTAAACAAAAGTGGCAGAGGTCATTTAAAGTGAGCGGTGTAAGTGTTCTGATGAATTGCCATTTCAGCAGAACAGGGTCCTCGCCATTAGTTTAAAGGAATACTCTGTTATGTTGTATTATCGTGGGCTTAATGGTTTTCCAGTCAAACTCTGGGCACCTCCTGCAGTTGCTAATTTCTCATGAAGCTCATTAGCAAATGCACCTTTTTAAATAATTCAGAAATTATCACTTGAGTTCCTCCAAGGCAGGGGTTTGGTCATCGGTGGGTTTTTTGGTTTGGTTGGGTTGCTTTGTTTGTCTTGGTTTGGTTTGGTTTGGGGGGTTTTTGTGTTTGTTTTTTTTAAGATGATTGGTTGGCTGGGTTTTGGTTGGGTTTTTTTTGTTTCCTAATGTTATTGGACAAGGCCATAGAGATCAAACTAGTCTCAGTAATTTCCCTCAGAAATTGACCTGCTGTGTCCCAGAGGACTACAAAACAAATAGATGCAGCTCCCTTCCATACAGGTAGATACTCTGTGGAAATGCTGCCTTGCTCTCTTCTGACTGCGAGCAACATATATAGGTCTGTTCACTGGCTGCGAGGTAGATTAAAGTCTGGGGATGGTAGCTTTTTCAGGCCCTTTCTGGGGTAGATTTGGCAGCTGAGACTTCTCTGAAGCAAGAGAAGTAAGCACACGTATTTTGGGTTTTGGTGCAAGTGCTGCTAAGATCAGTGAAAAGGTGAATTTTCCATGAAAGTTGTCTGGAAATAGAGTAGATGCTATTGGAAGGTGATGCAAGCCCCCTAAATGCCTGTCATGGTGCCGTTCTGGGCATCTGCAGGTTGTGCAGCAAGGGCACTGTTAGGAATTTTAGAAATCCACCCAAACCCACTGAATAATAAATGAGTACACTTATAAAAACTTTAAATCAACGTCACATTTAACATACATAAGCTGTGAAAAGGACAGAGACTTACAAAAGCTCTTTTACTCACGGCTGCTTTCAGAGCCCATGGATACTGTCTTCTGGAGAACTGCATTTTTCTGGTACATACTGCTAATGTTATTTATAATGTGCTTTTTCCAAAGACAGAAGGTAATGCCAGATATTCCAGTATGTTAGTATTCAAACGCCCTAAATCAAGTTAATCTGTTCTATAACTTCTGTGACTTCTCAGGGTTGAATCACGGTATAAAACAGTCCACTGTAGCATATGAAATATTTTATAATTTGATGGTTATAATCCTTTTGAAAAATTCTCCTAAAACATCTACAGGAAATTCAAGAGGTGAAACTGTCCTAGAACAGAACTTCAGGCTATGAAAATAAATCTACAACATAATTATTTGGGGGAACAACTAGCAATTAGGAAATACGAAATTCAAGGACACAGTCAGACACTTTATGACTGTGCTAACAGTCAGAGGTATGACATTCTGTTTCATTAGGTCATCAGATAAATAGCATAATTAGGAATAATAATAAACCCCTTGAAGTTCAGTAGAGATACCAGCCAAGTTTCTCTCACAAAGAGGAAAACAGACGTGCCTTTGAGCAATCCATAACAGAGTATGTTTCAGATGCCATATGCTATCTTTCCTCTCTGCATCCCCTTGTAGAACCTGTAACCCCTAAATATTTTTTTTCACCATATTTTTTTTCATCAATTGCTTCTTTGCATCGGTCATACATTTTTCAGTTCTGAATTTGCAATTTGGACATACTCTTCTTTTGTCGGCCATGACAGAGTCATAATTCTAATGAACTGGGCAAAATTAACAGATGAAATGGTGTGGTTAGGTTTGTTTTCACCGCCGGGGTCATTAAGTACAAGGCTGGCTCATTACAGAGAGACAATGTTTAATCATCCTCCAAATTCTGCAGATGGATTTACGTCTGTGCACGTCCTCTTCTGTGATGCTCAGTAGCCAGGAACAGTCTATTCCAAGCATCTGTCAACAGCACCTAGTTCAGCAGGCTGCTCCACTTCAGCAAAGCACTTAAACATGTGTTTGTGTCTTGGTAGCAGAGGTGTTTAAGCTAATAAACTCACACTAAGGCCGCACGGTAACAGAGACTGGCTTTGTGCATGTGCACTGATGCTTTTGTGAGCTGGAGCTCAGCAGGAGCTAGTAAGGGCTATCCTGAGATTCAGCCAACCTGGCAACTGCAACTTGATCAGCCAGGGCTGCTGCTGCAAACAAAGAGTGGGAAGAACAAGAAATGGAAGATTCCCCAGAGTATCAAAAAGCAGGAACAAATGGTGAATAGTCATTTTCTTCACAAGATTAGAAGACATTCTAAGAAGAATTAAAAATATATATCAGGCAATGCTTACCATTTCCTTGTCACATTCCTGGCAACAATTTGTGGCTAAATTATACTTAAGGGAATTTTACTTGGGTCTAATTTCTCAGCTTAATTATTTCTCTCCCAAAGAGATGACGCATGGGAGAGGCACTGCTGCGCTTCGAGGTTCCTTTCTCCGAACGAGACAACTAAGAACTGATGCCCAGCATTCTGCCAGTGGGACTCCAGCAGTTCAGCCTTGCCCTCCAGCTTCTTGGCTGAAGAAATCATGAATAGTGTAACTCAGCTGCTTCTAAAGAGTAACCTCTGAGATGCTAAATCTGGAACTGAAGCTAGTTTCCTAAGTTTTCACTTACTGGTTGTGGATTTAAATGCTGCCTTTAGGAAAACATATGCTAATCATTGGACAAAATTTTTGCCTAGGGTAATTCTACTGTTGCTATTGGAGCTATACAGAGCATGGAGTTAGTTTTCTTTATTCAACTATATTATTTATTTTAAGACATTTTTTTCTTTAAATAATCCAGAAAGAGTATCAAGACTATGAAGCTTGTTCTCTCTCGCTGTGTGCTCGTCATTGACCAGATCTATCGCACGGCTATGAAAAAGAGCACGGCAGCTGCTTAATGTCCCAGCAGAAAGAGGACACATGGTCTATATGGTTCTGTGGTTCACAGAATCGGTCTGGTTGGAAGAGACCTTCAAGATCATCAAGTCCAACTGCTAAGCCAGCACTGCCAGGGTTACCACCACTGCTAAACAATGTCGCTAAGAGCCACATCCACACATCTTTTCAATACCTCCAGAGATGGGGACTCCACCAGTTCCCCGGGGCAGCCTGTTCCAGGGCTTGATAACCCCTTCTGTGAAGAAAATTTCCCTGGTATCTAATCAAAACCTTCCCTAGCACAACTTGAGGCCACTTCCTCATCTCATCACTTGCTATGTGGAAGAACAGACTAACTCCCACTTCACTACAACCTCCTGTCAGGGAGTTGTCGAGAGCCAGAAGGTCTCCCCTCAGCCTCCTTTTCTCCAGGCTAAACAACCCCAGGTCCCGTAGCCACTCTTTGTAAGACTTGTGCTCTAGATCCTTCACCAGTTTTGCTGCCCTTCTCTGGACACTCTCCAGCACCTCAGCATCCTTCTCAGAGTGAGGGGCCCAAACTGAACCCAGTATTTGAGATACAGCCTCATCAGTGCCAAGCAGAGTGGGACAATCACTTCCCTAGTCCTGCTGGCCAGGCTAGTGCTGACAGGAGCAAGGATGCCATTGGCCTCCATGGCCACCTGGGCACACTGCTGGCTCACGTTCAGCTGGCTACCAACCGACACCCCCAGGGCCCCTTCTGCTGAGCATCTTTCCTGCCGCTGCTCCCCAGGCCTGCGGGGTTTCGGGGGGTTCAGCGTGCCCGGCGTGGGGCTGCGCTTCCCAAGGCTTCCTCCACAGGCACGGTCACTGTCGCCCTGGCAACGCGTGGGCCTTGCCAGCCTCTCCTCCAGAGCTGCCAGCGCCCGGCCGGTCTCCCCACTCCTCAGGCCTTTCCCTACCAGAGGGAAACCTCCGGAAACCCCCTGCACGCTGAGATCTGCAGCTGCACCGTGCGAGCAGCTGCTCTCGGCGACTGGCCAAGAAACCGCTGGCTAGGAAGAAGCGGTGGGAAAACCCAAGCTGTCCAGAGAACAGAGAACAAACCACACCAACAAGGGAAGAGACCCAGCTTCAGCTTCAGTCCTCAACGGGGCCGTGGCTTTTCGGGTCAGTCAGGTCTAGGGAGTACTCATAAAGCTTCTGGGCCACGCATCACATAACTGATGGCTCAAATGGTGTACAGGCAAAGGTACTTACTGAAAAGAAACAGCTATTAGGATAAGCTACTCTGTAGGTTCGGGAAGAAGAGCTGATAAAAGGTTAGGTAATAACAGCGCACGAGGACAGGAAAAATAAAATCAGCTAGGGCAATAGTAGTGCCTAAAGGTAGCTGTCCTCCCTCAGAGAACTCAGCCGTACCTGGGCCAGGGCTCAGCGTGAAGAACGATGCCTCGGGTGAGGTCCTGCAAGGCCTCTTCCCTGGGCAGTAACCAAGAAATATAGAATGGTATGTTTTTCACCCAGAAACAAAGGTTGTTTCAGAAACCAGGCTACAACGTTGTTGGAGTTCACTCCAAACTGGGCTGTCACTGGTGGCAGCGAACAAAACAAATACAGGCGGGTGTGGATCACAGATGGAAACTTTTTCCTAAACAAAAAACACGAGGAGACTGTTCCCCAGAGGAGAGCAAACAAATGCTACCCTATTATTTGTATATTTGTATATGGAACATCCCAGTGTAAACACAGACATCCCAGATGAATGACAATCGGATGATTCAGGAGACCCTTGAAACTGGTCCTGTTAATGAGACTTCTTGCTCTCTAACCTTGCAGAAACTTAGAGCTATGAAGCAAAACACCTTTCTACTCCAATTAGTATTATAAAGAAAACAAATTGTTAGTCTTCATCTTTTCTGACTACCATGTGTTAAAAAAAGGAAACTTTAACCAGATTATTTTTTAACACGCTTTGAAGGATTTTTCTACAAGGATAAAATTAAAAGAAAATTATTCAAACTCTCTCGAGCTGAGCAATCTTCTAACATCTTGCTGTGTCATCCCTTTCCCTGTATTCTTTGGGAAGGGACTCGATACGCTTAATTCAGGTTATAAAACTTAGCAGAGCCTACACCTTTTCTTATTCTGCATTTAAGAGACTTGCAGATTCACAGTCAAGCTCTAAATACAAATCAGCCAATACATAAATAATGATGCATTATTATTTTATTATCATTAATAAATAATAGCAACGATAAGAAATCTTGCCTGAGTCAGAACTCCACAGTTTGACTCCAAGACCAGACTTTATTGTCTAATGGGGAGAGAAGCAGTAATGATGGGATGGGATGAACCGGAGTACAAGGCACCCATTTCATATTGATGATCCCATTTTTTCCCAGGAGAGTCTGGAGTACAAGAAGTGACTTGATGTGGGAAAGGCGTAGGCTTGTCTGAGTGTACCTGTGCTGTAGGTTCACTCTTGTGACATGCAGAAAAAGCGTGACTGCAAGCTACACAGAAACAAGCACACCATTCTACTCCCTCTCTTTCCAGGGAAAAGATGGTCTCTTAAATGATGTTGGGCTTGTTCACGCAGAGGGAAAATTCACAGCTATTCCCAACTTCACCATTTCAGAGACTAGTTAATAAGGTGGGCATCTGAGAGGAAGGCTATGTTATTCAGCTACAAATAAAAGTAGCAGCTGGGCAACTTCCGTCTGACTGTGAGTAAATAATGAGAAAGATTACTGGCCACAGCACAAGCTAGGAGCTGAAAAGAGGATTAATGTGATGTTTTCCAGCAAGACAGCTTTTTTCCCCCAAGCTCTAGAAAAGCTACATTAAGAGTAATCTAAGCTTTTATTTCTGACAATGCCAGGAGAAGGTTTCACAGCCAAGAATCCATTTCTTCCACGTTAGAGCGTGCTGAAGGAGCGGGCATCGCCTCCCCACTCTCTACTGCTTTGCAAACAAGTACCAGGCTATCAGATAGGGACAATAAGAGCAGCTATTTTTGAACAACCCCCATATTTAATCATGGGATTTGGAGTCATATCTACTATTGTATCAGGGTGGGAGAGCACTGCCAACTCCATGACTACTCCAGCTGGCAGCAGCACTGGTTAGGAACGGCACGGGCAGAGCTTGCTGTACTTCATGCTGGGTTTTGTAGACAAACCCCAAGTGTCAGGTGATGCTTAGGAGTTCAAGGGTGATGGTCAGAGGTCAGATGCAGTTGCACGAGTGTGTCCCAAGGCCAAGAAACAGGTGTTTCAAGACAAAAGCCTCTCATTCAACTCCCACACAATTTTGCTTTGGGAAAAGCGACCCTGCAGGCTTTGTCTGGGGAGCTCAGCTTTCATCTTGGTGCTTCTTAATCACTAATGCTAACAGCAAAATGGCACGTATGGGGTAGTCGATCAGACTGGCAGTGAAAGTCAGGCTTCCACCTGAGATCTCCCTCAGCACTGAATGGTTCACCTGGAGAGCATTCACTGCACATAGTCACTAAGAAAAAGAATCTGGCTTCTGGTGGACAGATGTCCCCTCCCCCAAACCCACCCCAATTTGGTCCAAGACCACATACAAAATGACCTCTGAAGACCACTGTCTCTTATCCCAAAAATGCACTGCATGATGGCAAGGCTGTTGATAGGGCTGCCAGCCCTGATGAGGATGCGCCATGCACGCAGGCATGTTCTAAATAAAAGAATACAGAAAAAGGCAAAGTGAGGGGAGGAATAAAAACAAACGTTACAATGTTCCACTTTCTATTACATTTTTTGCCAGGGCTATTAGGTCTCTGATGGCATCTACTCCTGTATCTCAGGAGAAACTCTCCTGTAGTCCATGGCTCCAGTACTGTCATGACAACCTGTCACCAAAATGCTGAGGGATGTGTAAGGGAAGGTTTCCTTTCTACCAGGCTTAACTGTTCAGCCTTCCTACACTCATCTGTATTGTCACCAGAGCTGCTGGGATCTGAATCTAATTTGAAACAAGCATTGACAATTAATTTCCACCAAGGGTTACAAACCTTGCTATAGCTTTATTTGGCCTTTTGGTTATAAAGTTTTGATAGACCGTGTGATCTTTAGGTAGCTGAAATTGCCATGATTCTTCCAACTCAGCTGAGCAGCGCTCGTTTGCACCGATGAGATGGTGGCAGGCAGGACAGCTTCCTCCACCTGCCTTGTGCTGCCTCGTACGTGACTGATGCTGCCAGGCAGAGGAATGCTCCTTGTGCACTCCCAAGTAAAATTAAAGGCCTTTTGCAGAGATTTCAGCTAGCCTTCCACGCTGAGCTGCACGCTCTCAAATAAGCACAACTTCAAGAGGAATCCAGAAGGGAAGCTCATTAAATAAGCACAATATGAATCCAAGGTCAGTTTATGGTTCGGGGGCTTTTTTTTTCTTTGCTTTGGTAAACAACTTCTACT
This sequence comes from Todiramphus chloris collaris, assembly GCA_025345505.1. Taxonomy (NCBI): domain Eukaryota; kingdom Metazoa; phylum Chordata; class Aves; order Coraciiformes; family Alcedinidae; genus Todiramphus; species Todiramphus chloris. Next base: position 224,654 of record JANVCC010000070.1, on the reverse strand, counting down.
GCCTATTGTAAATTGTCCGTCACAGGGACAGATCGGGTTCTTCTGCAAGGAGCTAGGCAGACATTTTAGGACAAGACTTGATTATTTGTGCATACTGCATTTTGCAGTTCTTTGTGAGTTATTAGCCTAGCACTTCAAAAGCTTTGCTATCCTCCCTTAGGAAAACATTAGATGTTACACGGAAGAACACATTATGCTAACAATCCCAGGCTGGCTACTTTTCGAGAACCGTTTTCTCTTTCTGAATTTTATAAATGTGGCCATTCTCTTCTTTAAAAAGGAAAAAAATCCTTCTGTTTTCCAAGAATATATATTCTAAGCCTTTCAAAGCTTAATGTTGGAACTATTCCACCAGGGTCCTGTGATGTCTTCACGTGATTTAATCTTCTCCTGTCAGGTCTGACGTCTTTAGCACAGTAAAAAACCTGCTTCCATTCAGGAAGTCTCATTTGCTTTGATGTGATTGATTGAAAAAATATTAAAGATGGAGGATTAAAAGCACAGGAATAAGATACCTAGGGACAGATTCTGATCTTTTTTACTCACAGGAGTGAGTCCACTGACATGAAAGTAAATAACATGGGAAAAGCAGATGTTAGAGCAGAACCTGGACTCCAGTGTTCATCAGAAATCCTGGGACAGCATCCAGCTCTCTCTGTCTCTACTGGAGCTTCTTCACATTTCACTTTCCAAAATATCTATGAGATTGTTTTGGCCTACTGAGTCTGAAGGTTTATCAATGTAAATAAAGAAAATTTAATTTGTCACAGTTGAAATGTTTATTTGCTTGTAAACAAGGCTTTAGCTACTGAACCTTCATCTGGTCATGTGGATTTGTCTTTCTCCTTTGGAGCCCTAATAGTGCCCAATAGGGCTTGAAACCTTCTTGACTTCAACATTAGAAAGCTCTCTGTCTCAAGGTCTGTGTGAAATGACTTGCTTTAGGTCTGATTCTGCTGCTGACTCTGCTTTCATGACCTGGAGCTTGTGTTAGGTCCAAGAGAGGTCCAAGTGTCATTTGGTGGATGTCAACACAGGCAAAACATTAATACGTAGTCAGGAAATAGGAAGCAGGACCTTTTAAATACAGAATGTAGCTCCAGAACTGGCTTGTATTGTGTCTCTTGCTTCTTCCAAACGTAAGTTTCCAGTCCTAGTACGAAGCCTTTCTGTTCAGAGCTCCCAAGAGATACACTAAAGACAGGCGACTCTAAGTCCAACAGTCAGAGCTGGTCCCCCTGTGTGGACTCCCCTCACACACAGTCATGCACTTGTGTACATACTGGGCACATTGTCTCTCAGAGCAAACAGGAGATCGCTTAGAGGCTTCTTTTAAAAGAGGACTGCCAACACCTTCCCATGTTTACTGAAACATTTGGAGGCTTTCCAGCGTGGGTGGCAGCTCAGTTATGCTAGCTAGCAAGTCTTTTACAGAGCTTGGCACCACTGCTACCAACGTGCGATGGTATGGAAGAAACATCACTTAACAGTAATTCAGAAGCACTGTAAATACTGCACCACACTGTTGGTAAACAAGCCTCGGGAGGTAGAAAGTTTGGACTGGAGAAGTAATTCTGGGAAATCGGTCACCAGTGAGAAGGCCTGGGGAGAAATAATGTGAGTTTCTGATGGTTTCTTTTCAGCCTGCAACACCTTTCCAGTTCACAAGAACTAAACGTTTTTCCTTCAGCTGTCCTCCATGCTCTCTTCACTTTCCCTGTCTCCTTTTATTCTCTTCTTTCCTCCAGTTCCAGCCCTTTTGCCCACTCTTAGAAGCACCTGGCCACCATACCACCATCTGCTGTCTCTTGTTCCCCTCTCATGCTTCTTGTGGGAGTCTGAGCTGGACCTCATCTGACCTGAACTAGTCATCCACACACGCTGTATAAGCAACGGGGAGACAGGCATTCCCAGAGCATGGGACAGTCCATCCTAAGAGATGGAGATAGCCAAAAGCTCAGATTAAAGGCTAATTCCACCCGCTGCAGTTATGGTTCTACCACCTCCCACTCCATCACCTCCTAGCCCACTGCTACAAAACCACCAAGACTGGCACTGAGGGATACTCCCCTGGGGCCCGTCTTTTGGACCTCTTTATTTAGCTACTGATTTTCATAAAATTCCAGGGGCTCCTATTTCCTCAGCAAATTTGTTTAGAATTCCTTTGCAGTGAGACTGAAGATAATGAGACTGACAGAGAGGAGGATGCAGCCAAAGGCAAATGAGCAATAGGACTGCCTTTATGCAACCCAGACAAGAAGTATTTGATCAAATTTTTCTAAGCTACTCCTTACTTTAGCTCTATATCCCTTGATACTTGTTCATTCATGCACGTAAATCTGTGTCTTCATCACCTCGTACCCCAGCACTGCATGGATTTTTTTGTCCTTTCTGGCCTGGCAAGTTCCTCCTTTTCTGGTAGACATCACGAGCTGTACTGCAGAGAAATGGTTTTCTTAACACTTTGAGTATGATTAATCTGCTGTTAACAGCCATTACTTCACTCTCCTTTCTCCAAGACGTGAAACATGTCCTGTTTGAAGTCTCACAGCCAATCCCCATCCAATACTAATCCTTTCACATATCTGCTTCCAATGGCAATGCACGCAGAGCCAGTCTGCTTTCAACGGGGCATCTTCAACCTGCATCTTGGCATTGAACTGATTGGATTAACGGTCTCCATAGGAAAAGTGTCAAAAGGTGCTTCGTAGCAAATGCCAAGAACGAAAAGAGTGGAGGACATTGATAGGACTGAAAGGACATTGACAGTGCCGCTTTGGACGCGTGACCACTGGGAACGAAGGAGCTAATAAGCAAATTGAGATGTATGGAAACAGCAGCTGCAATGTTCGGAAAGCTTCATCAGCTGAACACCAGCCACCAAAGCTCAGCATGAAGGGAAGGCTCAGGAAAGTTATTGCTTATTTTTTGCCAGCTGATGACAGCTGTGAGAGATTGAGAGCTTTTACATTTTCTGCACATTTTTTCCCCAAACACATCTTTGTGTAGTGACAGAATCAGTTAAGTTCAACTGGAGTTTGAATTCCAGGTCTGAGTTTGTTTCAGGCAGTTTTCTACACTGTTTATTTGACGCAGTGAGTTCCAGCAACAGCAGCACAAAGTAAACAAAACTCGGACTACAGTGACATGTCCAGAGATCGTGCTACTGGATGTCAGAGTGTTAAATGAGACTCGCTGGAAAGGAAACATGGCCTGGTTTTCACACAAAAAAAGGGAAATTCAAATATATCCTTGTGCATGCTAAAAAGCGATACCTTAAACCAGAAAAGATTGAATCTGCTGTGTGAACGAGACAAATCTAGGTCTTCTTGACTAATCCCTACCTGAATCTTATTTAAAGCCTCCTCAGTTTTTTCTTACAGTTACTAGGCTCTGAAGAGTCTAAAAAATGCTGCTATATAGCATCTTCTGTATGAAGATCAGAGTCTCTTATGTTTGCCTTGGAAGCATTCCCTCAATGGGGGTCAAGCAGTTGCTTCTTTCCACAGAACCACTGAGGTTAGCAGAGACCTCCTGAGATCAGCTCCTCTAACACCTTCCTGCTCCGGCAGCTTCCTTTCCTAAGAAAGAGGAATTGCAGCCAGGCACTGCACTGACACCAGAACATGTATATTGATCTGACCAAAAGGCCACAGAAATCCTTGGACGTATTTATTTGGATTTCACTGTCTGGGGAACCAGGCCTCAATTAATCAAAAGAGGGGCTTTTGTAATTTGTCACGCTGGTTTCCCTCTCGGAACGGGTGCTTTCTGCACCACTCCTTCACTCTGTTAAATTAGAGACGAGATCCCAGGTACATTGGGGAATAAATCTCACTGCAGCTGTAAGGCAAACCCCGTTTCAGATTAAGGAAGGCACACAGTCTCCCCTGAAGGCCTTCACGTAATTGCTGTGGATTTCAATTACAAGCAGCTCAAACAGCTGTAGGGGTTGTTTTATAAGGGAAAATTTACAAGACTAAACTTAGTAAATGTAGTAAACTTAGTGAATTTACTAAAGTAAATTTAGCTTGGCCAAACACAGACTAAGTTATTTGTCCCTCAACCACATCCACAGCAGAAAAATATTTGATGAGCCTGCTCTCAGGATGAGAATGAAGTGTGTGCTCATGTTTGGATCTCAGGATCTAATCCTGCAACGTTTTAGACAAGTATTCTCAATTTAATCAGTAAAAATGCTTCCTGCCACATGAGTCTTCAGAAAAGTATTCCCTAGGGGGAAAAAAAAATGGCAACAGCAAACAAATACTGATGGCTTGGGGAATAACAATGTGGAAGAGGGTTTCTAAGAGCTTGTGACTAAAGATTGTGAATAATAATTGACGCACAACAGAACAGACAACAAACGTTTAAATGGGGATAAAGATCCACCACAATGGGGGGAGCTGTGCAGTCATTTCCCTGACATGATTCGAAATCATTTGGCATCTCGACTGTACCAACAGTCGTCAGATTTTCTTCTGCTGTCGGTGCCTTTGGAAGAAATGTAACAACCCAGCGCTAACTCAGTAAGTAAGAAAGACTGGAGTTTTGATGGCAAGGTGAGAATAAAAATGACAGTGTTTTTATAAATTGTATGAAGTTCAAACCAGCACAACTTTATGAAAATGAATGAGAATTAGTATCAATTTCTTTCAGTTTGTGTAATCTGATTTTTAATAGTAAAGAAATGCTTAGAACTTCTATGTTGGAAAAGAATACCAGCATCGATGGCATCTGAGTGATGCTACGTGACTTCCTGTCTTCAGAGACTGAAATGCCAGAATTCTATCATGGACAAGCCCTTTGCAAAGAAAAGGCAGGTTTCAGGTTTTCACTTGTCTTACTTGACTTTTCTTATTCTTCTTCTAATGTCTGATTCATAATAATTGGCAACACTTTTGCCTAAACTGGAAAACCAGGAAGAGCTAAATTCTCTTCATCGCAGATCAATGTATATGGAAGTTGTGAAGCCCACATAATGCCTTTTGTTTGATGTCCTATTTTTGACTGCAGAAAATTATGTGTACGATGGAGACAGAAAATACCAACTGAGCCTGCTAAGCTAAAGGCTTCTAATGCAGGTACAGAAATAGATTGTATATATGTAAATAGCACCTACATACATACAGCAAGCTTTATTCAGGTTTCCTGCCTCTGTGTTGGCTTCATTAAGGCCTAAAAATAGCCTTGCAAAAGCCTGCTCCTTACAGGAACATAAACCATACTACGATTGTTCTATTACGGGCTGGTGGGCTTTTACAATCCTAAAAGAAACCGACGTGGCCTTTGAGATGACTGACTTTAAAGAACCTAAAGCCAATAATTACTTTAGGAAATGGTTATCTCAAGGAAAATAAAAACTTATGAACAGTTATTTAACCCTTAGAACACTGGAGCTTTCCAGGATGCCAGCAAAATCAGGACTTTGGGCAACAGATGTCAACACCTACACTACATGCTTACTCTCCAAAGGGTTACTTAAGTGCTATTAAGCAAAACCGTCAGCTTAAATGATTGCAGCACTGACAACCAGCTTCTCCTCGGCAGCCAGGAAGCCTTATATTTCATGCCAAGATGGCATCTGCCATTTATAATTGCCCAAACAAGTCCAAGAATCCCTACTACAGCGCTGTAAACCCATGTGTTTTGTCTTGGATATCCTGCACTTGGACCTTCAGCACTATTTACTTTGAATAAACACAGCAAGAACCAAGTCTAGAAATGACAAGGATAGACCTTGGCAAGGTGACGGTTACATCTGGTGATTGATCTTTTGCTATCGTTTGCTACATTTTTAGGCATAAAAAATTCTCGGGATGGAAGCTCTCAGTAGGAAACTACGTCTTTCAGCCAACGTTTGGGTAATGAACACTGCCTTAGTACATCGGTGACATGGCCACGATCCTAACAAGCCCTGGCAACGCACGCAATATTGCCTCGCTTACATTTGATGTCTGTTGATCAGAAATAACTCGTAAAAATAATTACTTTGGCCTCAAGCCATTCAAGCAAATTAAAAAGAGAAAGATAACCTGGACGTACCCAGTATGTCTCCAGGAAGGAGAAGCAAAGAAAACCTCCCTTTTGGAAGGGTTCAGCTGTTGTCAGTGCTCACACCAGCTCTGGAAGCCTCTGCAGTACAGGTGAGAGCTTGCTCACCTACAAACGAGGCTTAGTTGCTTTCTTTCACACTCACAGCTGCCGTTAGGCATGAGCAGAGCTACATACGATAAACTCAGGCTACTTGTTCAAGGCGGTGTTCGGACCAGACTAGAACAAGTACATACATGCTAGAAATCCCCACATATTACATATTTCTGTGGAGCTCTGCTGAATAACTGTGCTTTAAATTCACAATTTCATCCTGGATTTCTCTGTAGTCACTTGGCTGAAGTCCTCTCTGCTTCCAGTGACTGCAATTTGGTTTTGGAATGACCACAAAAAGGAACCCCAGACTGACTTCTTCTCCAGGGTTTTAAATTTAATTGTAAGATCTGAGACCTGCTGAACTTTCCTGTGGCTTCCACACAGAGGGAAATTTATTTCTATTCCTACTAAGAGCAGTGGATATCTGAGTGTGAGGGGGAGATCTCCAGTTACTGGAAGCTTGTACACAGCCTCAATTCTCATAAAATAATAACAACAAATGAAAAATGCAATAAAAGACATGACATGGCTTTTACTAGCTAAATCTAATTTATAATCCAAAAGCTTCCTTTAATATAAAATGTCAGCACGGTAAAGAGATGGTGATAAAGCTAACACCAAGTGCAGTGAAAGGAAAAAGAATCCAGAGACATATTGTTTAGATCTTGTCAGTCACATGCTCATAGAATCATAAAATCATAGAATCCTAGGATGGTTTGGGTTGGAAGGGACCTTAAAGGTCACCTAGTTCCAACCCCCCTGCCATGGGCAGGGGCGCCTCCCACCAGACCAGGTTTGGCAAAGCCCCATCCAACCTGGGCTTGAACACATCCAGGGATGGAGCATCCACAGCTTCCCTGGGCAACCCGTGCCAGTGTCTCACCTCTCTCAGAGTGAAGATTGACGTTAGTACTGGATGGCAAATACCTCAATCCCCCATTCTCTTTGGCATTCACTGCGTCGCTATTCTGACTTTCCTGAAAGTGCAATGTAAATTTTGAAAAACTTCCCAAAAGCAGAATACTTTCCCCTTCTTTCACCACGTTCCTCCTGAGCAGATGTGTTCGCTATGCATTATTGCCCTCTCAATTGGGGGCTGAATAAGAATTAAACAAAAGCCCTCTCCCGAAGCTATTGCAGATGTGAACTCCAGGAGAATGAAAGCAATCATTGCAAAGCAGAGAGGAGTATCTTGACTCAGAGGTAAACATCAGTCTATCATTTTTGCTTCGGATTTCAGAACAACCACTATGAACCATGAGATCCTGCTCCCCAACTGATTCTGCTAGTCTCATGTCATAAATATGCTGAGCTGGTGGAAGCAGATGTTCATTTTTACCCAGAGGTCACATACAGTTTCCCATATAGTGCTTGTCTGCAAGGCAAAATAATCTGATTTGTTATATAAACAGAATGGCATTTTATTGCTCTGTTTTGCTGTCACACAACCAGAGTACTCAGGTACACATGAAGTTGAAAGTCTTCTGTCCAAGACATATTTGATAATAAGATCAGGTTATAAACATGACCATGTGACATCAGGTGACCTTTTGGAAGTCCCAACGGAATGGGGAAGTAGCAATGAATTTCAGAAAACAGCGTTACAAAGAAGGGTTCCATAAAGACAACATCAACAACAGAAAAAGCTGCATTTTAAAGCCATTTACCGTCCTTTTTCTTGGGAAGTTAGCTGCAATAATCTCCAGCAAAAAGTGCCCTGAATAATAAATGTGGAGAATTGGATGGTAGATGGAGTATATGTAATAGGGAGGAGGTGGAAATGCAATTACTGATAACTACTCTGAGACTGTACAGAATGCACAGCGTAGGCTATTTGGGCACTTTGCCGTGATTCGGAGTTAGCACTAAAGTTTTGCTAGTAAACCATGACAACCACTGTTTTTATTAGTTTCAGCAATGGAAATGTATCAGCTTACCACACAGCACTGGGATGCAGAGCACTTGAAAACCTGGGATGCTGCTGCAGCCTGAGAAATCGAATGGCTGCAACGAAGAATTGGTGCCCCAGGAAAGGAGCCTGTCACACCCTCCGTGGAGTTTTAACACCCTGGTTAAGTTGCATGAGTTAGGAACAGTCCTTTGGTCCCACTCTGAACTTGTGACATCGGCACCTCTTCCCCCTGCAGGTCTACAATCCCACCACGATGCCTGCCTGCTGCATGGAGACTCCACGTCCAGAGGCACCAGAGTTAATGGTGCTCCTCTAACTCATTCTCCAAGGTGTGATCCCATGGAAAGAGGGATTCTGGGAAGCCCTGTCTTGTAAGCCAACGCATGGCCAGAGAATCAGAGAATCAACCACAGAGTCATAGAATCATAGAAGGGTAGGGGTTGGAAGGGACCTGTGGGGATGATCGAGTCCAAGCCCCCTGCCAGAGCAGGGTCACCCAGGGCAGCCCACACAGGAACAGAGACAGGAGGGTCTGGAAAGTCTCCAGAGCAGGAGACTCCACAACCCCCCGGGCAGCCTCACCATCTTAAGTTTGCCACGTCTCCTCTTCACCCAGCCCCACCAGGGGAACTGCCACAGGTTCATCCAGCCGTGCTGCTGGATAACTGAAAGCACTTGCAGAGTTTCCAGCCTGCATGGAAGAGCCAAACTGAACCATTTTCACTTCTACCTGTTGGACATGGGCAGGTCCTCGCTTCCTACAGAGAAAGCCAGAGTCTCAGAAGGAAAACTACTGACGATAAAGTTGCAGAGTGAAAAATCTTTCACGGAAACATCCACAAATTAGAAGAGTAACCAGCCTCATATGAAACACTCAGTAAGCCAGATCATGATGGGAGTTTAATTACCATTTATACAGCTGTCTGCCGTGCAGGAACAGACCCTTTTCAGTTAGTACATGTTGATGAGGACAAAATTCACCAATTAAATGACTGGTCTGATTAGAGGCTGAAAAATGTTTGCTAAACAAGCCATTTTGAGGGAGAGTAACAAAAGATGACTCAGTGATTTTTGTCAGCAAAACTGAATTCTCAAAAGTCTCTGGAAAACAGGAGGCAACAGCTCACCTGGGACAAAAGGTGACATGTTGTGCTCACTCTCTGTTCCACAACAACCGGTAATTCCTCCGAAGTATTGAAGTCAACCTATTCTTGCAGCAGGAGATAAATACTTCCCAGTCCCGTTTCTGAATATGACAGTGCTTCCCAAAGGAATACTGTCAGTCCGTATTTCTGCAGTTCCCCTGACAGAGACTTTCCAGATAAGCTGATCTAACAACTTGCTGTCACAGAACTGGTGTCCCGGTGCACTCTTTTCCCACCTCTCCTGCTCTTGATGACAAACTCCTTCTGTTTCTCTACAACTCCTGGTGCTCACTTGACCTCACTGCAAGCTGATTTCATTCAGAATTTTGAGAGGAAACTAGAATAACAGGGCAGAAGAAAATGTACGTCTTTCTTTCCAAGCTGGGTATGTGTATCAGCTCTCTGTGAGGGTTGTAACAGGAAAAGCAGAATTGTATAGCCAGGAACAGGGATGGAGGGGGGGAAGAGACAACCAAGCAACAATATTTAGATCATAATTAATTAGTTAGGTTGGGGAGGGTGAAATTTTAAAGTGTCAATAAGAATATGGTTTCCATCCAGAAGGACAATTCCACTTGTTCAACATGGGGCCAAACTCAAAATGAAGCAGACTACCTGGTTTCTAGGGAAAGAGAATTCCAGCAACAAATTCACATCATGAAGACACAAGAAAAGGGCAAAGTTTACCAGATCCAAAAATGCCTTGCACTCAACTTTAAGTAAGGCCAGATGCATTCTGCAAGGTAAGATCCTTTCCTCCCAGGACAGACAAATAGGTGCAAGAGCACACGCTTCTCTTAATTAGGATGCGTGTAATCAGGATTTCACCTTATTAGGATACAGCCCAGAGAACCCGTTTAGCTTAATGATAGGGAACATAGATACAACGCCACTGTCTGACTGAGATAGCATGAGCAAAAATTTCACTGAATGAGACACATGCAGATTGTGTCAGGGGGCTAAGTGGCGTTTAACTAAGTGTGAAATTCTAAGGCCCTTAATAAAGAAATAGTCAAATAATAAATTGAAATGAACTGCAGCAAAGAAAACACGTGGCCTTGTGTTTATAGGCAGTGCTAGAGTGCTATGTACACAAAAAAAATGTGCTTCAGGAAAAGAGCTTTTTCTCCTTCCTGCACAGATTGCTATTTTTTCAACTTTTTTCATTTTTTTTGAAGTAACTGATAGACAGCCTTGCAAAATAAGTCTTTAGCTGAGGCTGATCTGAAGCAGTTCATTGCAAGGTTTAGCTCTTCTGCACGTGAATTTTACCTGAATAAAGAGACCACATGGATAAAGAGACCACATGATAGTTTGCTGGTCTTTGGCTGGATGGACGTAATGTAGAATTCTGCTCACAATGAGAAAAGCTTTGAGCTTCATTATCTGATGATGCTCTCCAATATTAGCTTAAGATTCAAAGTTCAGTGAATGTTCAGCAGTAAATCCCTTTGCCAAGACCCCCCAGCTGGCATGTCACAGAAAACTGTTTCTAATACTAACTCGGGGGTTGTTGCTACCCGGTGACAAAGGTAAGGCTGGACTCCACAGCGAGGAGAGCAGATCGAGCACCCGACTCTCAGCCTCTGCAGGCAGGCACCTATAGCAGGAGGACCTGCAGCTGCTTCCAGTCTCACCACACGTGTCTGCAAAGTACCACTGCCCTCAGTATAAAGCTGATCCTCAGCATACCCCAAAGCCAGGCCACTCAGTGAACAGGGAGGATGTCAGAAGCAACCCGTGACAACCTGCTGCGCCTGGGGTAGCGTTCCAACACCCTGCCTCACGAAAGAGGACTCGCGAGGAAGCCACAACCGAGGCCTCTGTCCTAGCTAAAGTAACATTTATATGACTTGGCATTCTTCAGACTTCTTTTGTAGCTGCTTCAAATCAGAACAGCTTAATGAGGGCCATCAAATGGTTGACAGATGCCCTCATTAATGAAAATTTAGTATACTATTTCTGGCATGCTGGAAAAAGCTGCCATTTAGGACTCTAAAGATTGCCCAGCAAACTGCCCAGATTAATACTATGGGGCTGTGTGAGGGATAGTTCGCAAAGGACGCGGTCCAAGTATCTCTCGGCCAAAGTTACCCGGTCAGGCTGGCTGGCTGCTCCCATCCACTTCAGAAGGGCTTCCATGTCATACAATCAGTTGCTCAGTACAACACAGAATTGAGTTACACACGTGGAAACGTGTTTTTGGAGACTAAACTTGTATCTGATGGGGTTTTTACTGCTATAGCTGCAATGGTCAAGGACAAACACCCCTGAGCATCACAGGGGCTGACAGGGACTAAGCTGTAGCCAGGCATCTCTCGTAAGACATTGCTTCTCCTTCTTCATTGAGTCCCTAAACATATCTACGCAAGATACAGGCTTGGAGAAATTACCTTCTGAACACCAACATATGCACACTGTTTTGTTTCATTTTGGTTTTAATTCCATGAGCATCCTTTGATCAAATAGGACTTCTGATAAAAAGTAAATAAAAAGATTGTTAACGCTACTGAAGAAACCCAAAGAGGTTTGCTTCTCTTTGGGGTTTTTCTCAGTGAATCGTGAGTTTTCTAGTATTTCAGATGCCCCAGTTATCATTATTAGCAAAGTAAATCACATCATTTGTTTATGACAGGGAATATAAAGGCACCTATTTGGACGGGTCAAAAAATGTACAGTCTTTATTATAAAAGACATTTTCACTGATGAATTTGCAGGTTCATGTCAACACAAATAAAATGTTGGCTGTTGTGCATCATTCGTAATAGTTATCCTTAAATGAATAAAAATATGAGGCAAAATTGTATCAATCAGGACAATTATTTTATGTGGACTTTCAGTTTCTATCAAAATAGAATCAAATTTTGTATAATGATAAATGATATATAGATTCTAAAATATATCAAGTTCTAGCAGCGTATAACTGAGTACATTTTGATAGTGATCTATCACTGCTTTGAGGTAATAAAAAAGCAATGCAATATTGCTGCTTTCATTCGTTTGCTTGTTCTTACTTTTTGTTCAGGAAGAGTTTGCCTTTTTTATGCATTTCATTCTGGTTCAGAACTTCAGAAATCACACTTGATTTGTCCGATTGTGTCTTCAAACCATAGGGCAGTCGAGTTATTTCTGGTTTACCAAGAGCTCTGATGAAAAGGTCTAGCAGTGGAACTACTCCTCATGCAGCAGGAGATCTGGATACAGCCCATCCATCACTGGGCATTATTTGTCCTTCCATGCTCTGGCACACAGTGGATGTGAGTTTGCGATAGCCCTAGATAAGAACATATTGAACCTCTGACACAAAGTCAGTCTCTTTAGTAGGCAGCTGCAAAGACTAAAACCAGTAACTCTGGAGTTTCCAGCTGGCAGTGTTAGCTGGGATTGCAGACATCACAGAAGTGGGAGCTCATCCAGGAATGAAATGCTTTTGCTATGAAAGAAATATAAATTATGAATGTGAAGAATAATAGGGATAATAGAACATTATTGTGTAAAAGAATCACTGCAAACAAGCCTGTGAATCTGCGTGAACCCAATCGTTCCTTCTCCTGTACTTGCTGCATTTTATTTGCCTGGCCGAGATAAGAACGCTGCCAATTTTCTTGCTGCTGCTGTATGCAGAGAATCCTCAAACACACGTGGATGCTTTCCCACCACTACAGCCATACAAACGTGCACCAAACAGAATGAAACGTCACACGACGATGGGCTGTGGCACAAGTGCACATCGCCTCTTCTCTCCGTGCAAAACTGCAGCAAACAGACTCGCTCTGTCTGATTTGCAACTGCATTTTACAAGAGCAAGACTTCTTAAGCCTCTGATAGGATAAACACAGTAGGTCGCAGTCAAGCTCTGGGTAACCCTGTGCTTCAGTCAGGCATCCAGTCTCTTTTCCCACGACATGTCCTACTGTAATGAGCTTCCCCAAGGAAGTAAACTAGACACATGTCTCCCTCTGCTTCAACATTTCTGAGGAGCATTTTGAACCGTTTCCGGATCGCGTGGGAAAAATACAGCAAAACCAAACCAAGGAGGAGTCGGGAATGATGGAGAGGCACACACATCACCGCTGTGCAAACCCCCAAGCCTCGCAATCTAGGAGGGTCCTCCTCCGTGCTGCTAATCTTTGTTATGTGTTAGCCGAGTTGCTCAATCCTTGGATAAACCAGCCCTAAAACTACGCCTGCGGAGGCAGGAGCTGCCGGGGTGGCAAGGGAGGGATTGATTCAGCAGCCGACTTGTAAAGTCTGATTAAGTGATCTGCCACTGGTGAAGTCCTTCAGTGACCTGCCGGCTATTTCTGTGGCTAAGTCATTTGTGAAAGAGCCCCAGCACGTGATGCCCTTGCTGACGCATGGACACACCAACTGGGCAGGCTGGCTACTGGCTTTTTGTCTTACAGCTAGGAAAAAAGCCTACACACACCTACTTCCTCTCAATGTTTCTAATCCAAGGATTGAAAATGTCATGTTAGATTGGAAAGGGAGCTTCATTAGCAACAACAAGAAGACAATTACAGAGATTTTGAACTAGTTTTCAGATTCTTTGATTATTTTGAAGTAATTTCCTTCCCACAGCAAAACCATCAGCCCATTTCAGAGAATCAAACTAGCTTCAAACATTGGATTTAGTCTGTCTTATTTGTCACTGCTTTCTCGTGTACATTTAAGGGAAACAGGCTGACAAAAAATAACCTACAGAACAGCTAGGATGTCTGTACTTTCATGAGGAAGATTTTTCTGGAAAGGAGAGGTCAAAAAAATTCAGTTAATGACAACTTTTGTCAGTACCGCACCAAAAACCTGTCCTTTCATTCTCAGAAAGGTGATCTCTTGGACTCCATTTGATTCAGTCGCTTGCACTGCTTCACTTTGTGAAGTATTTATCTAGCTCAATATCGGAGCTGGAGTTCTGCTAGACACAATTAAACCAGGACCTGCGCATCCAGAGTTATCATTTAATGAAGACTCTCATACTTGAAAGTAATGACACAAAATTCTTCCCTCGGAGAAAGGGAAAATAAATGCATTTCTTGAGTGTTTTTCATTATGTAATGAGATTAACACGATTCATTATATTAGAAAGCACTTTTGCTTATCTAAGTAAGTCAGCAGCACCATCAGAAAACCTTCCCAGCAAATGGAAGCAGGCTGATTTTCACTGTCCAGTTCTTCATGTGCCTAGTACCTACCTCTGTGCCTCACATCGCTCAGCAGTAATCACGTTTCCCACTGCTAGCTGGGCTGGGGGAACCTCCTGACAGTGATGCAAGAAGAACATGTACACCCTGCTGATGCCATTCCCATTTCCTGCTGCCAGGACCACTGGCTGTGACTGGCAGTGGTAATGGGAGTGGCAGTGGCTAGGAGCTGTAGGGGTAGCCTCTGCATATTGAAAATCCTTCCTCGTGGGATAACATGGCAGGGTTTGAGAAAGCTCTTGTAACCTCCAGAAAGGGTGAGGGGAATCCTTCTCTGTGCATAATGCCCTACTCCACGTTGTCTACACACAGGTGGTATTAGGTTCGGTGAATTTCTAGGAGTTGCTAAAATGGGAAAACCCTTTACTTAGCTCTTTGTCAGTGCCACTGCAAGGTAGGTCTCACACTGAATCCCTTCTGATGGGATTTCCAAGCACTCTAAGGTAGCTGAGGACACATATCCGATATTTTAGGTGCAAAATGAGAGGTGGTGGAACATTGCGGGAGTTGGTCTGTTCTCACCTGGTGACAAGCGATACCGTGTCCTGAAGTTGAACCAGGGGAGGTTCAGGCTGGATATGGGGAAGCATTTCTTTCCAGAAAGGGTTGTCAGGCATTGAAATGCCACTGGAAGACCCAAGTCTGTCAGCCTTTCCTCATCAGAGAGATGCTCAAGTCCCCTCATCATCTTTGTAGCTCCGGTTTATAGCTGCTCTGGCTACAAAACACCTCCTTCCAAGGAGGCTCCTCTGCAGAGGTCATTATTGCTCCTGCACGTTTCTGCACAGTCTGCCATTCTGATTATGTAACTGTGAAATGCCATCCTAGAGGCTTCTATAATAGTTTAGTACTAATACCCACTTCATGCCAAATACCGATTGACCACCGAGAGTCGATCTGAGGGCAGATCACTGAAAAAGGTCAGTCAAAAACGAGGGAAGGGTTAGATGCCAGGCTGTAAAAGGCTGAAATTGGTATTTCCAGCCATCTCTTTTTAACAAATGTGAGCCCTTTTGTGGTCTGTCTCCTACTTAATGCCCCAACTTTGCATTTACCACCTGTAGGAGACAATACCCATCCCCTGTATTTCAGATGTAGTTTGCAATGCACTGTTGGCAAGGCACCATCTCAGAACACTTTCAACCACCCTGTGAATACTGGCACTGCTAAATAGGGCTACTCTATTTAGAAACAGGCCCTGTGTCTTGAGTTTGCCTGTATTTTATCTTGCTACTGGGTTGCAGGTCTAAGAGGCCACAGGAGCTGAAGGAGACACAGCTGGGGACACATGATGTTAACCCATTCCACATATCACACCTTTAAAGAGTAGGCACTGTGTTGTCTCAGCTTGTTAGTGATGAGACTTCCAAAGGGCATTTCATCCATATTTTGGGAAAAAAGTACCCTTCAGTGGACCACTGAATATGAGGCAACAAATTCTTCATCCAGGAGTCCCAAGATTTCTGCTTCATTCTGTCTGTTCTTTTGAAAACTCAGTAACTCCCATTCGCAGGCTATTTAAGAAGCACAAACCAGTCAGTATCGATGTTTTGCATAAATGCAGAAACCTTCTTTAGGAAAACGGAATTAAAAAACACCTTTCCCAGATTTTCAGTTCAACTGTGCTACTGTAGACAGAGCAGCTGTAGCTTTGCCCTACTGAAGATCAGGGATCAATGGATGCTTAACAGAAGGGGAGGCTGACTCTGAGACAGTCTCACAGGCATCCATCCTCTCAGCATTTCATTTGCCCTGACGGTAACAAGCGCGTGAGAGTATGTAAGAAATCTAATGGTAAAGGCAGCCTGGTTCAGCAGGAGTGCCAATCTAAGACACTCCTTCCCATCTTACACATGAAAAGCACTTGCATCTGAGGCTGAATGCTACAGCAGATTCCACTAAGGCACACAGACTGTCAACTGGGATTATACTGGATTACACTGGTTGAAGCAAGAGTTACCTGAGAAATGACTTCTTATGCTACTTAAGATTAAATCAACAGATTGTACACTAATAGAATTAATTTTACAAGGAAAAAAAAAGTCTTCATTTAGAGGATGATGGAATCTTAAGAAAAAGATGCAGTATGTGATTGTAAAGAAAAAGACTTGTGAAGGCTTTACCAGGTAATCAATAAAAGTAAGGAATGAAGGGAGCATGTCAGATGCCGTGTGAGTTTTAGTGATGCATTTCAGCATCTTTCAAAACAAGCCTTACTTTCCTAATTAATACAAATTACCCGGGATATGAACATTATCAGGAGGACTGAAAACTGTCTGCAAACATAAACAAAAGGTGATGATGAATGGCAACGTAACACGTAGTGAGAACGCATCTACTGAGGACCACAGGAATCACGACAAGGCATGGTTACTGCCAAGCATCTCCATCACAGGAAGGAAATACAGTAACGAAACAGAGAGGAGCTGAGAAGCTAAGAGTTGGTAATAAAGTAATGTAAAGGGGTCTTTAAAATACTAGAAACATGAACAGAGTGTTGGTGAGTTATGTTTTACTCTGGGAAGATGCAGAGCCATGCATGAATGGGAATGTAATCAAGGCTGTGTCTGTATGTTCCCTCCACAGCCACACAGAAAAACTACACGACTAAAACTGCCAGGATATGTCTCTTGTGCAGCCATTTCACTCTGGAATAAAAATGATTTCTTTACTCTCAAGTCAAGTCACTTGTGTTGCAGAAAATCCCTTCCCAAGGGAAGTCATGCTGGAACAAGTGGGCGCAGCTGGCTGTGCCCTGGCCTGGGCGAGGGGGTGACGGGGAAGCTGTGCCGTTGGCGTGCGCGCTGCATCAGCGCTGGGAACCCCCGTACGGAGGGCTCTGCCTTCTCCTTAGCTACGCTGCCAGGTCTTCTCTGTCTAGAAAGCCCCTAAAAGCCAGCAAGAGAGAAAGCCAGGACGGCAGGAATGCTAAGGGGCCTTCAGACATCATAGGTGGTAACTAAGCCATGATTTTTGCAAGGCAAAATTGCAGGAGAAGTGTGCTGGGGGGTGCAGAGGAACCACACTAGGGGAAAAGGAGGTGGCCTGGTGCTCCCCGTGCTGTTCCCTTTCTGTAACTCCCACAGCACGGCTGTCCCAGCACGGTGGGCACTGAGCTTTGCTCACTGCCAGAAACACTCGGTGCCATGGAGGGGTATTTGAAGAGAGGCGGTGGAAACCCCCAGTCACGAGGAGAGACCAGAGGAGTTACACATGTAGCCGGCTAAAAGCAGGCTGAATAGAGAACCCTGCAGTACATGCTATGGCTCTTGAGATGAATTTTCTTGGAGTGACATTAGAAATTACAGTATGCAGCTACCAAAGGAAACATTTAGACTAAGAGCCAGATAAAACTTCCTGACAAGGACAACATTAGCTGTGGCAACCCCAAAGGGAAAAGGATGAGATGGAAACTCAGTATGTGGCAGATCGTGTAACCTGATTTTCCTGACATCAAGGGTTAGGGCTGGGCTAGGCGTTAGCTGACTGACAGATGCGCTCTACCAATCCCCCTCCCTTCCCCAAAGGGAACAGAAAGGGAGTAAGGCAAAGAGACTTATGGATCAAAAAAGAGAACTGCAACTAAAATAATATCAGTAAAATGAAATATATGCAAATATATACAAAACCCAGTATCAGATCCAACCCCGCTGGTGGCAATTCCATCACCATCACCACCGGTGCTGTGGAACAGGCACTGGGGAAGTCCTAGACTGGGTCCAGCAGCAGACGGGAAGCAGATTCGGGAGCTGGATGGTGGAACTGGATTCAGGAACACACAGACTGGGATCGAAGGCAGAACAGACAGGGTCCTTCTCAGACACCATCAGTTGAAGAAGGGAGATCAACCCTTGTGACCCCTCAGCTTTATACCGAGTATGACATGTAGTGAATGGAATACCTTCTTGGTCAGTTTGGGGTCCCCTGTCCTGGCTGCTCCTTCCTGCAGGTGCCACCTTTGACTTCCTGCACCCCCAGCGTGGTGCACGAGATTTATCAGTGACCTTGGTCTGCACAGGAGTGAGTATCAGCAAGAGCCTTTCTGCACACACCAACCAGTCCCTGGTAGTGACTATGAACATGGACTGTTACCTCTTCTAGGAGCAGACACTGAAAATCTGCCCTTACCTTCAGACAGTGCAGGCAGTTAGAAGAGACTGAGCTGAAAAGTAAAATCACTGAACAGAATGAGTTCTGTTCCAGCTCAAACCAGGACACCTGACTTGAAGGAAAGGTGAATTCACAGCAGGAATCACATCAAGTGGAAAGCAGAAATGCCTAATACTTGACTCTCAGTATGAAGAGATCAAAGCTAAGGTGCTAGCCCTTTCTCTTCAGTCGCAGGGGGCCGTGAGGACACTGAGAGTTTGAGAAGCCCCCTCCCCAGAAGGGCCACACTGTACCTGGACCTCTCCTGCAACACAGGAACCCCGAGGGCACAGCCCTGCAGCAAGGACTCATACAGTGGAGTTTGAGTCCCTCCGTCTTGCACCATTTAATGTCAAACACCTTGTCTGGAGGCAGTTCCACAATGCTCAAATAAATCGAAACGGATAGAAGTTTAGACGCTAGCTGCTCCCTCTGAACTGAAAAGCCTGGCTGACCCTGGAGACAGTGCTACTGCTGTCATGAGATAAACCACGAGCACAAAATCCTTCTGCCACTCCTCAGCCTTAACGCGTGTGAGACACACAGAAGGGGGGTAGCCCTCTGCTATGGCAGATGCAAATCGAGCTGCTTACACCTACCTGGATGAGAAAGTGTCACTTCGCTCAATTTGTCCAGCTAATATTCCACGCTGCAGCATGGAAACTGTTCTCAAAATAGGTTTCTAATTTCTGTAGAGATTAAATGCAACCAAGCTCCTTTACTTGCTGATAATTTATCTAATACCTCTTAGCTGTGCTGTCACATTCACTACAATGAGTTGGACAAGGAAGTATCAGGTGTCCTGTAGAAATTCAGAGAATTATTAATAAAGGAGCAGCCTGCTTGGATTAGACATAAATTAGTCCTGCTCTTCCAGGCTGGGACCTGCACATCCTTATTCTCCTGTTGTCACAGCTACACCCTGCCCTGTCTGTCTCATCTCAAGCCTGCTAAATTCCTGTGCCATGTCGTGTCTCAGATTAGCCCCTTTGTGAGAAAGGATGAAAATATGTTGTGAAGGATCAAGGTTTGCATCACAGTGAAGGAAAGTCTCGTCCAGTGTTCCGAGGAACCAGCTCTAGTATTACCTAACGTTAAGCAAAAGGTATCACTAGGAAAATTTCTAGCAGACAAAAAAAGTGTTTTATCTGACTCCTTCATCAGATCCATGATCTTGTTTGACAGAAGTCCTTACTTTCTGGGCAGCAGGGAACCTTTTAGGCTCACAGATCAGAATACTGTACGCTTTGAAAGTCTCCCAGGATTTCCTACAGGGATTCTACAAGGAGGAATAATCTTGCCTTTTAAACCCCCGCAAACCAAAACTTCTCCTTTTCTGTAATCTCAAGTATGTCTGTGTAAATAAGAAGTAGGAATATTTTTACCTCTAAGCCATTACTCTCAACTTACACAACTGCAACTGGGTTCAGAAACAAGTTGCAAAGAACTCAGAAAATTAAAGGTGTATGAGACACTCACTGTTATTTGGTATTTCAGAAAATAAGGCGGCACGCATTAAAAATGCATTAATATCCAAGAATTTCATGTCCAGAACTAATTACAAAGGTCCTTCCCTGCAATAAAATTATTCAGCTATTGATGCTTTTTTTTCCAAAGTGCTGGAAGGAGTTTGAGAGATCAGTAAAGCCATTTGGGCAAAGATGTTGGTGGGGAATCTCCAGAGCTGGGGCAGAGGACAGAAACACCAGGGAGAACTAAATGCCCAAGAGAGTCTCCTGCAAGTCCTGAAGTGGGGATGACAACTGGCCAGGAAATCATGCTTTTTTTCCCCTTTTTTGTTAAAAGCACTGTACGAATACTGTTACTTATTTTTCCTCTAAGTCTTCCTTGCTCCCCTACTTCTTGGGATAACTACTGGTCTGGTGGTAAATACTGCTTGCTACAGGCCTGCCTGTTTAAGGAGTAATAAAAGAAACGTTAGAGGGTCAGCCACAGGGCTGGAAGCTAACACATGCTATGAACAGATGCCTGCTAGTAAAGCCTGGTAGTTCATTCATTTTGAATTAAACTGTAAATCAAGGAACTATGGAAGTGTGGGAGGAGTAGATTAAAAATTTAACGAAAAAGCTTTTGGTTTCTTAATTCCATGATCTGTCACATCCCCCCATCTGTGCAAAATGCGTGGGCGTTGTAGAGAAAAACCTGAAGGAGTTGGATGTTAAAATGGTTTACACCGAGGTTCCTGCGCAGCGTGGCTGACTTCTACACTTCCCAAACAGCATCGCTACCGAGCATCTCCCTGCTCTTCTACACAATCAAGCCAGACATATTTACCACCAGTCAGACAAAAAGCAATTGAAATAGCTGGACTGGAAATGGAAATAAAAGCCTTATCATGCTTGAAAAACGCCATTTACTTTAAAGTCAGCTTTCCTACTTGGTGTGCCCTAATGTGAGTAATAACAGAAAGCAGCACTTGATACAAGATTCTGCCAGTTTGCATCCAGAGAACGGCAGGCAAAACAAAATTCACTCTTTAAGAACCAATGAGAAAGACAGATGACACGACATGTGTCTGGAAGAAAAATGACAAATGATTCCAAGGTTTTATTTTTAGTTTTAGTCCAAGAATGGAACTTGCTTTTTCCAAGCTCCAAATATTGATCGGTACACATTTCAAAGAAATGATGGAAGGAGGCTGGTCCTGAGAAGTGAAGTACAGTGCCCAGAAACTGTCAGAATTAACTGAAAAGTGAATATATTTAACAGTCAAAGGGATAGTTTTAAGTGAATACTCCTGAAATACTATGATATAATTCACAAATCTTCCGGAATTGATGGATCTGTTACTTATTTTATCTGTCTGCATATTGAAGCACGGGGCCGCAGATCAGAAAACAGGAAGCAGTTCATGCCTAACTGCAGTGCTACTCTCTGTGCACAGGGAAAGACCAGAGGAAAACTCCTCTCAGCTCCGAACACAGTGTGTTTGGATGCAGAGCTGCTGGCAGCAACACCCCTGGCTAGAGCAACAAACCCAATACCAGCGGACTTTGTACCGCAACAGGTTCCCACACACAGCTCTGCTTCTGTCGGGCATGATCATCTCCATCTGCTGAACAACAGCCCATCTGGTTGAAAAGAACAGCGGAGGAAAAATCATTAGTGTATTGCAACAGTGCGGAAACAAACCAAATTGACCCATAAATTCTCCCTACTACGCAGGCATCCAAGTAGTGAAGATGCTTCAGAGCACGTGTTACCTCCCTATTGATAGAGAGGTATCACTCATACGATCTCCCACCATCTCCTAGGTCAGATCATTCAAAGGTCCCATCTGGCTGATGTTTGAGAAGCTTTGCTACAGGCCTTTCTCAGGCTTGTGTCAGCCTTGTGTGCCATGAAACACAAGCCAGTATGCTGCCCCTGGAACCTGGGCTTAAAGGTTTATAATAAACAAGGCAGCAAAGGACCTTCCGGCTAATCCTGTATTGTCATCCTATGGTCATGGGGAACGAGAAGGTAAGCAGTTATCCCAACACCCCAGTAAAGCAGCCTTGTTCTGGAGAAAGGGAAACAGGGGGTTTGTATTGGATAGGAAACGTAAGTTCTGGACAAACAGAATCACAGAAGCATTTAGGTTGAAAAAGACCCTTGGGATCATTGCGTGCAACCATTAAAAAGACCATCATGTCCAAACGTCTCAGGCTTTTTCTAAAATGACTAACCAGAGAAGAATGACTCAAGAAGAAATTAAGCAGATCTTCAATCATATTAGTTTCATTTCTTTCTGTGTACACTGTGCATTATTCCCACCAGGAACATTAACTGCTGCCCTTCAGGTGCTGTTTGGGAAGCTGGACAGAGCTCCCCCACTGCTCCTGAAAGACTTTCCATAGGCTGAGGGTTACTCAGAAGCCTGGAAATTGCCGGGGCAAGAATTGTACAGACACTAATGGCTACAATACAATATTTTGGTAGACAAAGAAACCCACCTAAAGAAGCAAACAAATCCCACTCAGACTGTGGGATGCAAGACATATCGGAACTGAGACACGTTGAATACCATCATTATTGTTCTTTCCTACTCAGGTCTGGCTTTAGGACAGACATGCTTGACATGCTTTTTCCCAGTTAATTAAACCAACTGGCAGCTCAACCTCAAACCCTTCCAGAAAATGTAAGATGGATTTAAAAAGAAAATAATAACATGGTTTAAAGGGACTGGCCTTTCGACACCTCTGCATTTGGGCTGTGTGGTATTTAAGTTTCTTCCTGCAAACATGACAGCTAGAAAGTCACTTAAAAAATGCAGCAGAGCTTCTAACTCTCACTTGCTTCTGAGCTTTTCACCCTGAGTATGGTAGGATCTGCAACCAACTGTGAAGACGAGGCAACTCTGCATGGAGCACAACTTCTGGATTTCCACAAACCCTCCTCTCGTGTCCACAGATTCTTCATCTCGAAGATGCGATACGCAGGAGCTCCTCAGATACCTGCCCGTGGATTCCAGCTAGTTAGCTAGACCCTCTGAAACACCCTGGTTGTGAGGGGCAGGTCAGTGCCCAGAGCAAATTGCTGCTTCCAAAACTGCAAATAAGGCAAGAGAGAACAATCCACCGCTCCAGCTTGGCACTAGGTCAGACAATGGCTCTTTTTCCACAGTATCACCTCAGCAAACGATCCCGGTCATTTAAAGGTGAAGTCAAATGGTTTGAAGTAAAAAATTCAAAGTGTTTCACCCAGAGAAGTATTAGCTGAGAGCGTGTGCATGATTCAAACCTGCGCATGCAGGCTCCTCTTAATTATAAACAACTTTTTATCTAATTTTACCTAATGGCAGCAATTCCATATACAGGAATGAAAGCTGAATTATCAAAACGGCGATTTCTACATCTAACTGGCCATTTGCATTTGCAGCAATTATGACTGCAATGTAATCAGAGTAACTATCCCTGTGTCCTGGTTTCAGCTGGGATGGAGCTACTTTTCTTTTCTCCTTAGTATCTCACTTCGTAGCAGCTAGAATAGCGCCGTGGTTTGGATTCAGTGTGAGAAGAATGTTGATAATACACTGATGGGTTTACTTGCTGCTAGGAAATCAAGAATTGCTCAACTCCCCGTGTTTCCCTCGTGTGCAGGAGCAGAAGAAGCTGCGAGGGAGAATTACCTCAGAGAGTGCCCTGAACTAGCCAAAGGGATATTCCACACCACACAATGTCATGCTCAGTACATGAATGGGAGAGAGATGGACGAGAGAGGCAGATCTCTGCTCAGGCATCGATCGGCTGGTGCTGAGCAACTGCATTCTGCATCACTTCTCCTTTTCTTGCTTTTTACCTCTCTCTCATTTTGTTACATTCCTTGTCATTACAATTTTTACTAGTATTATCATATTTTATTATTTTATTTTACTTATTAAACTGTTCTTACCTCAACCCACAAGTTAATTTCATTTTTGTTTTGCTTTATTCTGGGGTTTTTTGTTCTGTTGGCATTTTTCTGTGTGTGTTTTTTTGTTGTTGTTGTTGTTTTCCAGTTACCCTCCCCATTGCACTGGGAGCGAGTGGTTGTGTGGTGTTTAAGTTGCTGGCTGGAGTCCCACAACACCTCGCTGTTGTCTCCCTGCTTAGCTAAAAAGCCAGGTCGACAGCGTTGTATTTTAAAGCAATTTATGTGGAAATCAGGACTTTTATTTACCCATCTATCATAACTTTGGCCCAGGGACCATGCTGTTCTTGTAGAGCATCTAATATTGCAGTTTATGTTAAGACAAGGGAAAATGACTGACTTGAACTATTTTTGCCTGTCATGACGTATTGCAAGAAAAACCTGGAAAACCTAGAATAAAATTAAGCTCTTTTTATATACTTGGAGGCCTGCCATTCACATTTATTTGGGGAAATACAGTAATCACCATAAATACAGCTTCATTGCAGATTTACTCATACTACTTCTTGGTTATTAGAGACAGTAAAATACGTCAGAAGAGAATAAGAGGAGTTCAGTAGGAAAAAAAGGATACTGTTTAGCTTTCCTTATCTTTTCTTTCCTTCTTTATTACCTACCTCCTTACACGCTTCAGTACTACTTGCATTTTCTTTTATTCCCTGAATACTCTCATCTCCTGGATCAACAGTAAGAGTTTATTTTTTTTTTAAATGGAATTCAAAAGGCCATAAATATCAAGTTTTCTGTCCAGTTAAAAATACTGAGCAGCTGAACGTGACATTAAAGGGTCACCCAAGACTAGACATTCATTTTTAGATAGTAGATAGGAGTTCTGCACTGAAAAAGCCAGCAGTGAGACCGTGAATATCTAAGTGATATTGAAAGGATTTTGTTACTTTCCCTGGAATATTGAGCAGCTTTGGAAACTGATGTTGCTTTTCTTAAACCGCCAGGAAACAGGTTAGTCTGGCTTTCTGTTTTCAGCATCTTCAAACTGTTTGGCAGTTTTTGCAGAATTTTGTGGCACTTCAGTAATGTTGGGGTTTTTTTTTTACAGAACTTACAGAACTGCCATTAAATCCAAGAGCTGTATTTAAAAGATGAACAAGCATTTAAAATACATTTTTACTGAAGAATTATTGAAAACAAAGTCTGAAAGAGCTCTGATGTTTTGCATTTCCCCTTTTTTTTTCTTGCTATGTTTCAGCTAGCTCTAATGATACTGTAGCACTTAAGTCACTGTGAAGATTCATTAATTAACGCTTTAATATGGCTGGATGTAAAGAGTTATGGTGAGTGCAAATAACTGTAATATAGACGTTGAATCAGCGATTTCTTTCCCTATGCTTTTTCCCCTCTATTACTTGAACCTTTGGGTCCTTTGAGGTTCTTTTTTCAACTTTTTCAAACACCTGGTGAGGTGACATCAGAAGACGTGTGTTGTTTAGCAAAGCCAGAGCTTAGCATCTCGTTGCTTCATCTTTGCACAGCAGGGCTCTCTGCTGGCCTTGGTTTTGGGACTACTGCATGTTCGTAGCAGCTCCTGGGTGGGTGTCATGGAATCAGAGAATGGTAGGGGTTGGGAGGGACCTCTGGAGATCATCGAGTCCAAGCCCCCTGCCAGAGCAGGGGCTTTGCACTGAGCAACTGGATAGCACGTACTAACGAGTGAGGGCAACTCCGTTAAAAATGGGTGGTATTTGAATCTCGAACCTATCGAAGGAAAATTTGATAGTTGCATCTAATGCTAATCTAATGCTGACTTTACAAAGTCTCTTCTGACTCTGAAAGCTCTTTCTGAAGACAATTAAACATCACGAGAAATGCGCAGCACTCCCTTCCTTGGTGCCAAATCAAGCTACACTTCAGGGTGTTTCAACTGCTGTTCCCAACTTCAAATGCACGTCTCCATCATATGCTCTTTTTAAGCAAGTATTTATCAAACTTCAGCTGGAGGTTAGATCTAAAGTGCTGCAAACTGGTTAAAAATGTCATGCAGTTGTTTTAAAATTGTATGATGTTGCCAGAGGAACGCCTGGACGATGAGACAGGAACTTCCTTCGTCTAGAAGTAAAAATTATCCAGAATTACCTGTGCTGAGTACAAGGTACTCCTTGAGATTTGTGAGACTGCCTCCTGCACACAAAGGTAGCCAGACAGCTCGTGTACCTTCGCGACGGGGACGTGTCACATATAGATCCTCCCGAGGACTCCTCAACGGGACCCTCAGACAGCTAACCCAGTATTTCCCCTGCACCAAGGGAAAGCCGAGAAATCAGACTGGACAATCTCTGACTGTGTCAGCTGCTGTGATGGAGATGCCATGGAGACGGGAGGAAAACGCATTAGACAGACACAGGCTACAACATATAAAGAAGTTATGGAAAGAATAAATCCAACTGAGTACATCACTGGGAGGAAAAAACAAAAGGGTATTGAAACTCTTGGAGACAAGCCTGCAGTGCTGGAGGGAAAGCAAGAAACTGGGCTGGTGGAGAACAATGCAATCTGAAGAAAGCGGGGAAAATGAAGGAAGCATCAGGAGACAGAATAAAAAGGCAAACAGAAAAAAAGAGGAAAAATAGGGAAAATCTATACTGACAAATCCCTGCTACTTCGGGTATGTCTCCATGACTCTTAGTGACTGCAGCTGCTTTCTGAGTACGTACTAGACTTAATCTGCCACGGCAAATGATAGATTTCAGAAGAGCTTTAGATTTCAATGTGTGCTATGAAGTGTTCCCTGCTCAGCAGTTCCCACAGAGTGAGGAAAATGCCAAGAAACGGTTGTGTTGTTCTGAGGAAGACATAATGGCTTGTTTGGTTTGACACACGAAACAGAGATAACTGCAACAAATGCATTTAAATGCTAATCTGCCATTTACAGCGGGTAAACAAAGGCACATAAAAGCTGTGGAGCTTGTGAGTGAGTGTTCCAAAAGCCTGAAACACTGCTTCGTTTAGAGAAGACAGGCATCTTCTCCCAGGCAGAATTTACACCTGAAATATATGAATCTTGAGACCCAATTTAGGTACTCAAACCTCTGTTTCCTGGTGATGGATTTGGATCATACAGCTAGGGTCATGGGAAGGAGTGGTTCTTCCTTTGCAGGGGTTTTCTCAGAGGTGGAAATATGCAGGAAAATATTCTCCCGGAGCAGCTACCACCTGCTCGGTCCATTCAAAATGTACCCTACACGTGACCAAATTCAACAGATCCCACAGAGGTGCTAAATTCATCACACTTTCTGTATACCCTCATGCCCGCACCACAACAGCAACTCCTGATTTCCATTAGCTTCTCTCAGGACTACCACGCTGTAAAGAGGGGGAAACCTCAGACTGTGTTTTTCAAACTGTTCTCAAATTGAGAAGGAAATGAACAATTTCAGATTCATCCAGCAGTTTAAAAGTTACTTGAAAACTGTATTAGTCTCGCTACTCTTCCTACCTTCCTCCTACAATTATTCTGTTCTGCCCGAGTCTGTGATTAGCTTCCCCACACCTACATTTGCTTTGATTTTGTATACTTTTCTTTCTGTTATGCCCACTTAGATGTGGAATTCTTCAATACACACGCAGACAAACACTTTAAAAAGTCTCTGTAATGGACAAAATGTGGTCGTATCACTAATCTCAAGCAAGCAGACAAAATGACAGGCAGAGAAACTCAGCTGCCCGCTCCTCCTTGTAACGCTGTGTAGTTTATCTGCTTATTATGTACTCACATGGCTTTTGTCACGCAAGTCTCTGAGCTCCTGCTAACTGCTGAGTAACCTGCACAGAAAACAGCCATTTGTAGACACAGAAATGTACTTTAATTTCCTGTTCATGACCTTCATACTCAGAAATGAAACCTAGTGTAGTTAATAGGACATTCTGTAATGATCTACCTGGATCTGACCTTGACATGGTCAGACTGATCTATGGCAGAACTGGTTTTAGTCCTGGGCCTTTGTCTTCTCCCCATACACAGAATCACACAGAATCACTCAGGTTGGAAAATACCCTTGGGATCATCGTGTGCAACTGTTAGCCCTACTCTACAAGTTCTCCCCTAGACCACACTGTTCTGTAACACAGGAAAATGCTATTTGTCCTCTCTGTATGAAGAACTGCACTATGTTAACATGTCCTGGTTTATAATAAATTAAATATGTAACTCATGGCCCCGGAGTATAAATGTGAAAAAGTGTGCAAAGTTCAGAACTAAATCATCCTGCGCTTATCTTGAGACCATTTATCCGCGGGAGAAAATAGAATCATTCACCTGACAATCATCACCAAAGTCTGATGGTCTCTGCGCTAGGCTGCCTGTGTTTATGTCACACATCTGAAAGCACTGGTGGGGTAGAAAGCTGCAGAAACATTCATCTCCAAGAAAGTTTCCAGCTCAATTTCAAGTACAGAGTTTCAAGGTATTCTGGAACTGTCTCAAAACGACTCTGTAGGATAAAGGAGCCAGCACAGGATGCGATATTACCTTCTGAGTGTCTGTGAAGTTACTACATTGCTTCAAAACATTTCATGATGCCTGTGTGGGCTTTGACATTGCTCTTTCAACTGATAAACATAATCTCATAGCGTGTCTAAGCCTCTCCACACAGATCTTACAAGCTTTACTCTGCTGTCAGTATCCTGCCCTGGGTTTCATGACCTAGGTTCAGTGAATACTTCAGGACATCTAGCACATGGCATCAGACATCTTGATGACACCAAACCCTACACACTGCTGTTTAATGACCTCTTGTATTATTTTTGTCTGTTGACTTTCTAAACCCATCAAAGCAGATTACAGCCACTTATAGTGTTCATATCTTCTGAGTCCTCTGCTCAGCTTAATTCAGCAAGGAAATCACCTTAACTGTCAGATATTCACTGTACCCCAAAATCTCTCTAAAATACATCATAATCCTTCAGTTGGACTAAGAAAGGATTTCTTTTTGAAGATAATTACATGATTCATTTTAAACGTCTTTTTCATTCTGAAGGACCAGATTTTCCTCCTTTCTGGCTTCATTCTGTGAGCAGTTCAGTGATGTCAGCAGTGTGAGGTACCAATGCAGATGCCCAGCGAGCCCTTCAGTCAGGTGGTTCTTGTTTCACGTCCCACATCTTTTAAATGAATCCAGAGCAATACAACATAATAACGTACAGAAACTGAGCCCAGGCAACACAGGTACACGTTATTTCTCAGGCATAAGTCTTGAGAGATTTACATACTTATACCCGGGATAAAATTTGCTGTGATGAATATGAATGTGTTTGTCATTGTTTAGACAGACACCTCTTTTTTAATCAAGAAGGCGATGACAGCAGGATTTGTTGAGGGGTGTTGTGTCCCCATTCCTGCTGTTGTCCCTTCTCAGGTGATGAAAACTTAACAGGAATAAATATATACGTTAAGAGGGCAGCAAAATCAGTGCTCTGCCACTGCCAAGTATTATTTCAGAATATGTGATCAAGATTGAATGGGACAGGGGGAAGCAGAAGAAGCGATGTTTTTCATGCCTTTTGCTTGGTTGTATCTTTGCTTTGGATGTATAATCTGTAACAACCAGTTCGTGAAGAGAAAACCGAAGCTGAAGAAAATGAGAACATCTTTAAGTAGCAGCTAATTAGCAAAGAAGTTACTGTAAGCAGCATATTTAGCTGTTTTGTTTCTTCTACAAAGACAGATGACATGCCACATTTATGCAGGAAAACTGACCGCCACCTGACTGAAGTTAGACAGCCCACACTTACACTTTGAGTTTATTTCATTACCCCAAGAACAGTGTGGGAGTTTAAACCTATAATCTCCACATACACAGGGAAAGGATGAGGACTATTCGGAATAAATGTCACAGCCTCAGAAATTCAGGTCTTAGCATTTGACTCTTTTTTTTTTTAATGAACTTAAAGCATAGGAGCCGGAAAACAAGAGTGGAAAGAAGAGGAAGGACAAGTAACCAAGCACACCATATGGGTATTTAATGTATCTGCCAGCCTGCTGTTTAACCACTCTGGAGTCTTGTAATAGTATTAGCTGACAAAGACGTGTGACCATGCTTATCAGACGTCACTGATGGGCTAAGAGACATGCTGCAGTGGTAAGCCCAGGCACTCAAGTTTACATTGCACGCTGCAGCTCTGATTTAGCTCCTGTTAGTCATACTTTCAGATGGTCAGCTACTTGACAGATAACAAAATATTGCCGGCTATAACAACTCTAGATAGATTTTTCTGATTGTCCCAAGCTTCTGTTGACAACTTCTACTTCACCATGTTGACAATTCTTTTAAAGCATGCTTGGAGCCCAGAGGCTTTGCAGTCTACCGTCAGCAAACGTACAGAGGAGGCAACAGCAGCTCTTAGTGACTGGCACCAGTTCTCAGGAAATTAACTGTAAATCAATGACACTTTTCAGTCCTAGCGCTCAGACCCGTCTTTCCACAGCAGCTTTGTGTATTGCTGCACATTGCATACTGCCTCTGCTTCCTACAATAGGCTGTAAATCCAAAATACCCAATCCAAACCTAGCATCAGTGTTATTTCATTTGGATCCCACCCCAGCTGCACACATCAGCTGCACACATCATCCCAGAGCCAAGCTCTTACAGTCAGCTCACGTTATAAAAACGGGTGCAAGGCAATACTAAAATGCAATGGAAAATACTGCCATTTCCTTCAGAAGCCTCATCAACCTGAAAAACTACTTTTTCACTTACCTGACAGGTCTGTCTACCTGCAAACCTGATATCCTACCTTCCAGATCTATCATAAGCATGCTGGTTTGGATGGTGGCACAAACCTGGGACGATGGAAGAGATCCACTCAACAGCCTTAAGAGTAACTCATGAGCCTCTCGAAAACTACCTGCTCTTCCCATTTGCTCAAACTCCTGTGCTAAATTCTTAAGATGGTGTCTACTGGATGCAAGACAGCTTTCAGAGATTCCTGAGAGGATGGATCACATCTCACAAAAAGAAAAGCAACTATTATCCCAGAGAGCACACAAACAGAAAGCACTCATCTGAAAGACAGAATACAGCACAACTCCAGTAGGAGGCCAATTTTTTCATTAGCAAAGCCCTAGTTTCTCCCTATTTTATGGTGTATCTCCTTTACCTTTCAGTCATTATGAATCCAGAGTGGACCAGATACACTGGTTCCTTTTTCCCATGAAATTATTAACTAAATAGGCAAGATGACAATTGGGCATGATTTTTGTACACATCTACAGTCATGTGTTCATGTTTGTGCATGGGTGAATATGGAAAGACAGAGAGAGATATGCTCATGCCTAATAAAATAAAGTTATAGCAACTTGAGTCACCTGAAGAACATATAGAACACTGCCTGTCCCTATGTTGCTCAACAGAAACAGTGACAGAGAAGTTTACGTAGACTAGCGAATTACTCTTGAATCAGGAGACATATTTAGAGGCACTGAATTAAAAAAGAGCACACATGCTTTTATTCCTGGAAGCATCACACCCATAGCACTGGCAGTTTGGAATCCAGAGTAACAGATTCTTCAGCAGTTTCCACCCTTCTGGAGTACCAGATTAATTCTCCACTGATGAATGTGATGCAGATATGAAACACTCGGCTCCAGCTTGAAGCAGTCAAAAGTGATTTGCTGACTATCCCACCAGCATTTCAGCAGCTCTGAGCTCCCTTCTCACTCCTGCCAGCAAACCCTCAGATGGCTAATGCCAAAAGCTTCTGCTCCCTTCCCAATGGTGTGGCAACTGCTAGTGAGAGTCTCACACAAAACAAAACCAACCTCCAAAAAGCAGTGGTTTAATTTCAGATTCAGTGTCAGTGAGGGGATGGAGGCTCTGGCTGTACTCAAAGTGTTTAAAGTGCTGCATCAGCTGTGACAAGGAGCTTTGAGAACCGCTGTAGTCTGCAACAATACTGTGCAGGTGTGCTGCTCACGTGGTGTATGTGCACTGCAACTTTGGAGTAGTAACTGATGAGATTAAAATAGTGTTTTCTTCACTTCCATTGCCAGTCCATGCTTTGCTTTACAAAAACACCTTGCTAGCTACTTCTGGGTAGGGCAGATACATTTCCTAAGTTGATTACACAACATAAAAGCTTGGGTATTACAGTCCTGATACAAATGAACCACTGCTAAAATGACCAGACTACAATGTCACCAATCCTACTACAGACCTTTCATCTATCCAAAAATGCATGCTGGCATTTTTCCCTTGGGCACCACATGGACGTTATCACTGTGTCACAATCTCTTCGAATCTTCCAGTATCGTGATAAAACTTCTTGACTTATTTTCTATTTCTGTACCTTTAAAGAACAGTTATCAGCACTGTTCTCCTGTTTAGAACAATTCAGCATGTTTTGACTGACTTGTTTGAAATCTAAAACATTTTTAGATGAATTACAAAACCTATCACATCTGTACAAAACTACCAACAGAACCGAGTCTGTCCAGAGAGACGTTTGAGGATTTAGAAAAAAGGTGGTTGACTGTTCTTTAGAGAAGATGGATCACAAGACAAAAAATATTGCTGTATCTCATCTCTGTTGCACCAAACCAACCCTTGCACGCAAATGCTGAATTTTAAGAGACTTGACTTGCATTTAGGCACGTTCTTAAATTCAGACCAGATAATATGTATCTATATAATCTATAAAATCGACAAGTAACACAATGTGATGAAAAGAACAAAGGTATTCCCTACTTACTCGGTGGAAAATGTGACATGAATTTCAGTATTAACTGCCGTGCTTTCAAAGAGTGAAATTTCCTAGAATGCTGTATGCTTAGGTATGTTGGAGGCATGTCACCAAATGTACTGCTGTGTTGGTATAATGCAATGGAGCAGCTCTTGGGAAGAACCATGCTTTTTGTCTGCCTAGCTGCAACCTTTTCCTTCAGAAGCTAAAAAAAACCCACAAAAAACAAAACAAACAAACAAAAAAAAACAAACAAAAAAAACCCCAAACATCAAGACACAAATATTTCATTTGCTGTCTTCCAATACCTGGCGAAGTTTGTGTGGAACACACTTTGTTTCCTG
This sequence comes from Todiramphus chloris collaris, assembly GCA_025345505.1. NCBI lineage: Eukaryota > Metazoa > Chordata > Aves > Coraciiformes > Alcedinidae > Todiramphus > Todiramphus chloris. Next base: position 191,647 of record JANVCC010000070.1, on the reverse strand, counting down.
CTGTGCACTTAAGTAAGACATTGTAACGGTTAGATGATGGATATCCACTGAGACAAATTTAACTGCCATTTATTTCTGCACAAATTGGAGATGCTGTTCGCAAAGAATCCTCAAAGCTCTGTGCCAAGTCCAGCTCTTTCCTCTCAGTATTTTGGGAAAGCTGCAGCTTCTACCCAAAGAGAAGACAGAAGAGGACAGAAGAAGCTTTGCAGGCCACTGACCTTGCTGCTTCATAGGATGAGAGAATTGAGAGGTCTCGAAATGTGGAGGATGACACCAAAATCTGTTTTGTCTCCCCTTTCTCCTATTTCTGGTGAAGTCAGGCATGCTGCTCTTAAGCTCTTGAGAGCTGCATTTGGTGATGCAGCACTGGAAGACAACTTGGCAAGTCCTAACCTGTGCCATGCCGGTCATCTGCCCAAAGTCCATACTGCTGAACCAAGGTGCCCACCTAAGTCTTGAGCTGCTTCTGCAGTCAGTGGAGAAGGAGACGTTCCCAAAGGCTGTGCTCAGCCCCACGGAGCTCCTGTTTTCCCTGCTTAAGGGATGGAGGTGGAGACAACCAGACCCCTGACTCCGGTACCTCTGTACAGGTGCTGGAGGCAGAAGGGATAGATCTTTTGCTCTCCTGCTGCAGGAGTGGGTCTGGAGAGACAGTTCAGCTCCAAGAAACAGGACTCCTACCAACGACATAAAAGAGGGCTGAATTCAATCTCTGATTTTTGTATTTAGCAATGTTGCCAAGTAATTCAACTAAGCCAGCATCTTCTAAAATGCATGAAATGCCTCCAAATTAAAGCTCAGTACCTAAATGATTTAGACACCTAAGTAAAATTCAATTAATGTAAAACAGCCACGGGTGAGTTTAGCTGGTTCGCCTCTTCCACTCTTTGCACTTTTTTACATGTGAAAAAACAAACCCTGTAAGAAACACTCCTTCCACAGACTGCTCTTTCAGCAGCAACTGAAAAAGCTGGAGTAAACAAGTCAGCTACTGAGCACTTCACAGAAAAATATTACCAAGTGGGACACTCCTGGGATTTATGTCAAAGACATTTCTGAAGAAACTGCTTATGTTTTCTCTTCCTCTCCAGTAGAGAAGTGCTAGAAACTGCTGACAAGGGTTCTTTCTGAATAGATACATGCACATACATGCAAGCACAAGCACACACATATATTATAGAAATGTACAAAAAGGGAGAACTCACGGTCTGAAAGCTGGACCCAACAGGAACACAGGGCTCATGTCAGGGCAGGGCTGTGGCTTCTCTCCTGAGCTGGGGCTGTGGGGACCACTGGTGAGCTGCAGCTCAGGGTGTCTGTCAGGCCACCCACCCCAGCGGCACTGCTGCAGAACCGACACCGCGTTACCGCTCTGCTGCTGGCCTCACTGGAGGAAACTGCTTGTGCCTTCTGTAGCTTTTTTGTTTCCTGAAACTATATGTAACATCTCATTGAGGGTTTTTCTGGCTTTATATAAAGTCTTTAGTCACTGTGAGACTGTACAATATTGGTGAGTGGGATATATGACCTGCTGACACTTGAAACGTCTCTTGATTTCCCTTTTATTTGAACAAGTTGTTGGACTGAAGAGCCAGACACCGTATCATTTTCCATCACATAGATCACCTTATTTCCTACTGTTAGAGAAACCAAACCACCACCTATCGTGTAAAGTGACATTTCTTAAACGCTGGAAGATAGAGGAAAAAAACCTGTTCTTTTATGTCTTAGATTGATACCTTAGCTTCTGTTTCATTTCACTGCACTAAAATACTTAAGTCTGCTGGGTAATAAATATTCTCATACTAACCCTTCTAAAAATCTCTGAACAGGCACTAAAATTTGCTCTGAAGACATCTGGTTCTAAAAGACAAACAAGAGACTATTTTTCTTTAGCAGATTTCTTAACCACATACCGCTCTTGATTCACTAGCTGAGTACACAGCAAAGTCCTCTAACAACTGCCACATTTCAGCATCTCTGCACTCCTCGAGTACACAGCGAAGTCCTCTAACAACTGCCACGTTTCAGCATCTCTGCACTCCTCGAGTACACAGTGAAGTCCTCTAACAACTGCCACATTTCAGCATCTCTGCACTCCTCGAGTACACAGCGAAGTCCTCTAACAACTGCCACATTTGGGTATCTCTGCACTCCTCAAATGGATTTTTTATGAAATCAGTGTCAAAAAAAGGAAATTTGAAATGCAAGACTCCAGATTAAAAAATAATATGAGCTCCTCTTCTGGTATTTCAAGCATTGCCATTACAGGATTTATTCTATCCTAAATCCAGTATTAAAAAAATACAAATGTTATTGATTAAATCATTTTGAAAAAATGTGAGGTGTGCCTCCTGGTACAGGGAGTGAGGGAGGGCTGGAAATTACTGGAATGTAATATTCTCTCTGCTCTTGAACTTTTTCTCTGTGGTTGTCAGCTTTTATCTATCTGCCTGAGAAACTGCAGGGATGGAAGCGAAGGGGTAACTGCCTTCCAAATGAATCACGGTTTTTAGCTGGCCCCTAATGCAATCAGCAGCTGCAGGACAGAACCAGCACTACTGCACAGTGGGACAAGGAAGCCTTCCACATCAGCCCTGCCTGAAAGCAGACCTGGCATAAGCCACTCCCTAACATGCACTTGCTTTCCAGAAGGACTGTTATGATTAACGAGGGCTCATTTCTTTGCTATTTGTCAATGATTCACACCAGCATTCCAAAGGAAAAACATTCACCTTTATTTCTCAGTGCAAACGTTTTCTGAACGTCAGAAAGCCTAGCAGCTAAATGCTCTCAAGCCACCAAAAAACCCAAACCAAAACAACCTGAAAACACAACGGACTCAAAAGATCAAAACTTGGCTGTAGCAAAGAAAAACCACAGGATCTTGTGTAAATCCAGGGGTGTAGGAGAAGCTAAGCAGCTGCCAGGGAGTAGCACAAGCCTTGTCTTCCACGGTGCTGGGAACGCCTAACAAGGGGAGCATGTAGCAGTGCGGTTTTCTCTACATTTCCCTTAGGTGTCTTTTTAAAACTACATTTCTGCTAATTAACTTTACATCTCCCCTGCACAGGGCACCTGCTTCTCCTTCAGGCTGCAGAAGGACAAAAAGCCCCTACAGTTGCACCTTGTTTGAACAACTGTTTGCCTATGAACAGCACAAGGACACTAAACAAACGCAAGCTACCAAAATAGCGCTGTTAACCAGGCAACTGGACACAAAACTCAGCTCAGGAGCCACTTGCCCTTGAAACATCCAGAAACCTCACTTGGAAAACTCCTAGCACGCTGCAGCGGTGGGAGGTGATAAAGGAGGATGAGCTTTCCCATAGAACAGGTAGAACAGATCTTTCCTTCTGCTTCTGCTCCCTGTTTTCCTTGTTTGGACATGACTCCCATGTTCTGAAAGCTTATTTCTTTGCAATGAAATTCTTTGATGAGCTGTTTCATCATGCCAGCTTGTAGGATTCGTATTTATTTTAGCAACTGCTAATATAATTGCACCAGTATTGTTTTGTTGTGGGGTTTTTTCCTTTAAAGTTGATTCCAGCAATTTTACTTGGCTTTGAGTACTCTTTTATTTTGAAATGAAGTATTTCTATAGCTGCTCCTTTTTATTTTTTTAATTTTGTTTTGAAATGATGACAAATTTCCAAACAATACACTCATTTTTAATAGCTTTTCTGTGATTATGTTTTGAAACATAAATTTCTGGAGTCTAAACATCTTCTCTTTTCTATCACACTGCATCACGTGGGTTTTGCTTTTTCAGGCTCTTTGGTTTCTTTCAACTTTTCACAATCCCTGTCGGCACCCAGATGAAGCAGTGAGTAGTACAGCTGCAGGATTTCATTCCTTCTCTTTTTACTAGGGGTTCCAAGTTCCTCCCGATAGCGTGAACTCCTCACTCCTAACGCACAGCAGCTGTCCTCCAACAGCAGGATTTACCCTACCATTCATACATGTTTTGTGGCTTGATAATAGAGGTTGATGGGTTGTTTTCCATCCAGGCTCTGAAACACTTACTTGGCTAATATCCTCAAATAAAACCCAACATCTTGCTCCCTTTGCCTTTTAGAGATACATGATTTACATAGCACTTGAATATATATTGACCTGTCTGTTTTTACATAGCTAGCTTAACTGGGACTTCACCAGCACTGGGTTTTTATTGATCTTTGTCCCATTTTTAAAGGAGAGAGCTATTCTACCTTTCTCTCTGGTGGATGATTGGTTTAGTGTACATGGTGATGTTCTACTGCCTGCTGAAGATTAATTGTGGAAAGGAAACAAATGTCCTGTCTGGATTGCAGGATAAGTCTGACAAATTATTTCCTCTTCTGACCATCAAAACTGTCATCCTGACTCAATGTGCACTAGCCTCAGCCCTTCCCTTGCCCAACTTTGTTTCTTCTCTTCTACAAGGTGTGAAACAGAACATGCAGATCTGAAACAAGGGAACTTTGTGCTGAAATCAAACAGCTCTGAGCACACTGGTCCACCCACAATTCCCAGCAAGACTGAGGCTGTCAGCGTGGATCTGCATCCAAATAAAAAAGCCTTGCCTCATAGCAAGGTGAATTACTATGTGGCTAGCACCGAAGGTTGATGCAGGAATACAGCTGCCAGCCCTGGGGTAGACCAGCCAGAATTAGCTTAGAAATCTTTGCCGGGCAACTCATTTCAGAACCCAGAGGAAGCTGAATGCACTGGTGAGAAATTCAGCTTGTGCAAAGTATCCTGGAGGAGGAGGCAGGTTGCAGCATCTCAGAGGAGATGTTTCACATCTGCTTTCTGACCAAAAGGCATTTTCAAGCCAAAGGACCAGGATGGAGTTAAGAATCAATGACTATGGATAAATATCTAAAGCAAAATCTGGATGCATCTGAAGACTTTCTTACTCTTTTATCTCTGCTCTTAGCATTTCTTTTGGTTTTACCACCCACACAGTCTTTTTATTGACTAAATTAAATATTAATTCACTTTTCAAGCAACAGTATAAAAAGCTGATCAAAGGCAAACAGTGACTATGATAAGTAGCAGCTAAATTCTACAATAGTGTAATCTGTAATTTTTTCCTTTAAACAACAACACTGAACTAAACAGGTCAAAGGACGCTGGAATCAAATGATGTGTACACCATTACACAGGGACGTCCACGATACATCGGCTAAAATAACTTATTTCCTATTAAAAGGAATAGAAACAAGACATTTGAGTCCCTTAGGCTTGTAAGCTTGAAAATCTCTGCCAGCATTATAAAATAAGAACGTTATTTAATTAGAAATGGTAAGGGAGGGCAAACTGTGCCTGCCTTAAATCTAATACATGTAAGACCGGATTTCCACAGAAAGTAAAGGTGCTCCAGATGTAGGGGAATGTGTAGGACATGAAAGATCTGGATCCAGCTTCCTGGTTTGTCATGGACTTTGTGTGTGACCTTAGAGCAGCTGCAATGTACCTCAGGTCCATGTTTGTACAACAGGGCTTCTCTGCTCTGTCAAATGACTGTGCATCTCAAACCACTCAGTATTACCAGGCACTCAGAACTAAAACCATGACATTAGAGACAGATGAGAACATACATCTACTTGTCTGCATTTAATTTGCAAGCAAGGCTCATTAACTTTGCTCCCCAAATACTATAAAACCTTCATGTTTTCTTTAATATCTGTTTTCACCCAGAGGTGAACTTGTGACACCAAATATTTACCAGGAGTGATTTACAGAAAAGAAAAGCTGACAATATCACATTAAACTTTTTTGCAAGCACAACGTACACCCCTCTCTGGAGTTCCTTGGTTTTGGGCTGGTGTGGTGACACGTTTATGTGACTCAGCACAGCAGCAAAGCACCTTACTAGGCAGGGAATTTTTCTAGGCACAGGCCTAACACAGGCACAAGTTGTCAGTAAACATGAGGGAACAGCTGCCCCCTGCTCAGTTTAAAACAGATGCTGGAGAAAACACTGCTTTGCTTCCCTGTGGATGCTGCAAAGCTGCTAGCAGAGGGGTTTTCTCAGGCTCTCACAATATTCGGTGAGAATCCTGCCTTTCTCACCAGTGTTATGAGAAACAGGAGGATGGTTTTTGTAAGCTGGACCCACACCTGGTGTTTTGCTGAGTTCTGTTTGTGGTACATTGGAAAAATATTTTGCAGTGGGTGCTGTAGGACTTTAGGCAATCCCCCGAGGAGATGGGTGATCCCTGACCCATCGCCCTGTGGGGCTAGGGGACAGAAAACGGGGTTAGGAATGAATGAAGTGGCTTCTTTTGCCTGCTCTTGCTGAATTTGTGTGTTGCTGCATCTCTCCGCTCCTGGTATAAACAGCGACACTTTCCCAGAAGGGACAGGCTCTCAGTTAGATAAGTCATCAGGCCTCTTCTTTCATAAATGGCTGTCATTACGCTGAAGCTCTGTGCTAGGAATTAAGACCTGGAAGACTGGAGAATCTTCGTATAGAATCATATGGCCACTACCTTCTCTTTTTGATCAAAAGGTCTAATAGAAACAAATTTACATGAGATATTGAGAAGAACTGAGGAATATTGCTATGGCTTTTAGATGTCAAAACCCTAATATACACTGGGACTTTATCATATTTAGATACTTGGTGCTTATTTTATTCTTAGTCCCTACTTTGTCCTTCGTCTTCTTTCCTGACAATGTCTTCTAGCCTTAGGGAAATTAATCTGGTGACTTAGACTGTCTATTCCAGTTTTCTTAAACCCTTATAACATGAAATAATATCAGCTCTGCAGCTCAAATATTAGTTTACTTATAGAGGATGCAATCACAGTTCTCTAAATTGCATGTGTTATTGCCATCACCGTGACTCTCGGTTGCCACCAAGTCCCTGGAGCTGGCACCGCCAGCCCGTTCTCTCCATGGGGCAAGCTGGTCTGCAGAGCCAGCCGAGAGGCCAGAGCGAGCTGCAGAAGGCCATTCCGCAGCCCTCCACTTGCTCCTGCAGCTCCAGCTGCTGCGCAGAGGCCGAGCTCTCAACTCCGAATCAGAGAGTGGTGGGGTTGGAAGGGACCTCTGGAGATCACGGAGTCCAACCCCCCTGCCAGAGCAGGGCCACCCAGGGAAGGCCCCGCAGGAACCAAGCCTGGTAGGCTGGAGGGTTTCCCATGGTCAAAGGACTCTACTGAAGATACATACAACTGTGCCAAGGAAACGGCACTCACTGGCACCGCTGCAACTTCAGATTTTGTGGGGAAGTGGAAGAAAAGGCTGCCTTTGCTCTTCGGACACGACCTGGCTCTGCATTTTATGCCTTCTTTTTAATCTATTATCTCACTCCCATTTTTTTTTAGAGTACTGACATCTAACAGCAACTGTGTTTTAAAATAGCAGCCTTAAGCCTAGGAAATCTACCTTATCCATGACAAATCACCAAACAACGAATGCCAAAGTATTTGACATCACGGTACAAATTTACCAACTGAAAAATGTATCGTTGGTTTCTTTTTCTGACGTGCCCCACAGATCAAAGTCAATGGGTGTTCCCCCTTCTGCTGCAAACACCTCGGGAGACCTGGGTGACCCCCCTCCAGTCCCCTCTCTAGAGGAGACACTTCACTTTAGAGAAGTTTTAAACCAACAGTTACGGTAATATTAAAAAAAACCCCAGTAAAAATACCGTGAGGTTCTTCTATATAGAGCTTCAGAAAAGAGCAAACCAGCAGAGTTTTGCTTCACTCCTTCGTGCATACATAATAGGGAAAAGAAAACTGTATTTATACAGAGATGGGAAATGAAAAGGTGAAATCCAGCCTAAAACTTCCACTCTGCTTTTGCGTTTTACTCGTGTACCTCTGTGCAGGTTCAGTGCCATTCCTGCAAGCACTATTTGCCTACGACAGAGCAGTGGAGGGAGTGTGGGAGAGAACTGCTGCTCCCATCCATCCTCACCCAGTTAGAACAAGAGCAATTCTCATCTGTACTCCTGTAGGCAAACTGCTCTGGCACGGGGACCCCTGGAAGCATTGCTGCTCCTGACAGGACCACTCTTGAGTTCGGTAACACTCATTTTCACATAACTGGTTGATGGGGAAAGGTTCAGACCTTTTGAAGGTTTTCTTCCCATCTTTCCTTTTAAAAAGGGAAGGGGCAACGGCATCAGACATCTGCAGTTGTGCCTCCTGCTTGCCGTGACTGACACGGGGGGCTCCTGCAGCTTGCACGCTGACTTTCAGCTTGACTTCACAAGCAGAAGTCATCTGTGCCTGCACAGTGTCCTCTGCAGCTGCACTCTGCCTCGCCAGGGAAGCTCTGGGGAGGATGCCTCAGTGAAAGATTAGCAGCAATAAAACCCTGCTAGCAACTGTACTCTGTGAACCACTTCTCCATCATACATGGCCACCTTCTCAGGAACAGAGGCTTAGGTAAGGGCTGGTTTTGGGTTTTCAATCAAATTAGGGAGGGTAATTAGGAGTTATAAATGCTGAAGTTAAATTAACATTGAATGCAGCACTGCTGAAAGGTGCCACAGACGCTATCAGGGATTCAGTGCAATCATGGGCATTTCCAAGATTAGGTTTATGCTTTCAATTTCATGCCCCCCCAAAACTAAAAAGATACTTCTCAAATAATGACAGAAATCCATCTGAGAGGGAAGGACACCTGTGAATCAGACACAGCAGTTCTCTTCAAAGGAAATGGATTTGCTTTCAGAAAAGCTCATTGTCCACACAGGCACTACTAACATCAGCGACACAATATTGTAGTAAGACTTGTCCCACAATTCCATCACTGCTGCTGTTAACAAGTACTAACAATACTTCCTAAGAGTATGTCCAACCTCATCTGTTCTTTCTATAATACACTCAGCAAGCAGATTATCCTTCAGTTCAAGAGCTCTCATCTTCATAGTTAAAAACCTCTCTCTCTTTGTACTTCGTTCACCCCCAACGGCATGTAGAAGTATGTAACAAACTGCATTGATTCCTCCTGAATTCAACAAACTGAAGAAGTTGCAGAAAAGCTAAGAGGAATTACTCATCATGTTACTGCTATTGCAGCAGCTACAGCATTTTGGGTTCATTTTCCACATGTAGTTTAGAATGAAACCCGTGCACACCAACCTCACCATCGGGCAGCAGAATATTAATAATCAACCTCAAATTCAGATTACCATAAACTGCTATCAGGTTCACCAAAGCATGTAAAAGGACTGACCCAGGGGTCAAATGTTGGCTAGCAAAAGTACTTATAAAACACAGTATTTACCATAAGAAACTAAATGCCACTAGCAATGAAGACACTGCTCCTCTCCCTACGCCTGGGATACTGGCCTGAATTTTCCTACAACAAATGTGAATGATTTGACCACTGGAGGAGACTTTGCCCTAGTTGAAGCTTTCTAATGAAAGTTTGTCTTTCCTTTCTCTGTCTTTCTGTGTCTTCCTTTCCTTTCCCCCTTTCTTTTTCTCTTTGCTGCCTTTGTGTGCTAAATGCTACCAGAATAGCTTACAGCATTTTGAAGTCACTGATGGTTTTAACATAGACCACAGACCCAGATACTTTTGCAGATTTTTTTTTTCAAATGGCATTTAACTCCACAAAAGAATATATCAAAATTTTTAATCCATAATAGATTAAAATATAAAGGGTTTGTGAAAATAATAGATATGGAAATGAGTTCCCAGTTCTTCTCAGAACAAACCTGTAACATTTTCAGACAATCTCTTGCAGTCTGCAAAAAACTACTTGAATTTAGCAATATCCACTCTTCTCCAGAAAAACCTCCCCCAAAGGCAGATGCTTCAGTACAGTACAAACAAGATCAGCCCAGAAGCCTTCAGAACGGAATCCAAAAGGAAATTAGGGTGCTTGGGAAAGTAACTGTGTGAACAGGAGTTTGTAAACAAAAGCTGATGCCATTGTTTTCTGTGACAGAACCCTCATTAACTGAAGAACAAAAACCAGCCCCATCTCAGGAGCTCACCAAAAAGACCACCTATAACAAAACACTAAACCAAGGCAAAACGGACGGTCCCAAAGCATGCCAGCAACTAATGGGGAATTCTGCAAGTAACCAGGTGACACCCAAAAGTGTCACTGAAACTTGGCTGTCCTTGGGAGAGCTCTGGCATGAGAGGGGCATACCTGAGCTATTTAAAGCAGGAACTAACCCTTGCAGCTGTATCTGGAGGGACTCAATGAAAGATGAGTGAAGACTCTGAAACCTGGGTAACAAATGTTGAGTTCTGTCGTGAAGCTCATCACTGCCTCAGAAAAAAAAAGATCTCCCTTTAACAGCTGTTCTATTGAACTTCTATTTAACTTGCCTTTTAGGAACTAGAAGAGAAAAGCCTAGGTGATGTTTGAAGTTGGTTTTTTTATGAGTCCAGTGAAGTGCCAGTTTTTAGGCAGGAGCTTAGGGGAACACAGTACAATTTTCCACAAGCAGCAGGCATAAAAGGTTCTCAATCAGGAATGAACCTGAGCCTCAGAGATCAGGTAGGACTTGCCACCTTGTCACTCAGTGAAAAATTTTCTCAACCTTCAGGTTTGTATCCCATGTTCTGGCTCCTGCCTTTCCTGACATTTTAGAGAAAATCCTGTATGAATATATTTTTAATAAATAGCTACAAGATGACTTGGAAATTCAGCAAATATGATTCAGACAGTCTGTAGGTGCTTAAGTTCCGAGAGAAAACCATCTCTGATTGCCTCTACCATCTCACACATCTCATTGTGCAATATTATGAATAAAAAAACATTTTAAAAAAGAGTCAGGTGTCAATATTCTACATGCTTACACAGTGGATACGCATGACTAAAAGCTCCAACAAGCCCAAACACGCTTTTTGGAAATAAGGGCCAGTTTGTTAGTACCTTGACTTCATTGTTAGAGTGCCTAAGTGTGCTTTTCAAAGACAACTTGCCCCTTTCCACTGTTGCTCAAATACACTGGAAGACCTGCCTCGGGTATGGCATTCACTTGCTCATAATGCCATAATATTCCTGGGGAAAGGATTCTGTACACTTAAACAGAAAAGTTCCTATCTAGGGCTGTTGTCTGGGTCCCAATGGGGGTAAATCAAATGCACTTCAATGGAAACATTGCATTATTATGCCTTATTGCATGCCTCCCCACAGAGAGAGTTACCAAGGCGTGGGAAGAGCAGGCTGTGGTGGCTTCCTAAAAAGTCAAAAGTCACTGATCTCAAAGTCACTTTGAAAGAGCTGTGCCAGTGCCACATGCTTGTTTTCGGTATTCCCACAAAGGATCTGGGGTTCGTTGCTATGTGTCAAATATTCACGATCTTCATCAAATAGCAAACTCATGAGTCTGTCATATGTCAGGAAAAACATCATGGGTTTTTTTCTGAAACAAGTAACAATCAGAAATTTGGTTTCCCGGTCACTTGGGAGCAGTTTTTTGGCTTTTGTACATCTTGCAACAAAATCAGAGAGAAGAAAGGCCAGTCTGGAGGGTATCATATGGACTCGGTTTGCCCTCAGCTTTACAAAAGCCATGCAGAACCTGTTCACCCAGACAGTAAGTGCAGCAGCCCTTTGCTTTCAACAGATTTAGTCTGGATAATCCTTCAAATAACATCAGCTTCACATCATTTAATTTATTAGTGTATCTCCCCGACAGCTGATTTGTTTCCAAATACCACTGGCAGCCACTTATGAAAGCAGGGAACACAAATGCAACATTTTTAGCACACAGGACCTGCTTCAGGCTGAGGAGAAAGGCACACCACCTTGGTCCCTCCACCCAGGCATGACACATCTTAAGTGACATCACAGAGCTTAAGTGACATGTCACAGCTGAAAATCCAGCTTGCAAGATGCCTCTGATGTTACTGAGGGCATGCCACGATGCACAGAGCATTGCCATCCTAACCAGAAATACCACAGTACGTATTTTGAAAGGTACACATAGTTGATGCTGGTCTATCCTCAATTTATGGTAACAGATATAAAAAACACCCTGCTAGCAGCATTGGTAAAAAAAAAAAAAAGCAGAGTTAAATTGCTCTCCTAACTTAAGATGGACACATGGGGTGAACTGGGATAATGCTGTCTATCCATCACAGCAAAGGATAGCTGTTCTCATGCAGATTGTACCTGCTGGTAGTTTGGTGTAATCTCATCTATTCTAAATCCCACCATGTTTCTCTGGGCAAGAGCTACTATCTGATTCTCTGAACGGTGTCCCAAGTGCAGGCACACTCTAGTTAAGTTAAAACTTTGTTTTGCACAATGTTGCCAATTAGATCTTATTTCCAAACGCAGAGAGTGGATTTACCCAATTTTTACAATAATTATTCCTGCCCTTCTCCCCCGCCTTTAACAAGACTCATCACAAATCTCTTTAATTTTCCTTGATGTATCCATAAAACCAGAGTCAGTGAGGCCCCTTCTCATAGCTCAAGGAAGGAAGGATGCCTTCCCTCTGCTCGGACCATCAACAGAGATATTCCCTGGTGCCAGTGCTTGAAGCCAGCAACAGACTATCTCCATCTGAGTCACTGCATCTTTGCCTCTGGCACAGCTTCCAAAATTTCCACATCTGATTTACTGCGAATTAAGTGTTAATGACACACAGGTCAAATCAAAGGACGTTTTACTCTTTTTATTCCAATAGTAGTTTTCACTAAGTTCTTTTAATAAATTTACAGCAAGACCTTTCAGCACTCCACAGATAAGATCTCCAGGCTGGAGAGAAGCCATATGTAACTGAGGTATTGAACACCCTCAGAGTAGCACAGATCAGAATGGAGCTCTAGTCCCATGATACTCGGGCTGATTAAAACTGCTGAATCATGGGTTACATGATACTTCATATAAGAAGTATAAAGAAGGCAAATAATCTTTTAATGACCAACTCAGCAGTGAGCATACACTATCTCTAAAAACAAAATCAATTAACTACTGCCAGTCTTCTGTGTTCCTTGATATAATATCTATCGAAAAAACAATATATTCGCTTACCTTTCAAGGCATTAAAACACTTTGGTTATTAAAAATAAATAACTAGGATCAAATATAATCTCTTTGTCTTACAGTCACATTGACTGACTTTATCATTTGGCACAAAGAATGACTTCACCTTAAAAGGGAAGAGTGGTGATAAGTGTCCTGGCCAGTAATAGTGGTGAGATGAAGATATATATTTATTAGCAGTGACCATCCTCTGTGCTTTACATAACTTAGTTTCAGGGGACAAATGTATTGGCAGTGACAATGCAGACTATAACACTCCTGGTAGTGCATTCAGATAAAGGCTTATAACAAGATTACCCCCCCAAAATAAACTGAAACCAGAGGTCGAGCAGAAGTTCAAGCCACACATCAGCTAGAAAACACCACTTATCTTCAATGAATTATATCCCACTGTGACGTATGCTATATACAGTACAAAAACCTGGATTACAATATTACAAAAGTCATCCCTCACACTTTAACAGAGAAGACAGTCTTAATTCTCTGTCATCTCCATCCTTGATCTAGGCCGGTTAAATGGGAAAGCACACTGAATATCAGCTTTTGTAGGGAGAAATGTTAACAAAATCAGGGTAAGATGGAACATGTAAACCTAAAGCAAGAAGAGGACATAAACAAGAGAAGTGTTTTGTTCATAAAACAGAAGGAAGAATATAAACACAATGAAAAGTGCTTCTTTCACCTGAACACTTCCATATTCTCAGTGCAAACATTCAGCTGTTGACAGGACACTTCTCTTAGGTGTGATGGCACTTTTTTCCAACACAACCAACCAGCTCAGAGTTTTCCCAGAGTCATCTGAGCATATACAATGTGACCTTCAACCCAGAATGAACCAGTGGTCTACCATTAATGAGAGTTTGCCCCTGAATGCACACCGTGTGACAATCTAGGAGGTAATTTATAAGGACTTACAAAGGAATACTGAAATGTCTCCGCCCTGTTCTGAAGTCATGTATAATGTCTCTGCTGATGTGCACTTATCCCAAGACCACTCTTCAGCTGCTCTACAAATTCTAAACAAAGCTGCTCTCCATATTGTAATCAGGCATGAGAGTCAGTGTGATTGATACATAAAACAGACTTGTGGAAAGTAAGAATCAGGCCCCTGATGTATAAGAAGTGTGTCCTCTCTTGGGAAGCCCAGCCATAATGCACCTGGTAGCTAAATAACTATCAGTGGCCTGAATCTCCTCTTTCATGCTCTATTTTTTTTTTCCCCCCAAAGGAATTTTTTCACCCAGGGGATTAGTTACTGAATGATACAAATAAATTCCTGATGATTTTCAGTCAGGCTTGGGATAAATTACAGAGCTTTTCACAAAGGAGGAATAATCCTGCTACAGTCAGTTATGCAAAGCAAAAAAAACAAAAACCAAACAAACAAACCCAAAAAAACAAAAATCAACATAATAAGGACAAATGAGCCATGCAATGAAAGAAGCAGAATTAACAAGGAACACCTTCAACCCCATCAGATTTCACGTAACTTTAAAGGAGGTAAACACCATGCTGCAGAGCCAGAGAGGCCAGTATTTTACCCTTCCGTCTATGCACATCCACGGGGGTTATGCAAAACAGCAAGGACAGAATGTGACTGACTCCTAATTTTTTAATGACTTATTCATACTACCTTTTGTACTTGGTCAGTTCATAGTCACACTGAGCTTTATCACAATACTGACGTGAGAAAGAACGACTTGTACAAGAAAGCCCTGTAGAAGCAACCCCAAGCAATTACTCTCTAACTGAATCCAAAAGGCTAACCTGTGATATAAAATAACAAGTGGAAAAATCCGAGCGATATTTATTGATAAAGTTACCGCAAGGTACTTAAAATACTCTTGTAGATGAAAGGTGATTGAGTATTGGTATCAGGTATCTTTAGGCAGACAAGGACTTCCCATTTCTTCTAGATATTCCACTCATTTCTGACCTCACCCACTCTATATCAATAGTAGATCATCTGCACTAGAAACATTACATCTTTATTTAGGATTTAGTCAAAATGAGTTTCATCAATATAAAAGGAATGTGAGAAAACAACCAGGCTCTTGGTTTCTATAAACAAGAATGAAAAGAGCTCATGTATTAACACTTTGAAAGAAACATTAAACGTGTGTAATTCACATGAAATTAAATGCCTTTCATTCACATTCGTTTCAAAGTAAGGCTCCCCTGATTTTAAGTGCACTGAACAATATAACATAGACATGGTTAAAGAGGATTCAGCTCAGCTGGGCTCATCTTTAACACTCCAGTTCAGCAAGGTGCTAAACTGGGAGCACCTGTGCAATCCAGCTGCAGTTAATTCACATCCACTGAAATCAATGCTCCTGGTATCAGTTGAGGACTTTGATATTACTGATAAGTTGGTCAGAGATGCTATTGCTCTATAGAGGACATTTTAGGTACAGGAATTGTAATTAGAAGACCATATGATGACTGGATTTTTACTTCCTGGCCAAAAACTCCAAGGGGAAAGACAAGACTTTTCTGGGGAAAAAGAAATGTACCATGACCCTGCTCTGGAGAAGGTCTATTCTGCTTCAGACCCACTCGCTATAAAGATTCTAAATACATTTTTGTTTTGGTTTTGCTTTACTATGCACTAGTAAAATAACTTCTTTCAAATGGAGTTTTCACAAAATACTGGGTGCAGAGTAAGTATAAATAAACACCTGGGCTGAAAACGCAGAGGTTACAATGAATCAAAGAATGCCAGACTCTTGTGAAACTGTGGCTTTGCGACCAGACTTTCGGTCTTCTTTGCGATGCAGCGTACACCAAATTGCTGTTCTTCCTAAATCACAGAATCACTCAGATTGGAAAAGACCCTTGGGATCACCGAGTCCAACCATTAGCCCTACTCTACAAGTTCACCCCTAGACCATGTGCCCCAACACCACATCCAAGCGATGCTTAAACACACCCAAGGATGGGGACTCAACCCCCTCCCTGGGCAGCCCATTCCACTATCTCACCACTCTTTCCGTGAAGAATTTTTTCCTACTGTCCAGCCTAACCCTACCTTGTTTCAGCTTTAGGCCATTCCCTCTGGTTCTGTCCCTAATTACCTGAGAGAAGAGCCCAGCACCAGCCTCTCTGCAATGTCCTTTCAGGGAGTTGTAGAGAGTGATGAGGTCTCCCCTCAGCCTCCTCTTCCTCAAACTAAACAGGCCCAGCTCCTTCAAACGCTCCTCATATGATCTATTCTCCAGTCCCTTGCCCAGCTTCGTTGCCTCCTCTGCACCCACTCCAACACCTCGATATCTCCCTTGTCCTGAGGTGCCCCAAACTGGACACAGCACTCGAGGTGAGGCCTCCCCAGTGCTGAGTACAGGGGGACAATCCCCTCCCTGCTTCTGCTGCTCACACTGTTTCTGATCCAGGCCAGGATGCCCTTGGCCTTCTTTGCCACCCGGGCACGCTGCTGGCTCATGTTCATTTGCCTGTCTGTTATAACCCCCAGGTCCCCCTGGGCCAGCCAGCTCCCCAGCCACACTGCCCCAGGCCTGCAGCGTTGCCTGGGGTCGCTGCGGCCCAAGCGCAGGCCCTGGCACTGGGCCTTGGTGAAACTCGCGCCATTCGCAGCGGCCCAGCAAATCCCAGCGCTGCTTTTCATTTCATATCAATGTGCGTATCTGAAACAGCTGAACCTGGGGACACCTTTTGCCTTAATCCTCCTTAAAAAGCTTATGAATGAGAACTGGGGGAAACGGAGGGGAATTCTGTACTCCTCAGTTAAAATCTCTACTGCTGAGTTCACAGAGGGCTTTGCTGAGGTGAGGACCACGAACTGTTGTGCCTAGGATGTAGTCACGGGTGCCTCAGATGAAGTGCATGCCTGCATTTACTAAAATCAGAAAAGCAGCCCACACAGTAACGAGTGCGTGTAGTGTGTAACAGTACTTGACCTATAATATTCCTTCCTTACTAGATAACCACAGTTTTCATCTCTTGCCACACATCCTTCCTGCTCTCTCCAGTTGATTGTCACAGATCCCATAAAATACCTGCTGCTCACCCACTGTCACCTCGCCCTGCCTCACCTTGCTGTAAGCCAAGTCAACGGCAAACCTTCTCAAAAAGAGGATTTATCCCGAGATGCCTAATCCAAAGCAGGACTCCCCTCGATTCAGTAAGCTTTGGATCAGACCTAGAAGAGATCTTATGAGAATCAAGCAGTGGCAAGTCACAGCCGCATATCAAAACCACACCCGAGTGTTTGTCTCGCATTCCTAGAGATTAAAAAGCACGATGTTGCTGTCGACTGCGTGGGTGCTAGACAGGATCTGACTGACTGCACGGCATGCTGTATGACAGCTCTGCTCATTGACAGGGTTTCATCTCTCCCTGTAGAAGTTCAAAAGGGAGCAAATATCCAAACAGAAGACTTCACAGCAGTATTTCCTCGTCTGGTTCCAAACTTTCCACTTCCAAAAACCCCACAATCTTCTCTATTTCTACAGAGGAAAGAAGATGCTTCTTCCTCTCGTTTTGGGACAACCTACCAACTTAAAACATAACCCAACAAAGGGCAACAAACCTGAAAATGTTGTTACCCAAACACTTCAGATAAAACCTCGCCACCGAGCCCCACACAGTCTGTGATAGCTCCAGACGGTCTGGAAGTGCATCCAACTGACTCCTGAATATCTTGTTTTACATGCAACTCAGCTTGCTTGCTTATCTTCCCCGAGTCTGAATGTGCTGCGACAGCTTTTGTGCTCCTTGATGTCATTCAGCCAAGTTTCTACAGCTGCCTTTGAGGTGCCGTGGGTGTAGCTGACTATAATTTTGGCTCATGTATGTCTTTGCAGACTGAGGGTTTCTAGAAAGAGAAACCGAGAGCATGTAATATGGTGACTTCCAACTGCTAGAATCACAGGAATCACAACAAATGGCATCAAGTTAGAAGGCAACTGACATCATGAAAACAGTTGCAATGTATACAAGTGACACTCCCTGTAGCAAGAGAGCGCAGAAGTGCAACATTCAAACCCCAAGATGAGGAAAAAGCGAGAGGAAAAGGTAAAAAATAAATATAAAATATATAAAATAAATAAAACTTAAATTTGCAAAACCCGAGGAGAAATCTGGTCTCAGTGGTCAAAGGGGGATTTTCTTAAAAGCTTAGAGTTGGCCCAAGTCCATTCGAGCAAATCCACGATGGGGGACTGTTACATCATGAGAGGAGCTCAGTCACTGGCAAGCACTCATGCGAGCTTAACCTTCCTGTATTTCTGCATTTATCCATCAAGCAAGAGAATGAATGCGAGTCACAGGCAAAGAACCCAAGATTCTGCCCTTTTCACTCCGTCCATCTTACTGGGTTGACTCCTATCTAGTCTTAGGCTAACACTAAGCATGTGTCTCAAGCCCTGCAGGAAATCGTCTCTTTTCCATGATTAAAAAAAATAAAGATAAAAGATGCCACAAAGACACACTCGAGTTTTCTCTCCCCACAACTGTGCCTGCCAAGCAGCGTGTGGAACACAGCCGAGGCAGCGTGTACGGCTGGGCCATCTCCCAGCACCGCGTGACTGCACGAGGAGCAGCTCCCGCCTGCATCCGGAGGAGGAGAGGTATCTTACAGACCACACTGACGAGGCTGCAGCCCGTGCAAGACTGAGAAGCTGGTCCCCGACTCCTTCAAGCTGTGTAGCAGCTGTGTCACAGAAGTGCTGGGGGCACTGACGGATGCCGGCTTGTACCAGGGGACCGTGGTGTGCAGCACGGCCTCCCTGAACCCTTCTTGGCACAATTTATGCCCATCTGCCTCCCCTCTGCTCCTTCTCCTGGAGAGGAACATATGGCCCAGAATATGGATCTCAGGAGCAAAAAATGTATGCATGCTGTTTTCTAAAATATACCGAGTACCTTCTTTTTTCTCCTCTAAGCTTTTATTCCAGTTATGAACCTTCTATTCTGGAACAACAAATATTATTTTTACAAAAGCAAGTCCTTGCTTAAACACTCAGGCAGCCCACAATGAAAAACTAAACTCAATGAAAAAACACCTCAACGGTAAGAAGTTGCTATTGAAAGAAACATCTTTGCCAGCATTCTGGATTTTGCCCATTCCACCATCACACTTTAATACTTACCTTACTCCAGCAGCGTTGCATCTACTAACAAATCAGCAACAGGAGAAAATAAGAACACAGGTAAGCTTAACACGAACATCTAAACCCCGAACGTTTTCACACTGAGAGGCTCAAACTGGAGACAAGCTGCCACAATTTCCCTCACGTTAAACAGTACCTCATCACAAAGAGAACAATGAAGCTCCCCAAGAGGCCAGACAATATTTATTTCCAATAGCAGTACCAACGTCTGTGTGTGCAGCCCCACTTCCCTAACCAGGGTAAACTTTCCCACTCTCTCAGCAAGACTTTTGCTGCCTGTTGGATGGCAGCAGTACTGAAACAAGGCTTCATCTGATTGTTTCCTCATTTCTGCCTGAATATACACAAATTTTACATATATATATATGTATGAGTGTTTATATGTGTGTATATAACATATACTTGTTTATACACACATATGCATACATACAAATATGTATATATACACACACACGAATACTTTTATACAGAACACTCCAATTCTTGATCATGAAAACGTGGTAGAAGAGAAGACACAGTGCAATCCTTGCCCAGTATAAAAAACCCATGCCAGACAGCAGCTGTTGACACTACTCTGTGGTAACCTGTCCAGCACACGTTAGAAGACACTGATACCACACCTAAGCAATGCCCGTAACAGGACCAGCAGCAAGACCAAAATGTACGTTTCTCGTACCAAAATGCTTTTCTAACAATAAAGTAGGTCGGGTTCTCCCCAAGAATGCTGTATTTCATGCTGTATTTGCATTGAAGCATTTAATATAAAGTCCACTAACAACCACACAGATGCTTCAGATCATATACTACGGAAGTCAAGTGTAGCGGTTGCCTAAAGTCAACTGCAGTCAACAAAATTCCTTCTGCTGATTTCAGTGTGTTTTAGGACAGATTTGGGTCTATTCATGATATGTAGACTTTGAGATTCTTCTTTTCACTCAGTATTTCAATGAAATACTGCATGTACTCCTGCATGTCAGATACACAGGTCACAAAACCACTTTCTAGTCTTCACATTAAGCCTACTGTTTATCCTACCTTTGCTGCCACCGATGAGTTGGGTTTCTCCAGCAAGTCCCAGAGCTTCTTCCTTTTCTCCGGACAGCAGGTATTATCAAACTCTTCCCCTTCTCTCTCTCGCATTGACTCTGCCTCTCTCCTCAGCTCCTCATTCATCTGCTCTTTCTTCTGATGGTATCTTGCCTGGCAGCAAGATTCTAAATATATCTCATCAATCCCCCAGTAATCAAGCTCCTGGCCAAAAGAAAGAGCACACATTTCTTCCATCATATGTAGTTTCCCTGTCCTGTAGAAATTCAAAATGGAAGTGAAAGCCCCTGGGTGTCGATCAAAAAAATACTCATTTTCATTTAGATTATAGTCATCACATACTTCTAGCAGAGATTCATGGGTATTGCAGTCTCTGAGCTTCCCTAATCGTGTCCTTGGAAGTCTGTCCAAAGTCCTCCACAGCACTTCGTGGTTGAGC
The DNA here is from genome assembly GCA_025345505.1 of Todiramphus chloris collaris. Classification (NCBI taxonomy): domain Eukaryota; kingdom Metazoa; phylum Chordata; class Aves; order Coraciiformes; family Alcedinidae; genus Todiramphus; species Todiramphus chloris. The sequence continues at coordinate 171,058 of JANVCC010000070.1, read as the reverse complement.
CCACCAACGTTTATTTTAACTCTCCGCGAGCAGGCTTTGCTCCTGATGATCTCCACTGGTTCTGGAGGCAGAGAAAGGGTAGACCTTGAAGACTTCTTGTTGATCCCTGGTGGAGCCTTCTCAGCCATTCTGAAAAAGGTGCAGCTGTAACACCAGAGTCTTTAGGAGAAAGAGCTTGGAGACTACAAATATTTGGGCAGAGTCCTCTTCAGACAGACCGCTCCATTCCTGAAGCTAAAAAAAGAGACAAAAAATTAGAATATTACAATGTACAATATATTCCCCAATCCCTGTCTCTCTTTTTCCACACTTTCATATGCAGATGAAAATTTAATGATGGTAATTTGCTCTTTCTACAGCAAAACTCTTTTGTGGCAGTATACAGAATCAGGGGAACAACGGGGACAGCTAAGAGCACTTTAAGCAATGGAAAAATTCACTGCAGTTTCTGCACTCATGAAAATCAACAGTGACAGTTTCTAGAGAGGACTTTTTTTTGTTGTTGCTTTGCATGGGTTTCTTTAAATCCATTTCTGATGCAGCTTGCCAATTAAGGTGCAATTAATTCTGATTACTTGACAATCAATTTGCAAGGTGTGCTAATGGAAAGAATGTAGGGACAGCCATAAGGAAAATGTGAGACAGAGGCCAGCCTGCCTTTTATTGAAAAATTCACATTTTGGAGACACTGAAACTCAGTAAAACAATTAGAGCATATCAAAATCTCCTATGCAACCAAACTGCTTCTCTCCCTCTCCCAACTCAAACCTTGATTTTACAAATTTCATGGCCAAACATGACTCACAAAACAATTCAGTTGCTACCCTGACAAGTCAAATTTTCTCGCTCCAGATAATGCCGATTCCTTTACAAATATGTCAAAAGAATCCCAACTCTTCTGCAGCCACCTGACCAGTAAGGTGGGTTATAGAGGCAAGGACTGTGTGTACTCGGAAAGGCTCTTCTCTGCCCCATTTCTTCCCCCGTTAAGTTGCTGCAGGGACTTGACTGCACGACAGCAGTCAGCAATCTGGGTGTTCGTAACCCATGCTCACTGTGCCTAGTGCTTCAGCCACCTCTGAAGTGCAGCTGCTAGTCACCAACTTTGGAATGCCAGTATCAGAAAGGGAAGAAACCCACCCACCACCTCCACAATGGTCCATTATCTGCCACAGTGCTTAAATAATAACCTAGTGCTTAATTAATAACCTAGCAATGGTATCATGGCCCAGAAGAACGCTTAGACAAGCTTCTCTTCCAGCGTAGGATCCTCCTCAGTAACACCCCTGAGCTGACATCTCCTCCTGTTCCCTGAAAATTAACAATTCAACTGTCTGGGGGGTTTTTGGTTGGTTTTTTTTGTTGTTTTGTTTTTAATTTGAAGTTTAAAAAGTGCAGCTTAAAAAAACCCGCATTTGATGTGAACAAGAATTTGATCCTCTTTGCAAAGTAAGCATGAGGGCTATGATGGGACCTACAAATACACTGGGTGGGAGAAGAACTATCTGTACTACAGGTTTGTCCACAGGCATCACCCTTTGTGGCTAGGTGGCTTTAACCACACGCACAGATGCCATCGTGCCAGCTGGCCTGCGCAGCACCCGTCCCTTCCACAGAAGTCACAGCACATACAGTCAAGGACTGGCAAGCTGAAGGATGGAAGCGTCAGGAAACACGTTGAAATATTCCTGAGCATTGCGTGCATGTCTCAGACTCACATCCACGTGTAGGAACACATGTACAGCTGCCTGCACAGCAGAGAAGCAGCTGAGTGTCCAATCTCCCAGCTACCAGTGTCAAGTGACAGCACTTGAGCTCAAGTCCTCAGAGCCAAGTGGCTGAAATCACTTGAAGCTGTGTAGCCTGAAGGGGCAAAGAGGGAGCCTTTGCCCATCTCCCCCGTGACAGAGCCGTGGGGAATGGCTAGCTCGTGACAGAACACAACACGGTCAGAACCATCGCTGGGTGGTGGGGACTGGGGGAGAGCTGGGCCCTCCCACGAGCCACGGCTAAATCACACCTGCAGCCTGGAGAGCTCTGCTGACAGCTGGGGATGGGTTGGGCTATGGCAAGGAAGATCTTTCTTTGAGAATAAATCCTGCAAAACCAGCTCTTGGGCCATTGCTATGGCTAACTGGTCTAAAATGATGGCTATTTCTATTTCATAACAGACCTCGCATATTATTTCTTTCTGGTATGTGAAAAATTAAACATTGGCTGCACAGTCTGAGAGATCTGCAGGAAACACTAAAAAAATGTGGCCTTTAATAGATGAACTTTTCAAATTGACTAAATGAGTCTGTCTGCTCACTTCATTTTCTCACCATCCTGAGCACAGAAGTGTCTTTTAGATGGATGAGCTGAACTTCTCTGAGGAGTAGTAGACTCAGGGGCTTTATATATTCCCTAGGAACCCTGGATAAGAAAAGCCTGACAGAAATAGGTAAGGAGACAGGAGACAGAAAAAGAGGGAGAGTATAGCACATAAAAAGTCTGTAAAATCTTGCAGTCCCGCCAGCTGGGCAGTTTAGGCTGAGAAAACTCTCTTGAGTTGTCTAAGTACCTCAGTAGCAGTTGCTTCCTGGAGCTCTTACTCAAGGTAAAGCCTTGTGGGTGGGTCCTAGCCTCCACTATAGGTGACGTGGACAACTTCACACCGAAAGGCTGAATGCTCTTGGCAGCGTTCAGTGTCATTTTACCTCAAGACCCATAGGGAATTTTGGACTTAAGTGGCCTTTTTGAACCTGAGAGCTGGGTTTGGAGCACACCCTCAGACTGCACCGAGGTCTCAGAGCAATGAGCGTGGCCTTTAGCCTTCCCTGGAAACTTCAGAGGGGATAAGATGCCACAGAGAAGTAGATGGCCGAATGGCAGATCATTTTCTTTAGTTTCAAACAACCAGAAATTACCCAAGTGTGATTATGTAAGACCCTTATTTCAGGGCTAAATCAGACTCTGTATTTTTATCCTGGCCAGCACTCTGCATTCACAGTTTGGCTTGGTGCTTCCGTACAATTCTTTGACAATGTACAGACATTACATATGCAGGATACAGTAATAATAAATTAATTCATAGTAATAAACTAGAGCTTTGAATTGCACCTCATTCATCTACTACTTGATTTTTTTTTCCCTCTAATTGCACTACAGTGCATTAAGATGATGAAGATTGTCACCACATCACGTGTTCTTTCAGAAGGCACTATTTTATCCAGTTGTCCTACAACAGCTGGGTTTAGGTCTATTCTAAACATGTTATCTTCTATAACTTTTCAATCTTCCACTGCTTCCTACCAGTACCAGAGCTGCCAACTAGCTGGAAGCACTGCACAACTTCACAGACATCTTCTTCATGCTGAAGAAAAGCTTCCACAGTGTAGTACTGAATTGTGATTCTAGGTTTCTAGGCAGAGAAATACCAGACAATACATACTATTATTCTATATACATACAGAATGATGTGTGAAGCAATGAGGCAAATTGAGAAGGGTCAGATTTTACTCCTCTTTGAATGAAACTGCACCCAAAACTCTGGCTGCGGCACCTTGTCCAGGATCTTAGTAAAATGAATTGTCTAATAAAGGATAAACAGGCAATGCTGCCATCCTAGATCTACAGCCAGGCCAAGCATGGTTGGATTCTTCAGGGATTTCTTTGGACACGGAAACATTTGGGTTCAATTGCTGCCTCTGTCAAAAATTTCATCGTGAATTATTTCTAACCAGACCATTTCCTGATTCAATCATGGAAAATGGTAGAACTAGACCTACCTAGACAACAGACAGGAAGAGAATACAGCCAAATATTTCCGTTTGACACTCGCAGATTTACTCCAGAGTCGTTTGCCTCAACCCAGTTACTCTAGCCAACGCGAGCACAGCCTGTATTCCTCTCTCTGCTGCTTCACAGAAGCACCAAGGAAGGAAGGAATGAATTGAGGCCTGATTTTTGAGTGACTCAATTCTGACAAGCACCTCTGTACATAGCTGGCAATGTCCCCAAGGTGACAGCATCAGCAAGTTGTCACTAAAAGCTTTTATCATTAAAAATTAAGACAAATTTCAGTCTAGGCTTGTGCTGTGACCCAGACTGGACAGGCTAGGGGGTCATCAAGGTTTCAAATTGCCCTTGGGCTAAATTAAGGTGAAACAATGCCAAATAATCATTTTAAATGTTCTGTTTGTGACAGAAGCAAACTGAACTTGGAAGGCATAGAGGTGGGTGGTGTGAGTTCTACTGAAACTTTGTAAGAAGGAAAGAGAGGAAAGGAAGGAAAGAAAGCAAGAGAGAGGGGGCTATCAACTCCCCTAGACTCCTTGTTGGCAGTGACAAACAGGGCTATCCTCAGCTGATGGGTGCACAGGAGGCACCTCGGGTTTGAGCCTTTGATGGTCTAGTCCCTGCCCCTTGTTCACACCAGTCACACAACTGGATCTGCTGCGCAGGAGCCGGTGTGGGGGGTGGTCTCAAAGGGTCTTTCAGGCTGTCGTGAGCCCCTTCCTCCCATAAACTCTCTCTGACCTCTGCTTGCTCTACGTATCAGAGGGTGGAAGTGCACACCCACCAGCACACCCCGCAGAACTCACCCTGCCACAATGTCCCAGACATTCAACTGTTTCAGTCTCTCACTGCTTGACCATGGAGAGTCCATCCCTTCAACTTTTTGAAGTCTTAAGTGATGGAAGGTCTTGGAAAAACACCTCAAACTAATACTAAAAATTGTCTTGCAGGGCCTATGGCAACTTGTCGTCTTATTTTTGCTCATCTGAGAAAAGCAGTCACCCAGAAAACAAAAGACTTGGATCCTCAGGCTTATCTACAAGTGTTTGGGCTCCACATACTGCAGAAAGGTACAGCCAATCTGGGGGTTGGGTAAGGGAGAGCTGTTCTCAGGAACTCCAGTTTCACACTTAGAGGGGAAGCTACGCTTCATTTTCATAGCGACTTTTAGACCTTCCATAAGTGGAGTCATTTTTGGAAAGCAGAATGTCAAGCCTAAAGGCAGCTGATAGCAGGAGTATTGACATTTTTGACCCTCAAACTGACCTGACATTAGAAAAAAAGCGAAGACTCACTATCATGCACAACCCCATGCTGCTGTTGCTGTAATTCTGAAATGGAGACAGGCTAAAAGGAGAATTTGTATAAAACTGCCACTGTAAGGTAATTTTTTTACCTCTATCAAGCCAAAATGTATTTTTAAAAGCCACAGCATCCCCTGGAAAAAAAAAAAAGTGCTTCATCAGAGTCATTAGTTCAGGGTTTCTAATATTAAACATTTAAGATTGAAATTCAAAGGAGGGGTGTGGGAACCTCTAAGGCAGAATTAACACAATACTGCATGGTCAGAAAGAAGATTCTCTGAACTCTCCTGCAGGCCCAGTAAATAAGCAGGATCAAAAGGGACACAACTCGCTCACATGATACTCTTAAGCCTGGAAACCTCCTCTTATAAGAGAGACACATAAAACACAGTCCTTCAAAATAAAGGAAAAGGTCTACTTTTTTTTCCAAAATACACCTTGAGGTGGTGGTAGCAGGCTTGGGATGTCATTGCCAGGGACCACCTTCATCCCTTGTGACCCAAACCCCTGGTTTATATTGTGCAAGCTGCTGCTGCTACCAGTAATTCCCAGGATGGCTGCGGGGACGGAGAACATCCTCTCTGCTCCTACTCAGCAACAATCAGACGGCCTGAGCTCAAAAGGCAACAGGCATGAGTCTGGGTATGAACAGTCCTTTTGCTGGGGGGAATCTTGGATTACAAGAGGTGAAATACTTGTTTGCATCATGTTCATCTAAGAAAGGCCCAAAAGCTTGATTTCTTTCAGTGAGTACTCCAACCAGAAGTGACCAGAGTACTCCAACCTGAACAAAAGCCAGACATTTTTGCCTCTACTAGGTGATCTATAAACATGCTGGGAGCAGCCAAATATTCTCATCCTTTCTTTAGTTCATGGGTAGAAGAAAATACCCAGCACTGCTACTGCTACTTTAATGGCATGGCTAAATAGGGACTAAAGTGACTATCAGTAGCCAGGCTAGTCCTGAATATAAATTCAGGTACAAGCCCTACCCAGTTAAGAAGGTTGCTCTGTGTCAGCAATAACGAGAATGAAGGAAGCACGAGACGGAAATATTCTGGAAGGCAAGACCTTCTAGATGGCACTACTGTCAAGGCAGATCAAGGTGTGCTATTAATCTCGGCAGCCACTGGATGAGCACGCACAGTAGTGTCTTTCAGAGCTTTGTGATTTCAAGGCTAATTAGGCCAGTTCACTGTTTTGAATCTGCTTACATACATCAGTGGTACTCTTCTGGCTGCTGCAGCCTGACAGCACTTTCTGCTCAAACTGTCTTAGGATCTCTCTGCTATATGAAAATTTACACTGAATGTAGGGCCATAAATCTTGGCAGGATTAGTCGGTCATCTAAGAGCACATCCAGCTGAGACGAGGTCATCAAGCCTGCAGGTAAATCAAAACCTCACACTTGAAGACAGCCAAAGGCACAACTCAAAACTCTGCAGAAAGCAGCATTTTGAGTTGTTGAGTTCAGTTGGGATTTTTACCTCTATGTGTTTAAAACAAATCTAATTTTCTAAAAGTTAACTATTGATGAGGTACTGTGAAAAACTATTTTAGGAACTGCCTTGAGATGTCTTATTAATGATCTGAAGTAAATTTATTCTGTATTTGGACCGTACTGCCATAATTGATTTCTATTTCTTAACTTGTTAGGCAGTCAAGGGGAGAAGCTCATCTCCAGTGCCATCAAAGAAGATTACATTTGAAAGCTTTGTTCAGTTAATTATCAGCACAGCTTTGCATTCATTTCCTTGCTACATGGTTTTACCTGCAGGGCTGATGTTTATTTCCTAACAAGCTAATGCCCAAATACGATGGCAGAAGACCCTGCAATAGCAAGCGTGACTTCCCAGGGAGAAGCACTGACCAGCATAGAGGCTTCTTCTGCATCAGACAGCAGTGCTGTGCTAAGAGAGCTGTGCTAAGAGAGCTGCTCAGCCCCTCCACTGAGGCTCAAACTGTATCTACCCTTCTGCAATTTTGCCTTGTACCCTGATCCCCCTGGCCTGGGGGACCACGGGAGGTAAACCAGTGGATTGCTGTTGTTCCTTGCAAAGATTACAATTGCTGCATATCACAGCCTCCTCCTAACGCACAGAGCTGCATTGTGCCCGCGTGACACATTATTTATTAGCTAATAGGTTGTTGTTTCTCACTCTCTTGCTACTGACAGCAGTGATGCTACTGACTGCTCTTTATAGTCAGCCTATAGGAGCAGGGCCATATAGAAGCTAGTCACGCAAGTCACAGCTGATCGACTATTACAGCTACACACAGATTTCCTGCATTAGGAGAAAAACCAATTCAAAACCCCACGGCTTTTAGTGGTCTAAGAGTTTTCCACTGCTGTTTCCATATTGCTCATGTGGTCACCATAATCCATGAGCAAGGATGTTCAAACTTATATTCATTATTTACTGATCATATTTTCACACTGGTGAAAGAAAGCAGCTCCTCATTTTAAAAACACCTCCGTTTACTCCAGCCTTGCAGGAAAGTGATGTACTGCATGGTAAAAAAGTCAAACTTACAGAGGATGCCAGTGTGTGACTTGCACTGAAGTCGCTGCATGTGCTGTAGGGAGCACCGGGAAGGATCAGAAGCAGAATAATACCCTTTGCAGGCCTTCCAGCTTTCACGGAGAACACAGTTTTAAGTTTAGTAGATTTTAAATATCTTGACTGATGCATATTATATCTAAGTCTTTTATGGTATCTAGTATTCTGGGAAGCTATACTGGGACTGTATAGACTGGGACCTACAGCTAACCAAGATGAGAAACTTACAAGTTCTAGTCACTGAGATGTTCAGCTTCTCCGTTCACTTTTTCTATCTAATCATGCAATTTAAGATATATGCATTCTACTTTGAATTTCAGCACCACTAAAGCAATGTATTTGTTATAGCATGCAATATGATATCTGTATCAATATATTTATTATAGCATGCAATATGATATCTGTATAATACTCAAGAAAAAATTCAGATAAATTCTTTCAAATTCTTTCCATACAGCCAGGGAACTACAGATAAATAAACATAAGAAGTTATGGGATTGCACAAAAACCTACATTTATAATAGGAAAAAAAATGTAGTCTAGAATGTCCCAAGCAATTTATTTCCACTGTATCCCACAGTGTTATACATCTTAAGAGATCTCTGCAACTAAAACCTGGAAAAATGATTTGGATGTACAGTTAAAATGATCATTACGAATGAGACACTCATTTCTACCTACAAAAATGTGAATTACAATAACTTGTCCCAAAGATTTATTATAAAATCCAAGCAATTTAATACCCGGTGCCTCAGCAATAACCGTAAGAGAAAGATGCAAGTTTCTTATGAGAAACCAAAAATATCTTCTCTTAGGGTGCTCATAACCTGATAAGAGCAGAGACAGCACAACTGAAAGTAAACAGTGGCATGTTCTTCTGGTGCATCCAAGATTATGATATTCAGACCCCTATTTGGTAAGAAGCCTTATTTCTAAAAATGAAAACATTTCCTATAGCAATACCACAGAAAAAGGGAAAGTCCTTTCAGCGGCATTTAACGCTGTTTAACTCCAAGAGCCGCTCGCATACCATTGCTGGGTCAGAAGGTATTATGCAATAACATGATGAGTTAACAGAAATGACCCTAGAAAACATCCAAAAAATTATTTTTTATAATGCACGTAGGTCCACTCTGATGAAGCTGAAGCGGCTTGCAACTTTCAGCACTTCCCTTCCTGGCTTTCCCAGGAGCAGAGGGTCTGTACTCTGGAAGGGCAGATACCTTCAGAGGCGTCTGCAGAGGGATCTCACAGCACTGCTGTGCTCCCAGCCGCTGCCCCCTTCACCAGATACCCCATCTCACAGCCACAGAGACTCCTTTTCGCTAAACTCTGCGGAGCCCAGACCAGACAGCCCTCCCCGACCTGCAGCTCAGGGAAGAACAACACACAGAGTAAGACACTGACTGAAATGTCCTCCAGCAGCTAGCTTTAAATATAGTGGTGCCATGAAAAGTATTCTACCTGTGCACGTAGTGACATGAAGCCAGAGGAAGTCACATACAATCAAGATTTTCCTCTAAAAGTCACAGCAGCAAGCTCGCTGGCAAAATTCCAAACACTGGCAGGAAAGCTACCGCAAATCTCGACTCCTCATCTTGTTTTGAATACCAAGCCAGAATTTGCCAATTAACTTGCACTTAAAAAAAAAAAAAAAAAGGCTGAGCATGAATTAATAAATAGATGGGATATGGCATGGTTACGGCAACGGGATGTCTCAAAATCCCGAAGCCAATGGAAGTGCTCAGACTGAAGCACGCTGCTCCAAACAGCACTCCTGCCTCATCTCCAGCTGAACGTGTGCACATCTACTGCCGATGCTGAATGAGCCCAACCTGCTGAGCCCCAGTGACAGCATCCAGCTGAGAAAGGAGGAGGTGAGAGCAATTCCAACACTGCTCTGAGAGCTGCCTGTGGAAGCATCATTGAAAAAAAAAATAAAAAGCAACCAAAACATCACAACAAGGCAGCCGCAAGTTCCAGTAAAGCTGAACGAAGAGCTCGTTTAACAGTTGCTTGAATGGAAAACACAGTGGCCTTAAGAAACAGCAACGCTTTTTTCCCCTGTGTACCACACCTCATCCCTCTGGGAAAGATTTCCAGAGCTTTGCTAATACATCTCAGGTGGTTGCACAGCAAACATCTCACAAGAGGCAGCTACTGCCCTGAAATTTCTAATAAAAACCCCCTGGGAGGAGGCTCGTGCCCCAGGCTTGGCAGGACCTTTCGTTTCTCACAGCTCACCCAGCCTCCAAGGTTCGGTGCTAGCTCTGCGCTAACTTGGATACCACTTGCCAGCTGACTGAACTCGAAGTGTTTTTAAAGCAAAACCTCACCAGACAGGCTTTCCCCACTCCCAAGCCTGTCCAGCCTCACTGCTATTCTTCCTCTTCTAAATCAATCCTGGCAGCTCCTCAGAGCTACGGGATGGAGTCGCTGAAATCCTTTGCTTAGGTGTTCTTTTAATAGCAAGGTCTCGATGACTGTGTACTTGCTGAGGAATGTTGCCTCCACCTGATGCTCCTGACACTTCCCTTCTTACGCAAATATTTCAAAAGTGGCAATTTTGGCAGCGATGCTAGGGATGGTCTCATCTGCAGTGAATTAAACTGTCCAAGAAACTGCTTATTTATATCTTAATCATTATGTAACCGGAGTTGAATGAAGTCCAAGACCTGTTACAACTACGGACAGGGCATCCATAGGGCAGAAACAAAGGTCTGCCTTCACCCGGGCAGGGAAATTCTGAGAGAAGAAACACAGGCGTGCAGTTTGTAGGAACCACGCAGTGTTTATAAAGACGCCGAGGTTTTTAAACGTCGGGACTGACAGGCAGCACTACACATCTACAGCAAGCATACGTGGCAGCGTATTTCAGACGAGCACCAGGCTAGCTTTTCTCCTTCGATACGGGGGCTTTCTCAAGCCCTGGGTGCACGGGGTACTTCAGAGCACAGCCGTTGACCGAGAGCGCTGAGGTTTCGGATCATCAGGTTCCCACAAGCGTGACTCGAGCATCAGAAACAAATGACGAACCTTCAGAGCTCACCCACGGCAGAATACTACGGAACGCCGTTACACACACACACACACACACACACACACACACACACTGCGTTGCTCTCCCTCCAAGTGATGCCGGCAGCCGGGGAGCACAGCCCGCGTCCGCCCGGCCCCGCTCCCCGGGGGCGCTCCCCGGGGCTCCCCGCAGAGGAGCCGCGCTGCCGGGGTGGCCCGGAGCCCGCCGGGGAGCAGCCGCCGGCTTTCGCCTCCCGTGCGGCTTCCAACGCAGGCGGAGGCGCGGACCAGGCGGTATCTCAACGAAACGCCGAGTAAACCCCGAGGCGGAGGAGAGGCAGAGGGACGCCTCTCCGCTTACCTTGCTCCTCGGGCGCCCGGGGCACAGCCGGGGGCTGGAGGAGGGATTCCCCGGCGCGGGCAGGGGCTGCTCGGGCTTCCCCGGGCACGGCGCGACCGCCAAAGCCACGGCGAGAGGTTTGTTTTGGTCGCTCCTTGCCGGGGATGGATTCGCTCTACGTTCCCGGCTCCACATCACCGCCCCCCGCGGCGCGGAGAGGACCGGGGGTGGAAACAACGCGGCACGGGCATCTTCCTCCTACCCCCGGAGATGAAAAGCCGCCGAGCAGGCGGCGAGGCGAGCGGGCTTGCGGGGGAGGGAGGCGGGATAAGGGCCGACCCCGCGCTGCCCTCGCCCCGCTGTAATCTCCGGCCGCGCGCCAGCCCCGCGTCGTGCGCGGCAGCGCGCGGGCGGGCGCGGGGCGGGAGGGGCGCGGGGCGGCTCCGGCCCTGCCCCCGGCCCTGCCCGCGCCCCA
>JANVCC010000070.1:136275-159180 GCA_025345505.1 Todiramphus chloris collaris | reverse complement strand
CTCCCTACACACACACACACATACTGCTCCCCACACACACACACACTGCTCCCCGCACACACACACACCCTGCTCCCCGCACACACACACACCGCTCCCCGCACACACACACCACTATCCGCACACACACACACACACTGCTCCCTACACACACACACTGCTCCCTACACACACACTGCTCTCTACACACACACACACTGCTCCCTGCACACACACTGCTCCCTACACACACGCTGCTCCCTACACACACGCTGCTCCCTACACACACGCTGCTCCCTGCACACACACTGCTCCCCATGCCCTGGGGTTCTGCACAGTGCCCGAGGGGCCTGGACCCTTTGTGGGGCTGGGGCTCACACGGTTCTGTCTCCAGGTTTTGGGGGGCCGCAGCTGCAGGCGAGACCTCCGGTACCGCTGCTCTTCCTGCGGTAGCATCGCCTAATTCTGCTTTTTGATGGCAAGCCCTCTGCCATTCTGACAACGGGAGGAGGTCTCTCTCACTCAGCAGTGCCGCTCTCTATTTTCCATACTGCCTTAGAAAGCTGTTCTCCTTTCCGCACTCTCCTCGCTTTCTCAGGTTTCACAACAGTTTTTCTGTGGCTTTTCCGTCTGCCGCGTGTTGCTCGGGCTTCCCCTCGCCCTTCAGCTCTGAGATTCTGCCCTCGGTGTCGCACATTGTGCTGCTGGGACGAAGCCTTTCCCATACAACATCTATCAGCTTCCCTTTCCCTTTTTTTTTATTTCCTTAAATTCAGAGACCTCCAAATTCTTTTGACAGCCATCCAAGAAGCAGCTTGGGCAGTACTGCCACCGCTGCTGCAATTACAACCAGCTACAGATGGCGTTCAACTTTGAATACTCAACTTTCTGAGATAATTTCTCCCTGTTTTATTTACCTCCTTGCCCACCAGCTTGGGAACCTATAGACGTGTGAGTTCTCAAACAGATTGGCCATCTTCTCCCCTTTTCTAAAGGGTGCGCGGCAGTGGGGATTCCTAAGTGGTGCTGGTTTCAAGGTTAGTTTTCTCTGGAAATGATGATTTCTGTTGAAATCTCCCGTAGAATGCACCTCAGCTGAACTCTGGACATCCGTGACTCAGAAACCCAGGCCTGCGCTGCTCAGCCTTACGGTCAATCAGGGAAATTCTCTTCCGTATGTTATGTGTGACAAACGAAGCTCCAGCATTCCTCCCGCCACCTACTCCCCCTCTGAAATGTAGGCATGTATGTATTCCGTATATTCCACCCCTTATGGTGCACGTGTCTACATGTCTCATTACAGAATCACAGAGTCACAGAATTTCCTAGATTGGAAAAGAACTTCAAAATCATCGAGTCCAATCATTAACCCAACACTGGCAAGTCCTCGACTAAACCGTATACCTGAGCACTACGTCTACGCTGCTCTTCGATACCTCCAGGGATGGGGGCTCCACCACTGCCCTGGGCAAGACCTTCCAGTGCCTGATAACCTGCTCAGTAAAGAAATTCTTCCTAATATCCAACCTAAACTTCCCTTGGCTCAACTTGAGACCATCTCCTCTTGTTCTATCACTTATTTCTTGGCTGCACAGCCTGACCTCCGCCTCGCTACAACCTCCTTCCAGGGAGCTGTAGAGAGTGATAAGGTGTCCCCTAAGCCTCCTCTTCTCCAGGTCCCTCAACTGCTCCTCAGAGGACATGTTCTCTACACCCTTCATCAGCGAACCTGAGCACGGCCCATGGCCTCCTGAAACCCCGCTGGAAACCGGTGTGATGCTGTTGCAGCACCCAGTGTTGATAGCTGTCCCTGCTGTCGCTGGGGACTGAGTCATACCTGTCATGAGTACTCTGTACGCGGCGCTGGTGAGGCCACACCTAGAGTACTCTATTCAGTTTTGGGTCTTTCACTACAAGAAGGGTTTTCATTTAAAACAAAAAAAAAAAAAAACCCAAACAAACAAATGAAAAAAAAACCCCAAGAAAACAAATAACCCACGAGCAACAAAATCTGAAACTCTTGTGCTTAAATTGCTTATATAAGCCCTTTGCAAATCAGTGCAAGAATGAGGAAAAGCCCTGAGTAGCTACCACAGGGAAACACACTGTTGTGAGGGGCACGAATGAACATGGTGTCTTCAATGGGGGAGCTGATCAGGGCTGGGAGCAGAGTAATGGAACTTCATATTCTTACTGTAGGTTTGTTTTCAGGGTAGCTTTTATGTTTTAGTGACCTTTAGCTATCTTCAGTCGTACTTGAGACTTAATTCCACAAGCTCTGCTGCTTCACACTACTGAAATGCTCCTTATCTTGTATCCTGCACCCACTGTACCCCGTTCCCTAGCTGCTCGTGGCGTACGCTGTGGGTGACTCTGAACTCTGGGTGCTGAAAGGCCAGTGTTTCCGCTGAATTAAGCAAACAGCAGTAGAGGTGTATTGCAGCATCAGCAGAGACACTGATGTGAGTTTCTCTCCTGTCACTGTTTCTCATGAAAGCTGATGTTTTGAAACGGGCTAATGGATTTAGAAGCAATGGGGAAGAGATTGTGGAGCTAAAAGCTGTCTTGACACAGATTTTTGCCTAGGAAGCCAGGCTGAGCTGTCATATGCAGAGCTGAGCCGGCAAAGGGTGTTCAGTGGACTCTCTCGCTCACTACCACCTCAATACTTGCTTGTGTCACTGCAAAGGGACTTTGAAGAAGGTAGGAAATTCTACACAGTCTGTTTGGAAAACTATAGCAGTCATTATGCATGGATGGTGATGACTGCTGAAGATGCAAGCAGCAGGAAACCAGGCCCTGTGCTTTGCTAGTTGCTTGTGCACAAATAGACCTCTGTGATTATTATTGATTTGCTTGTGAACTGAATTTACTTTCAAATGACTTAGACAAATATCCCAGTTTATTAATTGTTTGCCTGGTGCACAGTTCTTGCTTTAAATGATCATTATTCATGCTTGCTATTTGCATAGTGTTCTGGGCTCATGGCAATGCATTCTGGGTCTCATGATACCATCTCTCTTCCTCACTAGGCAGTTCTCAAACCTGCCAAAGGCTCAGGATGGCAACACGATCCCTGCACCTTAACACCCTGCTTTCTGCCACTTTTCTGCCCGGCATTCCAATGTTCTGTTGCTGCTCATTCAATAGACTGCTGTGCTAAGTGTTGTCATTACCCTGGTTTTCCATCCTTCAATTTTCCACCAAAAAATCACCATCATATTGAAGTGTGCTCAGTCAGCTGTAGCTGACATCATGGGACTGCTTTAGTTCACGGATGACGCAAGAATATCTGCATGTTTATGGCCTCTTCCATATATTTTGGCAAGTGGATTCTGTCAATATAATATTAATGTAAAAATAACTGCTGCAGAGGCAAATAGAGTAGCCTGCAGTACCATATTTTCGACCCTTCAATACCAAATCACTACTTAGATGTCACAGATGCTAGAAGAAATGCACAGGGCATACTGCATGTGGCTATGAAGCAGCACTTCTCTTGCCTTTGCTCTGCATTCACACCACAGGGAACTCATTTCCACTATCACTACGATTATAACTGAGAAAGCATCTGTCCAATTAAGTCATTTCCTGAGTTCAAAGCATTCCTTGAATGATTCTAGCAAATCTGTTGCTAAGAGCCCACATAAATTTGCTTTGAAAGTTAAATCAGGTGTGCTGCGACTATTGGTGTGAGCATGCAGCTCACCTTGGGCACAGCTAGCTCTGCCTGCAACTGCTCTGTGCACTGGTTCTGAGAGTGAGGACCGGGTTCACCAGTACCAAAGACGCTGCCACACTCTTGCTGATGAAGCAGAGAAACCCTGCGATAGAGAAAATGGTACATTTGCATTTGGGCTGGATTGAAGACCTGAATAAGAAGCCTATGCTAACAATTCTGCTTGTCACAGCAGACAAGGCTAGAAGCCTGTGTGTCCATCTGGGGCAGAAGGAGATGGAGGAGCCTTACGACAAGTCCCTGCCAGCTTGATCCACCCGCAGAATGCGCTGCACAGGCACAGAAGCAAGACATGAGGGGATAGAGATCTTCTCTGCGTTCCCATCGTGATCCCTTCCTGGCAGTTATAGGGAATACACTCTCTTTTATTCTCAGACGGACGTTACTATCAGGTGTGTGACATAAAGCGTGGCTAATCTGTTAGAACAGACTCTTGGACTTGAATCTTTCATTTTGCAGGCAAACAGGAGATTGCAACAATCAGTGGGGTTTGCTGTGCTACTGCCAGCTGGATGCACGTGACCTTCAGACCCATGAATGGCTGTGACCCTCCACGCAAGAAACCATCAGGTCATGAATCTGTGCAATCAAGTTCGGGTATCTGAGGTGAGCCCCCAGCATAGATTCTCAAATGGGCATTTCTATCTCTCAAAAACCCCACTTTTTTAGAGAATTGGGCCATTATTCAAAGGAATGCCTAACATCATTTAAAGATGTAACCGTCTATTCTATAAACTAAAGATGAATTGACAATTTTCATCAGTTCTGAGGTAGGAAAGTCATCTCTTTCTCCTCCCACATGTGACACTCTCCGAAATGAAGATCAAACCCAAGCAGCCAGAAGAAAGAAGCAGAGCAATAAGATCTGTTGCTAATGCTGTAAACCAGAAGTAATTTTCAGGTCCACACTTGTTGAAATAAGAGGTGGATGAGCTGAAACCAAGATCTACAATACTGGACTTCTGGTTGGATACCTCAGTAAGTACACAGTCCTTTTTTCCTCTAATTTCCTGGTTTTAGACTAGGAGCAACATTTGAACTATTTTATAAGGAGAATGCTTCCCAGAAAATACTTGAATTTGAACCGTTCTATAAGGAGAATGCTTCCCAGAAAATACTTTTATCTCTTTCAGTTATTACTATTGAAAATGTCTAATGATTCTTACCATCTGAATATTTTAAGCAGGCTCGCTCAGACTAATGCAGGGCTGTGTTATTCTATTCAGTTCCTTTCTGCAGAATAATCCTTTTGTGAGTAAAAAGCCCTAAGGCAGCAGCTGGTTCTAATTTTATATGAAGATCTTGTTGTTTTCATCAGGTAGGGGGAAAAAAGTATTCTGTAACTATGGAAAAAGCTGCAGCGTGAGCTCTCAGGCACCAGAGAATTCGCTCCAGAGAAGCCCTTATAAACACCCAAGTTACAGAAGAGACTTCCGATGAGCATTGCAATTTAGATTCAGTACTAATGATCAGACACAGCTCGTTGGGAAATCTGGCTTCATGGCTTTCGGTGTTCAAAGAATTGCTGTTTGCTACATTATCTTGAAGTAAATAACGTTCTGAATGACACTCATGGTTTTCTTTCTTCTACAAATCAGAAATGCCTCTAGTTGTCTCTAGAAGAGCAGTTATGTATCTGATTTGGTTGGTGTGCAGGGATTTGGCATAGAGAGCTTCACAGCATCTGGGGCTGGGTCCTGTCGCTGTTTATACCGGGAGCAGAGAGATGCAGCAACACACAAATTCAGCAAGAGAAGGCCAAGAAGCAACTTTATTAATTTCTAACCCCATTTTCTATCCCCTAGCCCCACAGGGCAATTGGTCAGTGTCACCCATCTCCTAGGGTGGGTGGCTAAACTCCTACAGTGCCTATTTCAAAATATTTTTCCAATGTACCATAAACAGAACTCAGCAAAACACCAGGTGTTGGTCCAGCTTACAAAAACCATCCTGCTGTTTCTCATAACACTGGTGAGAAAGGCAGGATTCTCACCAAATATTGTGAGAGCCTGAGAAAATCCCTCTGCTAGCAGCTTTGCAGCATCCACAGGGTCCAGCATGAGGAAACCTTCACATCCCTCCATCCCTCACGGCACCTGCATTCACCTGCGATGGGGCTGTGCTGGCTTTCCTTCTTTTACTGCACAGACCATCTTGTTTCCACCAGGAGTGTATCTGCTTCGTGCAGTGAGAGCACTCCCATCACAGAGGCCTCAGCGCTGAGGTGCATGAGCACGGCTGGGCAGCTTACAGTTCAGACACAGCACACATGGTTCCACACTATGTCCCTGCTTCAGGAGAAGTGTGAGACTCAAAGGTAAAATCTCACCCAGTCGTAGTGTAAGTGGTGGTGTTTAAATTGATTTTCAGTGAACACGAGTGTCCTCGGCGTAATATGCTGCTGTTTATGCACACAGCTACAGTCACACTGTAACCGAGGCCGGCACTGATTAGATTGGAGCTATAAAATATTTATCAGACCATTACTGAACTCCTAAATAAGAAGCATTCTTGCCTGCCTTCCTTTTAACACCAATTTTGAATCTAATTTTCCTGAATGCTTTCTGGGCTAAACCATTTTGTTTTTAAAAAAGAAAGGTTCCTGACAGTGAGAGCTACATGAGCAGAACAGAGCATGTAAACTGGAATGAATGAATGAATGAATGAATGAATGAATACCTTAATTAAATGAACTTAAAGTTCACCATCATGATTAATGGTTCTTTAAGCTTTCAAGAGTGCCCCACTGGCCATGTGCTAAAACTGTAAGATTTTTTGAATATGCTCTACTGGCAGATGTGCATTAGAAGTATCCCTTTATTAAGGATGTATGTATTTTCTCAGGTTCTTTAAAGATCAATGGTTGCACATATGCATATTCCTGCAGAAAAAGCCTTCTTACACTGCAGTAGTAAATACATTTTTGGTATGCTCCATGTTGTAGTCTGCTTGAGTTGGCCCAGTCCCATTGCTGGACATCAACCTACAGAAAAGGGTTATGCTTTTCCATTTTTAGGTAAGCAATTCTACACGATCTGGCTCTCCTCCCAGATTATATACATTACAACTTTTTTGAGCTTCCTTATTACATTATCAATCTAATGAACTGGTTCAATGTGACATTAAATCAGTGCACAAATTTTTGACCTTGTGACACTGTTTCAGGAATCACTGTTGAAACTGCAAAACTCGCTGGTAATAGCAGCTGAGCTCAAGATAAACGTTGTCCTTACCTCATGCCATAGTGCCAGTAATGGCTCATGATATTACACAGTGATCAAAGCCTTCTCAGAAGACATAGATGCAAAAAGGGACAATTTTCTTGGCAATCCATACCCAATTTGGAATTGGATGGCTGTTTGATTTAAAACATCTAGAGAAATTCTGATCTGTGGGCTCTTTTATTGTCATTAAATTTTCACAGAAACATAGCTACTGATAGCTCTAAACACACAAAAGCATCAGTGTTTTGCCAGTTAACTACTACAGCAAGGAAAACAAATAAATACCTTACTATTTAGCACCTCTCTGAACCTACCTTTATAAAAACAAGTTTATAAATTCAGACTGTGATTGGGGCACTGATCTTGCAGCCCCTTTTAAAATACTTCTTTACACAAAGTTTCTTATTCTAGTAGATCCTTTTGACTGGGTCATTAGGAAGCCAAATATTCAGGGTCCGATTCCTTTCACATGGCTGCCAGCCGAGTGCCACTTGCCCTGTTGTGTCCCTTGTGGGATTTATCTGATGGCTGATGGGCTGTGATATCACCACCTTTTTTCCCCTGGTGTTCTCGTCAAGAAAAGTCAGATGTAAATTCAGCTTGGGATTTGAGGGCTTTGCACAGACACCCTGCCTCTCTCCCTGTCTGGCCATCACCATCCATCCGTGGCTGCACTTGTGTCTTGGGAACATCTTGGCTAGCTGGCAACCCAGACAGATACCCATCTGTAACAGCCCCTTACTAATGCTCTCACAATCTTCCAAACCAGCCAGAAGGGATTTCTCCCCACACCAGGTTTTGCAGCTAGTACACACGCAACTAGACTCCCCTGGCAATAATACTGGACCTTCCTGTGGTATTTAATGTGTCTCTAATACATACTTCTGGTTGAAAGCAGAAATTGTACAGTTACCACACGTTAACAGCTGAATACCAAATTCAGTCCCAATGCTTTTTGAGTGTCTGGTTTCCTAAGTCAGGTGTGCAAATGTGGTACCCCTAAGCTGACAGAAGAAATTTACTTCCCTCAGGGGAGAGCACTACCATTAAATGCAACTCCTCTTCTTCATGGAATTTGTAATCCTTTGGGAAAAACCATATTACAAGCCAAAGGAAAAAAAATAAGTCGCCTTTGTATATGAAAGACAATAAACTATCTCCTTACAGACACTGAAGTTGAAGTTGTTCTAAGTGTGAGCTTTCTTTTTCCCCTACCAATACTTCACGGAGGGTCCAAATGTGCTATTAACTGACATCTGTGATAGGTGAAATAAGCCTTAAATTCCATGGGAGAAATTAACTACACATGGAATTCCCCTGTTTATTTATATCTGAAACAGTTCAGCAAATGGAGCTGTCCCTTACACACTCACAGCAGTGCCAAGCGCCAGACTTGTCTGATGGTATCATAAATAACATGTTGATGGCACTGCTAATTTCGAGGGATACTTCGTTTCCAAGCCAGTGTCAAGTAATGTCATATTTTTGTTTGCAGTCTTGTCATTCTTTGTCATCATCTCACTTGAATAGCTCACCAGCAAAAACCATTACTATTTATTAGTGTAATCTGAAGATTTGCTAAGGAAGATCTTAGAAGTCTTCAAAATAGACAATTTCCTCTTGCAAACTGGGAATGCAAATGTTTGCACAGAAACATTTGTCCGGAGACAAATGCAGTTTCCTAGCACCTACCTTTGATACATCACCTCTGGTCTTTGGTAGCAGGGAAGTGTAAGAAGCGCCTTGGGAGATACTCCAATCTAAATGAACCTGTAACAAGAGCAATCTATAGGGAAGCAGCACAGTCATTAAGACCCGGTGAATTCTGACGTTCCCTTGAGCGGCTCATGAGCTTTAATAACCACTCCACTGCCTGCATGCAGCTGAAGGAAGGCCATCAGTGAAACCACAGCAAGAAAACCTCATCACACCGTCCATTCAGGGTCCTGGACCCCGCGGGCTGCACCCAAGGGCTTTGGAGGTAGCTATCACAAGGTGAATAGCTGGGTGCATTTAACTATTTGCTTTAACGTCTCCCCAGCTCCTCACCACACTTAGGCCCACAGACACATGCACAGACACACGCATTCTGGTTGGTAACAAATAGTTCCGTTCTGTTGTTACCGAAACAGGCCGTGAGTTTGAAGAATTCATTTATTTACACCTACTTCTTTCCATGACTGTCACTTCCATGAATAGTTTTCTTATTTTAACACACACATGATTGAATGTACTGAAGCATTTTGAAGGCACAGCCGGGGACCAAATAGAAAAAAGGAGCTCTCACCGAGTAATTTTGTCACCACCAGATACCACGGCAGTAGGAAAACACTGCAGTTCATGTTTGTCTGGATGTTATTTGGTTTGTGCTGAAGTCATTGCAAATATATCTATTAGCACTGACTGAGTAAACTGACGCTTCAAATTATCATCGGGGAGATGTGAATATTACTTTGGAAGCGAAAAACCCACAAGTCAGTTATATAAAAATGCCTCCAGTTGGCTCTGGAAGAAGAAACAATAGAAGTGCTGGTGATTGACATGTCTGGAAGATGGCTAACCCTTCATAATATACAATAAAATCCCAGAAGAAAGATGAGAGGAGATTAAGAGCTAGTATATTTGAAAAGCAAACTGAAGATATAATCTATGACAAGTATATAAGATGCAGAAGTGTTTTATGAAGCATTACGCTTCCAAGTGGGTTTTATTTAATGCCACGTCTCAAAAGCTAAGGCTGAAAACACTAGAGGGTTTTTGAGGTGCAATTCTGGATTGACTGATAATTCATATGCTGTTATTAATTCACTGTCTCTTGATTAGTGGGTAGAGCTTAGCAACATTCTCTGGCTTTACCAGGAATCAGCTCATCTACGGCCCTCCTAAAGCTCAGTCAAAAAGCCCTTTGTTGTCTCCCTTCAAAATCAGTAAGAGTCTGGTACCAAAAATGATACATACAGTAGAAGACACAGTACATTTTCTGCATGATAACCTTAAAAAAATGATGAACTCAAATATATCCAGAAACAGTTTTTTCTGAGGCAAGATCAAATTATTTATTTTTGCATTTCAAAGTCTTTTGATACAGACACAGAATGCCTAATTTTGGAAATGCAACTACAGAGCTGTACTTTGGTTTAAATACACTACTCATCCCTGTACTCTCAGTCCCAGCAAAAATTCTCACTAGATGGACTCCACTTCCCATAAAATATCTGCAGCCTCCTGTCTTGCTGAACTACTCAAGTCGAATTGGCTTTCATAGTGCATCATGGGAGCTGGGCTACCCCACTTGCCAACAAACCGGACATATGAGATCTCAGCAGTGTGATTTTTAATTGCTTTGTTGATTTTCTGGTTTTGTCCAAAAGCTGTAATTTTCCGCACAAAATCGTGTTAGATGATACTCAGAAAAGAAGATCTTCAGTGAAGTTTTCCAGCTGACCAGCATTCACATCATCACGGATCGCATTCTCAATGAGAACTAGATACATGCTACCTCTTTTGTGAGAAGCAATTAATGCTGCTTTGCTAATGGACATAATGCAAACATAAAATACACAAAATCCATTGCAGTAAGTTCAGATTTTCCCTTGCTGAAATCGTATTTGGCTTTGGCTCATTATTCTTTTCAAGTGAAGAGAAGAACAATTCCTTATGTTGTCATACGGCACTATATCAAATTGTTTCTACCTATCAACACCAAAATCATTTTCATCCCCAGGGATTTAACCTGATGCTTATTAAACAGCAATATTTTTGTCACCAGATGGATTTTACACTGCTGATGTAAGACACCCAGCCATAACACAATCCTATTTTAACCTTGGTTATTTTTAAAACCCCAGTTTAAAAACCATGACAAGCAGCAATGCCTAACGCAACTGCCTAGCGATGCGTGTTACCTGGTAACCAAATGGATGGCATGTTGGCGAGGGAAGTGACAAGTGAATGTATGCCAGATCTGCTCCTAGCAGACAGAGAGGTGATCACCATGCATTTTGCCACATCGAAAGAAAAGATCATCATAACCTACTATCATTTCATGGGAGAAGAAACCGGGATTTTCTTTTTACCCACTTCTGTGAAGGCAGACGATTCATAGTCTCTGGTATCAGAAGCTGCTGGAAGTATCACTTTTGTATGCCCATTGAGGGAGAAAACTTCCCACAGTTAGGGAAGAAAATGTACCACATTTTTCCAATGAAACAAGCTTGGAGAAGTGAACAGCATGTGAACTTCTGTGATGACAGGAGATCCTGGTCACAGTGCAATGTTCCTGAGTGACTGGCAACACTGGCTTCATTTTGGCTTCACTAGACAAATCAGAGAACTATTTCTTGTTTCCTCCTAGTGGGTTCCAAGATTTGTTTCTTTGCCCTAGCCTTTCCTTAAAAGTAACAGGCAAACCTGACCTTATGGAAATTCATCATCTCAAAACCATGAGGTATTTCTTTTCATGGGGAGCGGCAACCTGAGAGCTCTGTCACACAGGGATTCACCAGGGGCCACGTTTTATAGCTAGAGTAAAAGCTTGAGGTATGATCATAGTGTCCAAACAGATTGCTTTCTGGGAAAAAAGCCCAGGAAAAATAAAAATTTTGCTTTAAAATGTTTTTTAAAGTATTGCCAAAATAGCCTACAAAATAAGTAGAAACCAAAATGATGCGGATATGAACTAAAATATTGAAGCATCATAAAAATATTTCTATTTAGGGAGGCCTTGGTGTATGTTTTTTATTTCCCAGTCAGATACAAGACAACCACAGTTTATGCTGTCTTTGAAGTTCGGGTTTGCAAAGCAACCTTAAAATAGCTTCCAAAGATGGCTGGTTTTCTGAAGCTATTCTTGGCCGATGCCTGATGTTGCACCATTCCAGACCGAAGCTGGGAGTAGAAGTGTCAAAGGGCGAGGTGAAGGAAGTGACAGTCGGTCTGCCATACACTTACAGAAGTGTCTTGCAGTTCTGGACTCTCAGGGCTCATTTTTGAAGTTTGTTCCAAGTGGCATAGTCTGCACTTTCAGAGGAGCTGCAGAATCCAGCCTGTCCCAACATCTACGGTAGATTTCTAGCGATCTTTGTTACTGGGACAGGCGCTGCCAGCTTAGCAAGGCTCTGCTTCTCTCCTGAGACCGTGGGAGCGCAGTTTGTGCTTGTTCAAACCACAGCTGGAGCCGCTCACTTTGTTAAGAGCTGCTATCTACCTGTTCTTCAGTTATTTTCCACATTGGTCTGGCCCAGTTATTAAACATATCCCAAATAAACTAATCAGAATGCTTTTAAGGACCTTTACACACAAAGACGAGGATTAAATGATTCAGTATCTGAAACCTAGTCATACACACCTTTCTGGAAAGTACTTAACCGCGTGCTTACATCTCTCCTCAGAAAGCAGGGGGCATTCAGCAAAGAGACACAGGGCTCACGTCATCCAGCTCTGCTACACCAACTGATCCACACAGCCCCCAGCTGGGCAGGGGTTTCCTTCCACTGCTGGCCAGAGCGACTGTGGAAAGGGAGAGAGCCTGAACGGCTGCAATTCCCCAGAGCTTCTGTGCTGCTGCCATCCCCCTGGGCTTCCCTTCCAGCCTCCCCTGGGTCTAGGAGCACTTGTGTTCAAGGGTCCTCTCTTGAGCAACGTGAGTTCCTAGTTCCTAGTTCCACCACCAGATTTTCATGCATTTGGGCCTGGCTGACACCTCGGGCACCTAAGTGACCAACTCAATGCCTTTCTACATACACGCGTGATCATACGTGAGCGTTTGAAATGCAGTTTGTGTCTGTGTCAGGCTCGGTACTGTTCTGCGGTTTTAGAAGGGAGGTCCAAATCACAGACCTGCCAAAAGACAGAGTCTGCTATCGGAAAAGTAGATAAAACCAAGAAGAATGAACAAAATAGGTGTTGCTTTTTCCCCAACAGCTGGAAGATCAGCACTGGTTTTTTACACTAGGGATGTTTGGATCGTACTGTGTTGGCAGCCCTGCAAATGCTTGCAACAATAAGCAGAGAAGATTTGCAGAACCTTTATTTTCTGGAATCCTTAGGCAGAGATCTTGACCTGGTAACCATACAGGGAAGTTTTATCCGCATACAGCTCAGCAGTTGCTAAATGTTCCCAAGGTTATTTAAGAAACCCGTGTTACAGCTTCAGATTCACTCTGATCTTCGTGCAGGGAGGTGTTTCTGTCAGATGAATGGGGTTGTTAATGAGGACACCGAACACAGAACCTCCACTGGAGCCTTTGGCCACAGGGATTTGTTTCTAGCAATGTGTCATCTCCAGTTCTCAGTTACACCGATGGCATTACACAAGTGACAAAAATAGCGAGATTATTGCTCGTGTATGTATGCATTGGAGTTGTTGGCATGAGATTGACAGGGAATGCCTGCCTGTCCTTAAAAACAAGCCAAAAAAGGAAAATACCGGATGATGTTGCAAAATGGCACGTGAATTACCTCACTTTCTCATCTCAGTCTGTCTCTCACTACGACTCACGTTATACACACAGCGGAATTCTCTAAAGCTTGAAATGAATCTGTGACTTAGAGCCAGAGGACTCGTTTAAGCTTGCTAATCCATTGGAAAAATAGCTCATTCCTTGGAGCATTGGACATTGTCAACCCAAAACAGCCTGAACACTGAGATTTTATTTATCAAAACAAAGATCCGCACACAGAAATAAACACATTTGGATATATTTAAGTTTAAATGCTGTATGTTTATATATACGTTGTGAATGTGTATGTTTCTTATGTATACACATATACTTGCACACAGAAACATAAAGGCTTTGCTACAAAATAATGTGGCTACGGAGAAAAATCACTTTTCTGCAATAGCTGCATGTCGCTGTTTATACCGGGAGCGGAGAGATGCAGCAACACACAAATTCAGCAAGAGCGGGCAAAAGAAGCCACTTCATTCATTCCTAGCCCTGTTTTCTATCCCCTAGCCCCACAGGGTGATGGGTCAGTGATCACCCATCTCCTCGGGGGATTGCCTAAAGATTGCCTACAGCACCCACTGCAAAATATTTTTCCAAGGTATCAGAAACAGAACTCAGCAAAACACCAGGTGCTGGTCCAGCTTACAAAAACCATCCTGCTGTTTCTCATAACACTGGTGAGAAAGGCAGGATTCTCACCGAATACTGTGAGAGCCTGAGAAAATCCCTCTGCTAGCAGCTTTGCAGCATCCACGGTTGCAACCAAACATTACGGAGCTGCCAGCCATAAAGTTAAAGTAACTGTACAGAGTTAAAATAATTTCCTTAGCTTTAATGATCTAAAGTGAGGGAAAAGCAAGGAAGCAAAAGAAGCAGCAGAAACCAACACAAACAATTTTATTTTAAGGTACCTACCAGTTAGATAAAGCAAGGCCTGCCATTGTTATCATATACATACAGTCCTGCCTTCTGAAAGGCTGGCGATCTTCTGTGAGGAGATCACCAGACACAATTTTTAATGTCTAACTCTAAGGGGAAAAGACCCTAACAAATTTCCAGCATTAGCAGAGTTGGGGGCGTGCCTACAGGCTCGTGTACAGCTGTGTGTGCATGTGCACATACTCAAGGGCACAAAGTAGGGATCAAAGAATGGGAATGATCTGGCCAAAAGAAAGAGCTACTCGCCTAAGCTTTGTTTAGCGGCATGTTACTACGCTCAGCGTTTGCTGATAGGCTTTTGGAGTCAGAAACTAAAAGAGTCTTGTCGCTACAGACAGCAGCTAGAGCTAGAGCTGTGAGCTGCGTTTCAGCTGAGGTCAGGAGGAATCCTAGCCAGCAGTGAGCATTAATGAGAGGCTTGCTGGATGCTTGTGGCATTCCGCTCACAGCAGCCGAGGAGAAGGCAGAAGGTATTACCACGGGAATTATTTACCAACTTCTCAGGCAGTTTCTATTGCGGTTCAGTTCTGAATACCCCTGTGACTTTCCTCATTTCATCTGTGATCTCAGGATGCAAAAGAAAAAATCAGGAACACATGACTGCCAAAAAAGCCCCTCCCTCACTTCTTTCTATTGCCTTTTGGATAAAGGAGGCACACAGCAGAAATAACTACCCTGGGCCAGCAGTTCTGTCCCTCCTAATCACAGTTAAGAGTACTGAAAACTAAATGTAAGGCTTTCTTTGGCTTATCTCTGTGATTGTAACTTCTCACAGCGATTTAAAAGGCTTGACGTCTTCAATGCAAAGCAAGAGCAGGCTAACACACGCAGTCATCTGTGGAAATTTATTAGCCAAGTGTTTCTTTTCGTGCTCTCTGGCACATACATCAGTTTCTTTTATGCTTTCTACAGCCCGCATTTCTAAGTAACAGCCACAGCAGTGCTGAAGGCAAAGGCTTGGCAAGCTTGAAAAATGTCATAGATGGTTCAACAGGCCACAAGAATAGCCAGTTATAAAAGCAAATACCAAAAAAACCAAGAGGTTTATACGCATAAAGCCCTCAGATTGTACAGCTCAGCTGTGACAGCATCTATCAAATGATCTGGTACATTGTCTCAGAAGAAATGATGACTGTGGTGTTCCCATGAGCAGATTGCAGGATCCACCACTGCCTCGCCTGTCCCTCTCTCCTAATGATGCATTTGATCATATATATAAGGTTTGTGATATCATATGGAGAGCCTCCTGCAGCAGGAGATGGTCAAAGGGCTGTGTTGCATCAGAGAGGCAGGAAAGGAGTTTGACAGCTGGATCCAAGGGCAGGCTGCAGTGACCCCACAGCCTCTGGCCAAACAGCCCCGAGCTCCCCCGCTGGTACACCCAGAAAGAGGGGATGCCAACAACGCTGATGAATGGAAACTTGTAGAGGTAAGAGCCAGCAGAAGGAAGAGACCTCCCTGAAACCTTCACAGCTCTGCAGACTGAAGAGGAAAAAGAGGTTGCATCAGGTAACAGCTCAGAGCTGAGTAAGGCTGTCAGATCAGCTCCCCAAACAACAACCAGTGCAACAAAGATGCTGTCACTATGATGTGTTCCACCAACTACTGTCTACTACTGAGCCTGAGCCTTTGAGTTGATCCAACCTGCTAGGGAAACTCGGAGCTTCACGGACTGGGTCAGGGGGCAGCAGAGCTTTGCATACTGATAAACCACTGCATATTCTTAATCTCTTCAAATCCATCTCCTTCCAATTTCCGTGGCTGTCTCTGCTGGTATATGTCCTTATATAAAGATCATGACTGATTAACATATAATTATGAAAAGAACAGTTTAGCAAAGTGATTTCTGTAAAGGGCAAAAGGACTCTCCTAAAGCCCTTTTAAAGAATTTCAACAGACATTGTTAGAAAGTATGGGTTAATCATTTTGCTGGCTCAAATGTATTTATATCCCTGGACTGTCACATTTGGAAACAATGATCAGAGGAAACTATGAGTTAATTTTGTCCTGCCTGTCATTTGTAACACATTAAACACTTCCGCTGCACGCTACCATTTCCAAATGAGACCCAACATTACATGCTGTGGCAATTACCTTTAATTTTGCCTTGCTAGAAACACTGCTGGGATCGGAGAGATTAAATTTTACTTAACTAGATAACATTCTATAGTTAGGTGTATTACAGTGAGGGCTTAAGTAGCAAACACATCCTGTTAACGAGATTTTTAATTATTTTCAAACAATTCTGTGTGGTCTTTTCCTGAGTGAACTGATAGATTAATGCTAGTAGTACTCACCAAATTTAATGAACTTTAAGCTCTACCATTTATGAAGCAGCATTGTCATATATTCAGTGCTATTTCATCATGAACATCTAATTTCTTGATGAACTAGTCAGTTTATTGTCCATGTGACCTAACAGAAAGAATTTTCATCAAATACTGCTCCTAAAAGAATTTTTCTATCATTTTCTGTCATTTCTATCTATAATTTTTCTATCATTCTCAGAAAAATAGTACTGGAAATTGTAGAAATGTTAGAAACATGTCCAGTACCTGAAATTCTTCTGGAAGTCTCACTATTGATCATTATTTTCATGACAATGTTAGGTGTTTGTCCGAGTCATCTGTTCTCTCAGTCAGCACACTACAAACACAAAGAATATTGTATTTTATTTTTAACTGAAATCCAACAGGCTCATGTCTGGACAAAGACACAAATTATGACGAATCGTTGAAACCAGGTTAAGCTCAAAAGCCACACAGCTAACAGTTCTGGCAGTGGTTTTGTTATTGTTGGAGCTGGTGTTGCATTTCCCAAAGGCTGTTGTCCTATGACAGTCAGTCTGGGCAAATGTGACTTTGAAGTTCCGTATCATCAGAATCCTGGATGAATCCCTGTACGAGAGCAGTTGCCTTGTGTTCAAATTCAATGCTATAAAGTTCAATGCTATAGATGACAGCTATGATGAATACTGTAAATTCAGTGCTATAAAAGATAGGAGGGGTGTCACAGCCACTCACTGAGGAACCACTCTGCTTCAGTAGCCCTGAAAAGTACTACGGCTTGTCATTTGAACCCAAGCCTGCTCTGAGTTTGCTGCTTTTTGGGCTGGGTTAACATTCATTTTGTGCTGCTAAATCAGACCAGAATTTCCCCTACAGTAAAATGAAAGCATTGTTTTCAACAATTTGTTTTTCAAGAAGCAAAGCCTGCAAATAGGAGCCAGCTGGTGAGCAGCACTAATCAGTTCAGAGCTGAGGATAGCTACTGGTGTGCCAGAGCTTCTGCCCAGGTCTGCGGCCTTTGGTGCACCCAGGAAAGATATGTGGTCTTCAGACAGTGGCGAGGAGATCTCAGGCTCCTGAATGGTTTAGTGGTTCAAAGGTATGTCAGGGGAGGTTCAGACTTGACACAAGGAACAATTCTTTTACAGAGGGGGTGCTCAAACCCTGGAACAGGCTTCCTGGAGAGGTGGTTGATGACCCAAGCCTGTCAGTATTTAAGAGGCATTTGGTTAATGCCCTTAATATCATCCCTTAACTTCTGGTCAGCCCTGAACTGGTCAGGCAGTTGGACTAGATGATTGTTATAGGACTCTTCCAACTGAAATATTCTATTCTATTCTATTCTATTCTATTCTATTCTATTCTATTCTATTCTATTCTATTCTAGGGCTTTAGAACTAGCCAGTTCACAGAGATTTGGGGGTCAGTTTTGATGACTTCCCCATAACCACCCTGTAGTTTAGTTTTGAGCAGATTCCACTCGATTCCACCTGGTCAGATTCCAGTCACACCACAGAAAAGTTAGTATTTGCCAACAGAGCAGCAGTTTCAGAAACTCAGAGTCTAGTTCTCCAGGGTGTGATCTGCAGCTTCACCAAAATTCATGAGAACAGGATTTAAACCAGGTTGTGATCCCTACAGCTGCCATCTAAGGTTACATTTCAACTTGTAGAAAATAAGCCAGCCTCTTTTAACATCTCAAAACTGCATATCTTACATGAATATCTATTTTAAGCATGATATTAGAAAGGCAAGTCTAGACAATATTGAATAAAACCAGACCTTTACATATGCCATAAAGGAAAATGGGAGCTGTCTCCTCAGGCTACAACAAAGCATTAAGTATAAAATATGAAAAAAAATCTCCATTAAAATGAAATTGTGCAGTGGACTGGATTACTAATACTGAATTTAAATGTGAACAAATAAGACAATGAATAAATAATCCATTTTAAAAGGTCATTTTAATAGCTTAGAAGAGCTCGATGGGCTCATTTGGGAAGGCAAAAGTACTTAATTTTCAAGCTACACTGAAATAAAAACATATTTATATCTATATGAATGATAACTTTATGTGAACGTATAATGCCAGAACATAAGTCAGAGCGTTAAAAGGTATAAAGTCCCTGAAACTATGGACTAAGTGCTGGTAAAGTGGACACAGACCTTTAATTTTTCTAGGTCAGACCAGTCGAATTCCATACAATTTTCCAAAGAAGACTTCAGAGACTTCGATTCTGGAGCTCTGGACATGATTTTGATACTCCCCAGACCCTGACTGCACATGTATATTTTGTTGTTTGATACTTTTTATTGGTTTTTGAGTAAAAAACCCCACTTTATACACACAATTAAGACCAGCCTTACAAAGTACTGATAACTTAAATGTCTGCTGTGTATTTAACACATAAGGCAGAGCTGAGTGTATCTCTGTGATTTAACACATAGTATACTGTCAAGCCTTTCTGGATAAATATATATGCATGTACTTGTGCTTGTGAATTATTACCACAATGACACTTGTAAATGGTCAGTATAGTTGTTTGGTTAATCTAAATTGCAGGATGGAGTGTCAGAGTTGGACAGAAAATACCATTTCAGCAGTGTTTCAGAAGGTGTGAAAATCATCTAGCATTCAGACTAATTAACATCTCTCCATTTAC
This sequence comes from Todiramphus chloris collaris, assembly GCA_025345505.1. Classification (NCBI taxonomy): domain Eukaryota; kingdom Metazoa; phylum Chordata; class Aves; order Coraciiformes; family Alcedinidae; genus Todiramphus; species Todiramphus chloris. The sequence goes on along the minus strand of JANVCC010000070.1, from coordinate 139,899 downwards.
AAAAGACCATGGAGCTGAAAGAATTTTTTGACAGGCTGTTATATTTCTATAAAGATTACTCATTCACAGCTCTACCTGGTTCCCATTTTGCTCCCACCTTTGGGTTACAGGACCTTACCAAGGACTTGTTCCTGGAGCTCCCTTCAGTGAAGCTAAACTGGTTCATACCGCGTGATTTTGGGGCCATGAAACGCTGTGCTTTATCTACAGAGAGATTCGTCCACCTTACCAAAGTGAAGAAGTGTCATGTCTTTCTTTGGCTTTGATGGTCACATCCTTGAATAAATGTGATGTGCCAATGTTAGCTAAAAACTCATCTTAATTTCTTAAAGAAAATATTCTTCCTCATGTTCCAGCATGCCTTCGGAATACCCTCCAAATTAGGGCTACCGCACAGAGAATTTATGGATACTGTAGTCTTTTTTTCTTTTGTGGACTGACTCCATAGATATGCCATGGTGGGTACAACCTCCTGTTCACTGCTGTCCTGCCATAAACCCTGTATACAGTTCAACTGCCAAAGGCACAAAGCTGCTACAAAAAACCATTTCTGATTCTTTTGCTGATATCTTTGCCAACTGCAGTCCAAGATCTGGATAAGTGAGTCCAACTTGGTCCTACATTTGGAAAGTTCACTTCAGTTTGGATATGGAACTGGAGTCAGGTCTCAACCTGGTATAAATTGTTCTATAGATCTGAAAAAAACCCTTATGGATATTTTTAATGGATCCTCAAGCTTCTTAACATGCAGAAATTCTCCTGTAATTGTTCCCAACTGGATGCACAACAATGAGTTGTAACATTACATTGGAAAATTCTTAAAACACTCCAGATGGCCATAAATCAGGAGAGCTGGTGTTGGCTGCTGGCCCTGACAGTCAATACTTGACTTCAGGGCTTTAACCTTTTAAATCTGTGTATTAAGTAGGGGTAAGCTCACCCAGACCATCAGGTTTTTGGTAGGCTTGGAACCTCATTGCTGTTTACACAGAACCTTTCAGATTTTGACAAGAAATTACCATAAAACTCTACTGTATTGTGTTATTATGATGGTAACATTTTCAGGTTCTTTGATACCTAAAACAGTTGAAGAAGATGAATGAGCTGATTAAACAAAGGGAAGATTAATATAGCTCCGTGGTGAACATCACCAGTAATGGAAAAAGAAATGCACGACATTTTAATTGAGTGTTAGAAAATACACATTTATTAAGAGGTTATTGTGAACATGTCAATGTTCTTTGCAGTTTGTAATAGGTTTTGAACATTTCTCTCACAAAGGGGTGTTATGGCATAATGCTGTAAGAAAGGACAGGAGACTTTACTGACTTTTTTTGGTCCTCACTGAAGACTACTTATCATTCTAGATAAATGGGAGGGGAGGAAATGGGCCGCAGAAAACACCCAGCTAAAGAACAGAATGTTCTATACTTTTAAGTCCCAAAGACATTTGCCTGTATTCTGGACAGATTAAAGAAATGAATGAACATCACCCTGGGCATCTATTTTCAGGCGTTTTTAGGTTACAGCTTAATTTTTCATTCCAAACTGACTGACAGATCTATTTGAAGAGATGATACTTTTTAAAACTACACTCAAAAAAAAAAAAAAAAAGGTACTTTATTCTGAGTTGTTGTCACAGAGGCTGCAGCTCATTTTGATTTTGTGGCTCAGGCCAGCAAGAGATAAAAAACAGAAGCAGATAACAGGGTCTAGAACAACTCACTGGGACATGAGACAGCTATTCCCAGGAGTGCAGGTGCTGTCTCTGATGGAGAACACTGAGGAAAAGCTTCAAGGACAGAGTATCTGGTTGTGGCAAACACAACTGGCAGTCCCAGGAGGATGGGCTACCATCCCTGAGTTATAAGGAGGTTTTTGAGGTTTTGTTGATAGTGGAGTGAAAGAAGAGATGTAGGAGAGAGCTCTGGTCTGCAACAGAGAACAGCATAGTCAATAACCTCCAAGATATCACTTCCTTTAGTTGCAATATAATGTGAAGAAAGCATTGCACTGCATACTGTGCATCTCATCCGTATAATTGACATGATAACCTTATCAGGGATAACAGCAGTAAGAAAAGCAGTAAGTTTTATCAAATTATACTTTTCTATACTTCTAAAAATAATGCCAATGCCTATGGTCTCCCAGAGGCTGTGCAATTTCTCCCCTTTCCTTTAGGGAGGGACTATTTTTATCTGCCTCAAATTTATCCTGCGAGCCCCTACGCCTTCTCTTCATCTATATTTGCATGTAAAAAAAGAAATAAATTATAAAAAATTACACAAAAATTTGTAAGAAAATTAAAGGACTACATGAACGGAACAAAGGCAAAACTGGAATGACACAAGTAGGTTTAGGTTAAACAGTTACTATGCTGAAGCATAGAAAGCTACAGATGTGACAGCACAAAGCAAAGAAGGAAGTAATTTAAAAGTAAACAATAAATTAAGGAGCTGAAAAAGTCACGGAGAGAGAGAATTGATGAAGATACTGTAGCTGTAGGTACACTGAAGACAGCAATCATCCATCAACAGCTTGCTAATAGGGTAGAGAAAGAAGATTTTTTTAACTGTGCAACCTGTTTCACATAAAAGGCACTTTGGGTTTCTCATTACAAAATGTGACTTATGTGACAGTAGAAATAGTTTGCGCATGGTCAGGACGTGTCTAGGAACTGGAACTTTATGTCCCACTCCCCAGAAAGGCTGGAATCTCTGGTAGGAGACACATCTGAGGCATCACCAGTAACTGATCTGGGGACGGGCCATGTCCCTGGGGGTCATTTCCACAGCAGTTTTAAAGAAGCCCCTCCAATGCTGGTTAGTAAACATTTCTCTCCGATGGGCACCTCTTCAGAGTAGGGAAGACTTCCTTCTGAAACTGCCAAGTAAGGCAAATGAGGTTTATTAGCCTGTAGTGAATGGTGTATGTGAACTGAATCAGGTGAGAGGAAAAGAATTATACAGCAAAATGGGCACCTACTGTACCGTGAGCAGCTCCATAGTTTAGGAGCTTTTATACATTAAAGCAGATTTCAGACAAGGCCACCAGACTTACCCAGCATAACACTGACAAATTCAGAATGAAATGAGAAATATTACTGCAGCACTGGAATCCAACCTGTACAGCCCTTCCCCGCACCCAGAACTGGTTGTTGACTCGTTTAGCTGGGGGATTTGAAAGCAGCAAGCCACACTCCCATTGGAAGTACCTCCCTTAGAGCCCTTTAACAGTGGAAACCCTAACAGTTAATGGGGCTTTATTTAACAAAATCCTTTTTTACAGGTTTGGTTTCTTCCCTGATGAGTTCTGGTAGAACAATCCTGATCCAACTGTATCACAGTGTCTGCTTTCAGACCTCTTTTCATAGCTGATGGAAGGAAAAGCACTAATACTACAGACATGGAAACTGCAGGTAGAGTTCTTCCATTGGCCGTTTTTAATCAGCTTGTGTTTGGCCTGAATGGGTATAATAAATACCTGACAAGAATGCACTGGATAGTACTTGCTTGTTTAAGTCAAACTCCAATAATCTGGAGTTAAGGGAGGATAGAGAAAGGGCTCCTTTCCTTTCTCCTTTCCTTTCCTTTCCTTTCCTTTCCTTTCCTTTCCTTTCCTTTC
>JANVCC010000070.1:99628-136265 GCA_025345505.1 Todiramphus chloris collaris | reverse complement strand
CTTTCCTTTCCTTTCCTTTCCTTTCCTTTCCTTTCCTTTCCTTTCCTCTGAAAAAATGGATGCACTAAGTTTCACAGCCTGAAGAATTTGATAACTTAAGTAAGGTCAACAAAATAACTAAAAAGAAAATAACTGTGAAAACTGCCCAAAATCTAGAGAAATAACAAGAAAGGAACAGCAAAGTGCCATGTCTCAATATGTTTCTGTGTTTTTGATGGGCAGTTCAGAGCTCTAACAACCTAGGCAAATGAAGTACCTCAAAAAACCTGGTAATAGAGTTAAACCCACTGCTGGGTTTCTGTGTTCCCAAACTACTCATGCATCTCGCTTTAGACACGATCAACATTCACACCCAAAAGACATGGTTATTTACTCTTTTATATAAGATCGGTGTGCAGACTGGGAATTTTCCAGGTTTTCTGTGAAATGGATGTTGTTATGAGATGCCTGAGCTCTATCCAAGCCTTGGGTGCCCAAAGGGAATTATGGAGATACCAGGAGTCTCCTGCAGTGGGAAAGCAGCTGGCAGTGCATGTTGCATGGCCGACACACCGTGTACACATTCCTCTGAATCCAGAACGAACCTCCTAGCCAGAGAGACAGCTAAGCACAAAAACAAAGGCATAAAGTAATCATGGTCCTTGATAGAAAAGCTACAGGAGGCAGAAGTGGGCACTCAGCACAAACCTGCCCTAGGAAATGCTCTGCACCTTGCCACATCTTCCCCCAGGAAGCCCATTGAGGCTCAGGTAAATAATATATGTGGAGCTTACTTTTACAGCAGAAATCTCTTTTAATCAAACCTAATTTTTGCTTTATTATGTATTAATTCATAGAGAGATTCCATTTTTTCTCAAAATTTTTAGCCTTCATGTTCTTCAAAGGTTACCTTACAGAAATATTTTGGTGCTCTGTTATAAACGACCCAACCCACTTTTCCTGGGCCACTTTAATGAAGCTTAGTGTGAATATCTCTTCACCTAGACCTGACCACACAAAGCCATCTCTCTGGATTTATTGTTCAAGTTATGCTGGCATGCAGAATTTACCTGGAAAGAAGGAGGTTCTTGCCTTTCTATCAGCTCTGCTAAATCACAACCCCACTATTCAACTGCAAAAGGTTAATGAAGTCCAGATGTGTCTGTGAGATTCCAAAGTGGGAAAAATGACAATTACTGTTACTTAAAAATGTCATTAGCACATCAGTTTAATTATGTATGAGGGACGTGATTATCAGGAAGCCTCTTTATGCTGTAATGTGAGCAAAGGAAAGTATTTAAGAGTGAGTCTGGAAGTCCCTGACTAACCCCTGTCCTCTCTTGCTGTCCAACTTCAGCGTGTGCAGATCAACACATGGATTTACATCATGGTCTTCAAACTGAGTCTGAGTTAGAAAAATATACAAAGAGAAAGTGAGGGGGAAAAAGATTGACAAAGGAATGAACTTTAGAGTGTGCAGACAAGAAAAAGGGAAAGAAAGCCAAGGAGGAACAATTCTTGAGAGAAAATGTAAGGAGTGCAGATTGGTTATCCTCTCCTGTAGCTTCTAAACTTCACCTGCCTCAAACTGGGACTGACCCTTACTGTGAGCATGATGAATGTATATAACTTTCTGACTCTGTTCAGAGTTGCCTCGGTCAGCTCCTTCCATTGCCAGCTACTGTAACCCTCATGCTCAGGAGGGATGCAAGAGAATCGTATGAAAATGGCACCGGACAACAGAAGGATTTATAATCATACGTCATGGTTGGTCAGTTATGGAAAATGTCAGATACATTTGGAAGAGGGCTGCTCAAAGCTCGTGGCTGGCAGTGGCAGTTCCTCACAATTCTACGTCTCTTCTCAGAACAAAAGGTGGGGGCTGTGAATCCACTGGAACTAAAGCAGAAAAATACCTGCTTGCTTGATCCAGCTCGTGTTCCTTCAGATCTATCCACCTCGACAGGCAAGGGCAGGCAGGTTTGCTTCCATGCAAGACTGCTCACTGGGCACAGCAGCATTAGGCCTGCAGCTGTTGATGGGTGTTTGTGTAGAGGCTTGAATGTCTTGCGTTTGCCCGAAGCAGGAGGGCTGCATTTCTGACTGACGTGACATTTTTCTAGCAGACGGGTTTTGTTTTTAAAAATTTGGGTTCCTTACAATAGCAAAACCATTGACTTCAGACAGCAAGAGCACAGAAAGGGATATTGGTTTGAAAAGAAATCTAATTATTCAACATTTTCAGTCTTCAGAACACTTCAATGCTTTCTGAAGATATTCCTCTGATATTTTTCAGCTTCTCACTACTTTGCTGCTCCCTTGGGTCTACCAAAGTGTAGCAGTTCCTTGCTTTGCTGCAGCCTGTGTTGGTTACCTTCTTGGATGCACCAGAAAGCATGATTTACTTCCCAAGCAAGGCCTTCAGACTTTGAAATGTATCTAAGTTAAAATGCAAGGATCTGCCTGTAGAATTATTTCCCATCAGATGGCAGATTTAAATCCTGAGTCTGACTTTTGTCCTAGCTCCAGCTGATGTTTCCCAGTATAACTGGTTTGGTTGAGTTTACTTTCACCAAACTTGAAAGAGACACCATGAATGAGGCTGACAATGTAACTCGACTAGCCCAGATGCTACTACACAGGATCAGAATGATGGCTTGGCAAGATCTTCTGGGTTGTGACATCCATGTAGAATTGTGGTCACTTCTTGGGGATGTGGCTGCTGTCAGCTCCATCGGTGACGGTGACACTGGTGTCAGTCCCCGGGGTGCTGTGTGGGTACAACCCACTTGTGTGCTGTAGTTTACACACAGGCCTAATGTGTTTTCTGGGGTGGGCAGTAGGCACTGCCCTGCTGCAGGGGTGGCCTTCATGGAATTCTACTATTTCTGGTTTTTGCCTGTTCTAGAAAAGCTGGGTGACACTGGGGTCAGGCTGTTCTCCAGTGACAGCTGGCTTGCAGGATCACCATGTGATACTACCTGGCTCGTTTTCCATTAGCGATTGAAAAACCCGGACAGGGTAATAGGAGTTGGTCACTGGAACATTTTCACTGTAACTAAACAAAGCCATTACAGCTTTGCTGTTGAATATACTCATCTCACTGGCTATACCATTAAAATATATATTGCCCCTTTTTTCTTCTTTCCAGGAAATAACTTTTTTCCCTTTTTTGCTTACATTTTTCTAAGGAGAAATTTCATGGTATAGGATAGCACAGTATAGCATGGTATCATGCTGCTTTAAAGGCCTCTGTTTCCCAGTATCTCTTGACCTCTAAATGGCAGAAAACAAGTATTTTGTACTCATGCAAAATCAGTATTTTGTCTTCTGCAGCAAATTTGATGGTGTGTCTATAAGTGGATATTATCCTCGAGCAGAATGCTGGAACCTTTGAAGCCCTGTTTCCATGTAAATACTTGAATCTTCCTTAAAATTTGCAGGACGAAAGATCAACATAAATGTCTTAGGCAAAGGTGGAAAGAAGTTGCTTGAATACTGGATTTCAGGAAAGAGAGTATGAAAAAAACCCATCAGCTCCTCATTCCTCCCTTTCAATACTAGAGTATTATGTGCTGCTCCATAGCAAATCTCACAGATTTGCACGACAAACAGCACAGAGCTTCCTGTGATGGCAATGTCTGAAATGAATTACATGCCATTAGTTAAATGAACTTCGGTTGGGGCTTTCAGTGTTTCAAGGTTTTGCTCCTTGTCTTCTCTAGAAAAGTTCAGTTTTTAATGTGATTGCACATTGAGGAGGGAAATTACGAAATGAGTTATTCTCATCATTCTATTCTCACTTCTTGTATTTTCTGGGAAATCTACATCACATGATAACCACAGCAGTTCCTTTTCAACAAGAAGCAGTCCTTTTCAGACTCCCTAACTAAAGCACACAAAGCAGCGGTGTGCTGAGAGTTTTCTTCCCATCTTCAGTTGCTATATTTGTCTTTTCAAGTCCTTTGGAAATCAAATTCAGTCCTTTGATTTGAAAAGACTAGTGAAAATAGTCTTTTCACTTTATCAACTCAACCAGTGTATGATAACATACATAGGTTGGATGCGGGTCCTTTTTTTCTTTCAGTGCTCCTGTTTGGGAAAGAAAACGTTCCTGCTTTGGGTAATAACTATTTTGAGCTCTGGCGTAGAACTCAGATTCTTAAGAGATCATTTATATTACAAAGGCTCATGCTGTACTTCCTCAGTGCACAGAGGCACATTCCAGCTTCCAAATCAAAATCTCTTTATGGTTTTTGAAAACAAATTAGGGGATTTACTTGGGCTTTTTGAAAGGAAAAAAAAAATGTATTTGGAAGCAAAATTAATACACCATTCTGTCTGAAACAGAGAAATTTAGTCCATTCTTCTCTATTTTCTCAAACTGTTCTCTGAAATACATTTGACCCTCACATAGCATCTGTGTAAAAGGGATTGTATTTCTTAAAGCCAAACAGGAAAGTGATTCATAATAGCCTATGCAAGATGACAACTGGGCTGATGGTCTGGCTACCTACACGCCTGTTTGCAAACGCACTGAAGTTAATGGATGAATCCTGGTTTTCAGTGTGGTGTGATGCTGCACAACAGCCAGGCAGATGAGACGCGCTCTTGCCTGTCGTGGTTTAGAGCGGTGACGGAGAAGAGGCAGAAAAGTGCAAAAACCCCACGGGCTGAGGCAGGAAGGGTTTATTACAACAATGCAGCAGGGGAAACAACAACTAACAGTCACATAAGAGCAGCCAAACAATACCCACACAAAACAAAACAGTAGCTGCCCCTCCCTTGAGCTCCTGCTACTTGCTGGCCTGCCCCCCACCCTTACATGCTGGGCATGACAGTCTGTATGGTATGGAATGACACTTCCTGGTTGGGTTGTCTATCCTGATTGTGACACACACACACACACACACACACACACACACACACACACATCTTCTGGGGAAAATTAACCCTACCCTAGCCAAACCCAGGCCATTGCCAGAGAAGAGTCTAGTGAGTGAGGCTGGCTTTGCTCACACTGTTTCGCTCGCCTATTGCTCAGTCCCGTGGCATAGATGTTCAGATGACTGTTCTCAATGAGGCCAATGAAAAATTCACTCAAAGTCAAGGGTGCAACACAGTATATGTCTCTTTGTGTTATGACAGGGCTTTCTATTCTATTGTCTGAAAGCAGAATTTTGATCTTCAGTATTGATTTGGTAAATTTTAAAGCATGCTGTTTGACCTTCCGTGTGATGATGTACTGCTCTGTTTGAGCTGATAGGTTATCAAGGTGGAAATTTGTTTGTCCTTCTTAAATAACCAAAGGAAGGAATCAACCTCCTCTATTGCAGATAAATATAGTTCAGTGGGACAAAAATAGGAGGGAAGAAATCAGACATCCTTTCTTTTCCGTTGTTAGAGTTTGATTCCCGTTATTCTAATAGACTTAAATAATTGATGTGTATCCAGTTTGACACTTTGAATTATGTTTTTAAAGTTCTGTCTTCATACTCTTACCTGCTTTCAGTTTTTCAGAAAGGCACTTGACTCTACCAGTGGGTACCCTCTGATTAAACTGAATGATCACTTCACAGGTTTGATTTTACTCCTTTATTTGGGTCAATCATTCCTTACTCAGAGAACCCCACAAGGTGCAGTGTTCCTGGAGCTCTGTCTGGCCTGAACAGCTCTGTCTAGCAGGTGGCAAGTGAAATGCCATATGTAACTTTGTATTTATTTGCCTGCAACTAACCAGAATAATTTTGCCAACCAGGAGACAGCTATTAGTAGAAATACTTAGACATTATGCAACCTACTGAAAATAAGGAATAACTTCTCTGTATCGATATAGACCTGTGCTCATTTCTCAGGAATGTTTTAAATAATACACAGATTTTGTGTCCCCGTCCTAGGCTCGTCTTTCCTACTGTTTTCGTTTTCTGCACCTAAGTAGCTAGCAGTTTAAGTAGCCCCTACCCTCTGTTCTCATCCATGTCTGCAAGCCAGGTAACTGCTGGGGCAAGCCAGCACCTTAGACACCTGCATATCCCATTAGAACGGACTCTGTATTTGCAGCCAAACCAGACTTAGAGGGGTGTGAATGATTTTGTTAGTTTATTTCGTTATTTATTTCCTCTTGGGAGCTGTCTGTCAGAGCCACACTGCCTGAGTGACACCATGGGCTTTGTGCTCCCTGCTGATCTGAGAACTCGCGCGAAGTATCTGCCCGAGGAGAGGGGAAACTGAACGAGTATCAGTTGAAGAAATGCACTGCTGGTATGCACCAGGCATTGTAAAACCTGTGCCTCAGAAATTCGTTAGTGATTCTAAGTCATGGCAGGAAGGAAATGACAGCAGTTGTTCAGACTGTAGTACTGAACTATTTCTGTCTTGGGCATCCGTGTGGGATTCCCTCCACCACACACAGTCCTTCCTGCTGGTGATATCCAGGGAGGAAACACAAGTGGAGACACCTTTGTGTGAGAGATGGATGCAGCTGTGTACGTGTCACTGCTGAACCACCTGCACACGACTCATAACTGCTTAACTTGGGGAAAGTTTGGAAAGAAAACTCTTTGCACAACTAATTACATAAATAAAACCCAAAGCTACTCCCCTGTCATTGCTTGAGTGCTCCACAGTTCTGCTTACTCTCTATTTCAGGGGCAAAATGTATGCTGGGAGCATTTCCCTTCTGAAGACAGCATTTTTTGTGGGAAGTCATCTCCATAAAATAGTCCCATTTTGATTAGGATTCTAGTATGTGGGGGGTTTCTCTTCCAGTGTTAATTTGAAGGTATCCTGAATTGTTTCCATCTCAGTTTTGGACCATTTTATGAAATGAATTAAACGTAAAAGGTCACCTGGATCACAAAGTCATCATCTAGCATTTCAGATGCACTAATGCTAAAAATATTCCAGAAATACGTTTGGTGGTTTTGGTTTTTGGGTTATTTTAGATAATTGGTTGCTTTTTTATTTTAATGTCAGCACAGATATAGTGCAGCTAGCTGCTTTGCAAATGGTATTTGGCAAGGTACCTAAGCACTGCCCAGTGCAAACCCATTACTGAGCCCTTGGAGCACAGGATGCCATTTAGCTCACAGTGTAGGACTGTTAACTATGGACACGTATTTCTAAGGGAATAGGAAAAAACTACAGAGGAAAAAAGATTTTGCTGTAGCAGGTTGAGTTAGAACAGAACTAATTCTGTTCAGTGATTTTACTTTTCAGCTCAGTCTCTTCTAACTAGCTGCACTTTCTGATGTTAAAAGCTTATTTTTGCAGATAGTGTCTGCTTCTAGCAGTGATAACACTCGATTTTTATAGTTATTACCAAGGACTGGTGTGCAGAAAGGCTCTTGCTGATACTCACTCCTGTGCAGACCAAGGTCACTGATAAATCTTGTGCATCATGCTGGGGGTGCAGGAAGTAAAAAGCGGCACTTTCAGGGAGGAGCAGCCAGGACAGGGGACCCTAAACTGACCAACGAGGGATTCCATCCCATAAATGTCAGGTTCAGTATAAAGCTGAGGGGTCACGAGCCTCTTGTTCCATGGCCGGTGTCTGAGGAGGACTCTGTCCATTCTACCTTTGATCCCAGTCTGTGTGTTCCTGAATCCAACACCAGACTCCAGCTCCGGAACACAGCTCCCATCTGCTGCGGGGCCCAGTCTGGGGCTTCCCCAGTGCCTGCTCCACAGCATCAGTGGTGACAGTGATGTAATTGCCATCAGGGGAGCCTTCGATACTGGTTTTGTATATGTTTGCATATATTTAATTTTATTGTTATTATTTTCATTAATGCTATTCAGTTTTCTTTTCCAATCTGTAAGTCTCTCTCCCTTCCTCCCTTCCTCCCTTCCTCTTCTCTTTGGGGAAAGGAAAGTGGTTAATAGAGAGCATCTGCCATTTGTCTCGTGGGCAGCCCAGCCCTGACCCTTGACACAGATGTGCTCCAAAACCAATGGCTATGACTGTAAAATACCCAGATCTCATCTGAGTATTGATATCAAGGCAAGATGACTACCTGGGACCATGATAGAGCAACAGGACACTTGAAAGTGTTTTCTGAAGTCTGAAAGACAGACCTGTGCTTACCTACTTTCTTTAAGTCCCATCAATGTCCTCTTCATCCTGCTGTTAAGATGGTCAATCTGTGGTACTAGCTCATGCACAGGCAACAAAGAAAATGTCACTGTCCACCTGCCCATCCGGTGAATGTGAACTCTTCTGCATAATCCACACATATAAATGTGACATATCCCGTCTCCAGTTAGATGCATCCTTGAAACATTAAGGCCAGTAGCAGTATTGCTTTGTGCCACATGTAGTGTCAGTGGGAAGGAACAATCATCTGCAACAGACTGCTCTGGTCCTTATGTCTGAACACCCTGCAGAAATACTTGGCTCTTTCCCTTGACAGGCTCTTTCTTGACAGTAATTCAGATATTCCTTTCAAGAGATGGTACTTCAGGAATTTAGAGGCCAGCTGCTTCACAAAACCTGAAGCAGTGTTGTGAACTTCCAGCAAAATCCTGCTGCGGTGCTTTCTGAAATATTCAGCCTGTTTCCAGTGACTGGTGTCTGAGAATTGCAAGTGTTGATTTCTAAATGGCAGGAAAAAACTCAATTAACTGTTCCCGTGTTTCAAATAAGGTGTCATTCTCTTCCTATAAAAAGTCCTTTCACACTGTTCTTTCTCTATCTTCACTGGAAATAGTTATCTGAGGTACTTCAGTAGAGGAACGGTGTTCTAACTGTAGCATATTTAAACAAAGACACACTAGATACCCACTGCCCTCAGCGATTCAGCCATAGCTGTAAGAGAACACACAGGAGACATTAGTTTCTCTATACATCATTTTTATACTACAGTATGTTACTGCACGTGATAGATCATGTGAAAAAAATGGGATTTTGTCTAAAGACTTGTTCTTGAGTGACTAATAGGAAGGTATTAACAGTTTCTTTGGCATATTACACCACTTGCTGTGCATTTCTCACATTACACGTGTTAGGGAGTTGCTGCATCTGGCTGCCATAAGCTCCCTGCTCCCATGTCCAACCTGTAACAGGGCCAAGTACATATTCCCAGTAGGCACACACAGAGTACATATGTATACCATTTCTATGTATACCACATATACACACAGCCAACCACACCAAGAATGCAGACAGAAACACAGAGCACTCACAGAGGGACAAACAGCACCAACAGCCTCATCCTGCTCCCCTCTCTGAGCAGGATGGAGGTCAGCTAGTGAGAATATAGACACACATATGTACAAGGTGGGGCTTCCAGCAGCTGGGCTCAGACAGTCACTCTGCCCAGAAGCTGCCGCTGTATCCCAGTTGCCAGTGCTGGCAACTGGACATAGGAGCTGCTGAGGCTGCAGGCCTGCTCTAGCTGCTGCCACAGACCATCACACACAGTGCCTTCTGGGCTTGGCCTCACGTACTCTTTCATCTCTGTTTTCCTGCTCCTTCCTCCCTGAATCCCCTTCATCTCTCCCTTTCACTACCTTTGTTTCCTCCTTCAACCATCTCGTAACAAGCTTCCTGCAGTTCCAAAGCACTCTTCCACGGCGGCAGAGCCGCTGGCCGTGCCCCGGGCAATGTGCCCCGGGCAATGTGCAGAGCGTGGCTCGCAGGCCCGGGCCGGGCCCGCGGAGGGCAGCGGGCCGGGCAGCTCGGCAGGCCCCGCGGCCCAGCGCCTCGTCCCGGCACACGGCCTCTGGGAAACAGGGCGGGGTCGGGGCCCGAGGCACCGCGGCTCGGGCGACGCCCGGAACCGAAACGATCTCTGCCGACCGAGGCCCGGGGAGGGAGGCGGCGAGAGCGAGCGGCCGGGCCTCCCCCGGCCGTGGCCGTGCCCCTGGAATGCTCCGAGTCGAGGGGGCCGAGGAGGGGCCGCATCCCCTGCCCCGGGACACCGGTGCCCGCAGTGGGAAATCACCGCCGGCTTCTGCCCAGAGTCCATCGCCTCACGACCCTGTAGGTGCTGCCCTGGAGCTCGGCACCTTGGGGCTCAGGGCGGCTCTCGCCGGCACCGTCCGGCCGCCCAACGCGACAGAAGTACGTGTGACTGTTCTGAGCTAGCGGCCTTTTGACAGAAATCCTGGGCATCACACGCTGGCAAATTTAATTTTCAATCCAAGGAATAATTCCATTTTACCCACAGGTTAACCTGTATACAGTGTGTGTATAGATATAGCTCTGTGTGTGTGTGATTCGCTTCTGAGATCTTGCAGACATGAAGGCATTTATCACAACCAAGTGTCTGTGCTGATGTATAGGAGTAAATCAGTGCTAATGAATCGCTGCTCCCATTTACTTTAAGGTGCTGTGTTACACTGAGCACTGCACAAACTTCAACACCTCGTATCCAATCCTTTCCCCGTGTCCTTAGACATAAACCATCGACCAGCTCTGGGACTAGGGGTAGATCTTTCCTTATTCCCTGAAGGAGCTGTGAGGGAATGGGAGTCCATCCTGAACCTTGTGACTGGATGGGAGGGCTGCCCTTATTACTTACTCATTTTTGCAGTAACTAGAGCCTTGGTTATGGCTCTGTAGCAAGTAACAAGGGGAAGCTTCTTTCTACATTTTCACTCCCCCACATCTTCTCAGCATCTCATAATGTGTCCTACACTCCCTTGGCATCAAATAATCCCCCCCAGTCATAGCAAGCTCTGGAGTTTCAATTCCTTTGACTGCTGGTGCTGGGTGTCCCCCTGACCTGGGGGCTGAGGTTTCCCTGGAACAGCCCTGAAGGGGGATGAGGCAGGGAGGCTCTTTCTCTGACCTGGCTCTTCTCTTCCTGACCACGTGCCTCTGAGCTCCTCTGTGTGTGTGGAGGTGGGCCTTAAATCACATAACCTAATGGCATGTAAACAAAAAACTGACTATGGTAAGAAGCATGAAGTCGCCCCATTCTCATGGAGGACATCCCACCCTTGGCATGAATTAAGGAAAACAGATCTCACTGGTTCTGGGTACCCGCTTTTCCAAAGGAAAACGTGAACCCATATATAGCAGCTGTATGTGGTCCCAAGGTGCCAGAAGCTGGGAATGGCAATGGCAGTGGCCAGCAGTGATGTGGCCCCCACCTCTCACTCTGTGTCCCCATGTGTAGGGCTCCACCAGGCCCCACGTGCCCAGGATGGGTGGCAGGGCAGTGTGTGAGAGGCAGGCAATGTGACAAAGGAGGCTGAAGAAAGAGTTTCAGTGACCAGGATGTGAGATGGGACAGGTCTTGGAGCTTGATGGTTCACCCTCACCTATGTTGTCATCAACACTCATTAAATAATCAGCTGCTGACCTCCTTTTAGCTCCCATTTATTCAGACATCACTCCGGCAGGGATTTCAATATATGAGGATTTGCATAGACCATGCTGAGCAGAACTCATCCCCTAATGAAACAATAGCTTGGGAGATTGTTCACTGAACAAGAATCTGATTATCCCAGTTCTGCCTTCTTATTATGCATTGCTTATATATGCTTCAACAACTGAAAACGTGGTGCATGTAAATGTTTTAAGAAAGCAAAGTTCAGGCTTTGACTCGTGACTACTAACATTGAGGAATTATTCTGTCATTCGCCTTTTGTCAAAGCAGAAGTTGTTTGTTAGCAGCAGGGTTTTGTAGCAATACTTACTGCTGCAGGTGCTAGAGATCTGCCCACAGCAGAAGCATTATCTTTTCTTTCAATTCTGGTGCATGAGATCCATCCAGAGTGATCCATTCCAGCACTGCCAGGTGAAAGACTGCCGTCATACCTCCAGTGACAAGGCAGCATCAAGTGACTTTTTAAGTAACTGACCACAAAACAGAAATGCTTTGATTAAGCACTTGATTAGTCATTGTGATCAATTTATGAATAATCCAGGGATCAGAGAGAATCCTTCTGCAAACACCTCAGAGATTTCCATTGCCATCTAACAGCACAGGACACCCCATGCAGTACACAGATGAGAAAACCATGGACACGTGGTGGGGACAGAGGCAGAAATGAGGTATTTCTAACTTTTGGGTTGGTTTCCAAATGGGTCAGGGTACCAGGACTAGCCACAGACAATGTTGTTAAAGCTTGCTTTTTTCTGGGGGCTGTAGCAGGAAAAAAAAAAAAAAAAAAAAAAAAAGCAGCCTTCTTACTCTAACAGGAAACATACAACCAACTACAGCACGCAAATACAACACTAACACGAATTAACAGATCATCCCAAAGAAACCAGAAAAATTCCAGCTCAAACCCTCCTCCCCAAAGCATGTTTTACCCCAGAAAGGGAGGAGACAGAGACACCACAACAGCCATTAAGGCATAGTTTCTGGCATATGCAATCATGCCAGCAACAGCTCCTGAGGTCTGAAATTGCCAGCAGATATGTCTGGATGATACCAGACACCACAGAATGCATAATACTTCCGGATGAAAGTGTGTAACTACAGAAGAAATATGTTCCAAGATAGATCCCTGGCAGGACTTTGAAATTACTTAGCACTGTAAATGTTGTAAGTATTTAGTCACTGAAACAAAAGCCTCAGGTCAGATGTCTAAGATGCCCTTGGCAGGTGCAACCATATGAGGTTAGGAAGCAGAAGCCACTGGTCAGCAGATATAAACAGATCAATTTGAACCATGCAAGGACAGATTTATGGCTATATTACAAACCTGGTACGAGCTCTTGTTTTTGTTGTAGGTTTTGTCTGTTAAACCTCTAGCCTCAAAGTTTGTAACCGTAGTTTTGTCAGAGTTGAAAAGCCTTCTGACAAAAATATACACAACTTTCCTGTTTCCAGAGGTTGTGAGAATCAGTTCCAGTCTTATTTCTGTACAAATCTTTTGAGTTTCTGAACAGTTGGTTAATCACACCTTCCAACCAAGGCTGTTTGTACCCTGATGAAGTTTCTTTTTAAAGGGAAGGACAGACGGCTCCTTAGCCTCCTGTTTGTCTCCACAGATGCCACCAAGCTGGTTTTCACCAGGCTCTTTAAGGGCTCTGCTGGGTGCTTTTTGGCTGCTATAGTGTGCATTAAAAAAACTGTGTCCAACAGGTCGAGTAGGAGGTTCTGTCCCTCCTACTCTGCCCCAGTGAGACCACACCTGGAGTATTGTGTCCAGTTCTGGTCTCCCCAGTTCAGGATGGACAGGGAAATAGTAGAGAGAGTCCAATGGAGGCTACGAGGATGGCGAAAAGACTGGAACATCTCTCTTAGGAGGAAAGGCTGAGAGCCCTGAGGCTGTTTTAGTCTAGAGAAGAGAACCCTGAGAGGGGATCTTATGAATGTTTATAAATATCTGAACGGTAAGTGTCATAGGACAAGAAGCAATGGTCACAAACTGGAACACGGGAAGTTTCACCTCAAAATCAGGAAAAGCTTCTTCGCTATGAGGGTGATGAAGCCTGGCCCAGGCTGCCCAGAGAGGTTGTGGAGTCTCCTTCTCTGGAGACTTTCCAAACCTGCCTGGATCTGTTCCTGTGTGGGCTGCCCTGGGTGACCCTGCTCTGGCAGCAGGGTTGGACTCGATGATCTCCAGAGGTCCCTTCCAACCCCTACCATTCTGTGATTCTATGATCATATCATATGATATATAATAATAATAATATGATATCATAAATATAATACAGCTGTAATGCTTCACTGTATGGATTTCCTGGTCACTGTGTGGATGAAGGCAGTGTAGACTGTACAGGAACTATGCCTTCAAGGGCATCTCAGATATTTAATATGCACCAAAAGCCACGTGGTTCACCAAGCAAATGTTCCACACCACTGAGACTTCCAGTGTATTAATGTTAGGAGGTTTTTGAGTCCTGCTGTATTAGGGGCACACTTTATAAAAAACATAGAGCAGATTTGAAAAAGGGGATAAAAACTACCATGCTGTTTCTAAACACAATGGAAATGTGGTGAGCAAGGGGGTACCAGGGCAGCAGAAGATGTAGTTACCTGGAGTTACTGAATATGTGAAGCTGTAATCCTGAATCCCACAGAGAAAGGGAACAGCAGTTTGAAAGTATAAATACTTTTTTTGTTATTATTGTTGTGCAAAAGAAACACATTTCAAAATGGACACCTATCTTCTACTTGGGTTTTATTATTTTTAGCTGACCTTGGTTGTTATTAGTGACATAATAAATGAATCTGTAAACACAGCTAAATCTGCATTTGGTATGGACTGTATCTATATAAGGCTCAAGATATATTTGCTTCCCTCATGATGTATGTGTCACTTCACCAATTTGGAGATTGCTCTAATGCAGTTTGGGTATAGATTTGAAACTGGAGACAAGTGGAAGGTGGGGGTTTTTTTTAATGGAATACTGCACTTTCCTGTTTAGTTTCTCGTGCCCGGAAAGGTAATAAATGAGATTGATAGACTCTCATCTGTAGTTTCCTGTCCATTTCTCCAGGCTAAGTGCTGCTACCAGCCCCCCATGCCACAGTCTCTTCCCTTGGCAGTCCTAGCTAATTTGGGAAACAGGGGCTGATTTAGTACCCAGACTGTCAGGTGCAGAGCAGACTAAAGGTGGCTGCATTGATCTGTGGCTCTCCTTACGGTGCCCTGCCAGCTACTGAATGATTCCTGTCCTCCTGCCACAGCTGCTGTTGCTGGAAAACACTATGTCCTGAGCTTCAGTGGATTTCTGCCACTTAACAGACAGCTCACTGTCTGGGATCTGTGTCGTTTAGCACGTCTAACACATAGCCTCGCAGGAGGTGGGTTTGAAGTAGCCTTTTTGATAATTATTCTTTTTTATCAGTCTTTGTTTCTCAGTTGAAATAACAGTCAAAGAAATCCAGTGACACAACTGCAAGTCAAAGGCTGTGATTTCAGTCTTTTCAAAGTGTTTGTATCTTAGATGAGACTTTTTAAATTGTTTAAAGGGGTAGACCTTGATCTACACAAAACTATCTTTGAAACTCCTGTAGTATCTGAATTGCTTTGTTGCCATCAAGTGGTTTAAGAAGGCATTTCACTGCATCAGAGTTTGATAAGCCAAAACAACTGAAGTTACCCTATCAATTAAAATTAAGAAAGATGGATTTAACATGCAAACAAAACTTTTATGTCAGCTTGAGTGGTTTGAAGAAAGTGACATTTTTTCACTCCAGCCACAGTGATTATAAATGGCTGCTGTTGTTAGAGCAAATGCCATTTATTTGTTCTACCTTTCACACAATATATTTGCAAGGAAATGTTATAGGTAAATGTTGTTATGCAGAACTAAGTCAACGATTTCTCTGAAATATCACAGTGTTTTGTTCAGCATGTGAATTCTGTTAAGGCAAGATACTGCTTGCCATTCATTTTTGAGGAGTTTTTGGTTTTCTACTGGTACTTGTTCCTAACAATTAACCTCAGCTTATTTCCAATCTCCTGACATTCTCCTATGTTGACAAGCCATGTTTCTTAAAGCACTCTATCCTCATCATTTGGTTGTATTGTCTTACATAATTTTAAGTACAGAAAAGCTTTACTCACTACAGAGGTGAAGAGATTCTTGTCAGGCTGTAAAAGCCCTTTTGAAAAGCAGCAGAAAGGCCCATTGACTTCTCAGTTTCCTTGGTGGTTTTCCAGCTCACCAGTGAAATTTCTGGGTGAGTATATTAACACCATTCAATGGTAAGGCACCTCTTCCTTTATTTCCACGTTTTTCCCCAAATACAATGATGACTGCTGTGATTTTGCTACAGATGAAACTGGAAACAGTTGAACTTTCAAGAAATGAGACTTAAAGGAAACAGAATTATTAGTATAATCCAGCTTTAGACTTTATATAAGCACCAGACAGACCCAACTTAAAATTTCCTATTTATATTTAGCCTGACAAATGAAGGACAGAAAGAAAACCAAAGGAAAATTATGTATCTCTAATTCTGATGAATTTATTTTTCTAGTGATATAATAAAAGAAAGGAGGAGGATTTTAAAAGGCTGAACACTTGCATTGGCTGAAGGCTGAGTAACTAATTCACACAGCAGTGTTTTATTTGATACTTCACCATGTTTGTGTTCATAAATAGAGCACTAATAGATTCAACACAAAATAAAAAAGGAAATCCTTTGAAAATTAACTGCATTAATCCGTAGAGTGCTTGAAAATAGCCATTTGTGAGTATTTGATGTGTGCTGTGTAGTATGAAAAAGAAAAGTGTGTTTGTAGTTGTAGTTTCTAATACCTGGATTTGATTCTTAGATTCAGATTTCCAACATAAGGAAGCCAATTTACAAGGCCTAATGACTTCCCCAGAACAAGTACTAATAATTGCCTGAAATGTATTTTTCTCTGCAGACAGCTCCCAAAGCCACCCTGCTCTTCTTGCTGGCAGATGAAATGAAATGGCAGAGTCCAGCTGGAGGCCTGTAGCCAGCAGCGTTCCTTCGTCCAGATCCCTGATGAATACGTTGAACAAGACTGGACCCAGCACAGACCCCTGGGATACACCACTAGTTACCAGCCTCCAACTAACGTTGTTCTACTGATCAGCACCCTCTGGGCCTAGCCATTCAGACAGCTTTCAATCCACCTCCTTGCCTACCCATCTAACCTGGACATTAACACCTTATATGAGCATCTTATGGGAGACAGTGGAAAAGGCCTTCCTGAAGTCTAGGTAGCCAACACCCACTGCTGTCCCCTCATCTACCAGGCCAATCATGTTGTTGTAGAAGTTTATCACATTGGTGAAGCTTGACTGCTTTTCATCAAAGATGAAGAGCTCATCTTGCAACCAGAGACATCACTGGAGGCTTGCATGGGGCTGTAATATAACATTTCCAAAGTATTCAAACAGTGAAGAGATAACAGGGCATTAGCCAAACACAGGTTAATTCTTCACTGTCTAGAAGTGTGCATATCAATTATGGTAGGAAAATATTACTACCTTACATCTTTCATGACAGTAATGAACACGGAGACCAATGGAGAGACAAACCTACAGCTCAGCTTTACAATCGCTCTGTAAAAATCTGGCTTGAATTCTCCTGACAGCCAGCCTGTCGCATAGTTCTGGATGTTTCTATGTGTATACCAAAAAAAAAAAAAAAAGGAAAAGGAAAAAAAACCCCACCTGAAATATAAAGCATAACTGAAAATATCAAAGAATTACTGCAAAAAAAAAGGGTTGCCCTAAAACCCCCACAATTTATCTTCTATCAATCAAAACAAGTCTGCAAGACTAACTTGAGCATGCTCTAACTTAAATTTGTTTTACAACAAAATGTGTTGTCGTGAGCATTTATACCTATAGTAAAAATAGATATTAAACATTATTACATAAAAATATTCTTCTCAAGTGTAGTAACAAGTAGATCATCACTGAAGTCCTGAGGCTGTCCAAACTTTTAGGAGAGTGATGTGACATCCTTCTAACCAAGTTCTTGAAAGAGGCAGCTTCTGCAGCTGGTGGAAGGAGAAGAGGGCCTTGGTTTTCATTTCACCCACTTCTTAATTTTAGAATGTCTCACACTGAATTAAAGGCCCAATATATAGGGCAAACTGACAGCTTGCAATGGATGATCTCCATCAGGAAAACAAATGCCCTTTTTGGGGGGAGGGTGGGGGAGTGGGGAAAGCAGGTTTTATCATATTGCAAATATCCTTCCAGACAGATGCAGACTTTCTTGAGAGATAATCTGATGATCCCTGCTCTGGCTTTCCTCTTAAATACAGCTCAGCTGATGAGTCAGCTTTTCCACAGCCTCTTCTGCTATCTCTTTTGATTTAGAAATTAGTTTAAATTACAGATATAATTTTAGTCCATTCTTCCTTTTTCCTGCTGTTTTTGAAAGAGTGAATTTCTAGTAGGAAAAGAAGAAAGAGAGAGGACCATTTGATTACCAAAAGTCAGCAAAAGCCGTAATCATTTACTGTACTCAGAACAACTGAATTTGTCTTCCTCGGTTGGACTTGGAAGAGTATTTGGTTACTTTTGATTATTTGTAGAGAGC
The DNA here is from genome assembly GCA_025345505.1 of Todiramphus chloris collaris. Lineage (NCBI taxonomy): Eukaryota > Metazoa > Chordata > Aves > Coraciiformes > Alcedinidae > Todiramphus > Todiramphus chloris. Next base: position 118,341 of record JANVCC010000070.1, on the reverse strand, counting down.
AATTGTTGGGATTGTTTTGTTGGCTCAGCTGGTCAATTGTACAATAAATGAGAGAATTCTGAATGAATTCTCAGTTTCTAAAACATCAGGCGTTCAGAGAATCCAACTGACAAGCATTTGTGCCAGTATATCCTCGCAGCTGAAGAACATCCTTTATGCTTAAGTAAAAAGAAATTTTCCTCACAGCACCCAACAAAACCAGCAAGAAGAATTTCATGACAAGGTTTAGCTGTCACCGTGCCACTGGCTGTGAACAATGTACCACCAGAATAGCTCCACAAGGTCTCGCGGCCACGTTTCAGGCTGGATGCCTTGCGAAAGCAGCGCATCGATAGCACGATGTGCGTGCAGCAGCAGCAGACAAAATACAGCAAGTCTGCACTGCCAGTGGTGCTCATTCTGTGAAGCTGTTCCAGGCACTGGATTCAGACAGCCATCCACCTTTTTCCCCTGCAACATGCACCAGGAGATAGTATAAAACTAAGTTGTATGCTTGTGCTTGCAAGCTCAAGCTTACTGTATATTGTTAAGAGCTACAGACTCTGCGTGGAGAAACTCCCCACTCAGCAAGAAGCTAGTTCCCTTTTTTATTGTGAAAAAAGGGCACATACAGCTGTGAAAATATGGAGCTGAACAATGGAAAACTTGTTCGTTCTGATCTCACAAGACTTATTTGCATTTCCCAAATGCAGTGGTCACAGCTGGGTTCACGACCGTGGTGCACGTTTCATACGCAAACTGCAGGATTTGTCCAACAGGTGTTTATGCTGAAATGTCACTGGAGTTGAAGAAAACTAGTAAGAGGGTAAGGATAAAAATCAGAATCTCAATAAACTGGTCAGCGATGCTATTGTACACTTCTCCACAATACTCCGTGACAGGTTTAAAAACTGGAAAGCCCACTGCATGTATTTCTGTTTCCATTCCCACTCATCTCTTTGCTGATGATTTCTATTAAAGTTTTTTTTGTAATAGCCACATCTGTTTTGTTGAATACTTGAGAACTGGCAAATCTCAGAAGTCTCTGTTCTTCTGAACAAGTACATATAACCACAGTGATGTTTTTATGATTTGAAATAGCTTAGAACTGTAAATTCAGGAAGGGGACAAGAAGATGGTGTTGCGACACCGATTTTCATGGACATCTATCTTGTAGAAGCACCATAAGCTTGTTTGTAGCAATCTTTGTTTTGGAAATAGATGAAAGAAAAAAACCAGCAGTATTAACTAAAGATCACCCAGGAGATAAAGAACATGGTCACAATTCGTAAATGAAAAAGAAATACTGACTGATAGTTAACAAATTCTGATACACATCACATCATTATTTATGGATAATAAACCCTTCTATCAGTTGTTAAGCATTTAGTTGGCAGCAGATGAAGAAGAAGGCTGCTGTTGATTCTGGCACAGAAACCTAACGTTACTCAGCAACATAGTTATGAGTATTGCAAATACTGCACGTGGAAAAACCGACAAGCGGCTCTTTGGATGTGTAATTAAAATTCCCTGTAATTCATTGTGTAAGGTCAGCTGTAAACCCTCATTAAACTTGTGTCTATGTAATGTATCTCATCTGCTTAGGCCTTTTCTTGGAGGATCTCCTCTTATTCTTCTGAGCAAGGGTCTTTGAAATAGTTTTCTGATCATGACCTGGTAGATGTCAAATGCAAATCTCCAGACTGTCATGCCCTTCTGGCTCACCTTTACCTGCTTAGGTGCCAAAGGTCCCACCTAGAACATGAAATGGAGTGAACTCTCAGCTGAACAACAGCCGTGGGAGCGAAGGTCATGTGTGTATCATTCATAGCAATGTTTGTGTGTAGTATGCATGTCTTTCAGCATCTGTTTTAAAACAGAATGTGCTAGACATAGCTGTGACTATAGCAAGGTTATCTTGAGGCTGGGGGGCTTTATTTGGAAAATGAAAAGAAATAAGTGGGTGATGAAAAGGAAGAGAATTCCTAACTTTTTTTTTTGCTATCCACCTCCTGAAGGGAAAAACTGTATTTGATTTTGGCAGGGCTAGGATATCTACCTTTTCCAGATGCCCAGAAATCCCAGCCTGGTGCAGCTGCCAGCAGCCTCGGTGTGCCAGGAAAGCCATCCTACCCTGCAGTGCAGCTGCATTTGCCCTGAAGTATTTTGCTAAGTGCCATCAGTGAGGTGACACTGGCCGAGTGACACTGCAATATACACTTCAAAGTAACTCAGGGGATGCTACTAAGATCTTAAGAGGTAAAGGTCTTTTTGTTAAGTAGTACAAGGGAAGGAAGGAATAATACAACAATAAGTGAAGATTAAAGAAAGACAAATGTATGCAATGTATAATTTTTACACTGTGTAATTAACCAGGATATACTTTTTGTCAATAATCTGCTCCTACTGCACAGCCACGTTGTGAGAATGCTGCCATCGTCTGGATGGCTAAAAACAGAATCCTCATTTTCTTGCTACTGTTGGGTAAAAATGTTTGAGAAAGTAATAGAACAGATTTCTGCCTAAATCAAAGTTATGCTCAATCACAGCAGGGAGTAAACAACTACTTTCAGTACCTGTACCTGTGATGGTTGTAACAAGGGCAGGCTTACAGCCCAATTTATGTAGCTGTGTGTTGGAGGTGTGTTTGGGGAGGAAGGGAGCAGGTGAACTTCAAGGCTCTGAAGAAGTGCTTGTATGTCCTAAAAGCTCTTACAGAGCTTGTCTATTTGTGAGAAGAATTCGTAACAAGGGGCATGAAGCTTCATAGATTTCTTCTTAATGTAAACCTTCTTTGGAGTCATGTGGTTTTTTGAACTTGGAATCTCATTTTTAGGTGACATTTCCTTTACACTCCTCATCTTCCTCCGTTCTTTACTTCCAGTAATAGGCAAATTTGTAGGTGCACATGCATTAAAAATTTGTATTGTATGAAATGTTGTCACAAATTCAGATGTCATACCAACTTTGGGGTGTAAGACTTGTAAAAAATAGCTTTTCAAATATTGTTAGGTATGGTGCAAGACTTGGTTCTGCTTATTAGATCTGTATTCAAGTAAGAGGCAGTGGTTGCATTTAATTTTAAGGCATGAATGACCTTTCCATGCATGTACTTGAGTAAGTTTGTTAATTGAACTCAACTTCATTGACATGCTGAATCACACCATGAGAACTGAGAGGAAACCAATCACATAGAAATCCCAGTATGCTAAAAGACAACATCTCTTCAGACTTCCGTATTAAAACCGTATCTTATGTCACATCTTCATTAGGATAGTTGCCATACAACATTATTCAGTAACGGCCTGAAATAGAAACTTAAATACGGGATCTCCCTACCACATCTTTCCATATTAAAGAAAGTTCTGCGGTCATAAATGGATAGTTTTATCATCTTTCATTGAGGCCAGACAGAACATGAATGAATTGTATTTGTGATGCTGAAACTGAGCCCTTGCCACCATCCTGATTATTTACAGAATAAGTATGTTTTGCTGTTGAGCAAAGCAAGCATCATAGCTACTAAGTTTCTAATTTTTCTCTGCTGTACTCAGGTCAGATACAGCTTGCTTCTTACACAGTGGAGGGAAAAAAAGCCCATTCAGCTCATTACTGCCCCTTAAATTTTTTTATTTTTCCATAAAGACATTGGTATTACTTGTGGAAAGAATTACATTTCTAAGTGGTCAGTAATGTTTCTTTCTGTTGAGTAGTAGGCTAAATATTTTCAATGTATTTCATTTTAAAGCGTTTCAGAATTAAAGCAAAGTTTTGTAGTACAGCAAGTATCCTGCTTTTTAAGGAGTTCACTGGCAATAAAAGCTTTAAGAAAGACATTTAAGAAAGACATTTCAAACTTGAACACTAAAAGCAACTAACCCCAATATTGCCTTAGAGAACTGAGGTTTTGTTTAATAGCTTAAGCTGACAGTTTCAGCCACAATCAGAAGTGTCTTCATGACTTTCATGACAATTGTAAACTACTTGAGGAAATGGTTCCTTTTTGAGTGGGGCAGGGAATAAGTTTAGAAAGAAATGTACTGCAGAATTGACAAAATGCTGTCTGCTGACAGAATGGAAGACGGTCAATAAACCAAAGGGTTTAGGCACTTAAGTGCATCCCGTGTCTGAAGAGAAAGATCCTCACAGTGCCTGTTTCACAGGTAGGTGCCTGGCAGGACTTGTGCTCCTGCACATGTCCAAAGCAGCTGTCCCGTTGGCATGCTCTGAGGTGCTAAGCCTTGTCTCTCTCACAGTCTTAGAAATTTGGCTTAACCATCTGTCTGCCTGTCTGCTGGGGCTGACCCACAGGAGATAAGCAGAGGAGGTGAGCCTGAGGTCAGCTCACCAGCCAGGAGGTGAGCTTGGCCTGTTCTCAGTCCGTGCTACCCTGAGTTCCCTACAAAATGTTGCTATCACACCCTGTTTCATTTGAGGCAGTTTCTCTGTAGCTTGTACTAGGCTGGAAAAGGACGTTCCCTTCTAAACCATAGAACATGCACAAAAGATGACAAAACGTGGTGTTCTAGGTTGAGGTAAAATTTTCCATCAAACAAGATGTAATGGCCAGAGCTACTTTCAAGTTACTGCAGAAAGTACAATGAATAGTACATTTGCCCACATCAGTACCTCAGAACCAGCATTTAAAATGCTAAAGTTACTTAGACTGCAGAGTTGGGGGGGGGGGAAATTGCAACATAATATGAAATTCTTGAATACTTGGAAATGCAGAATGAAAAACCTGAAAGAAAAGGCAGTAAGAACGTGTTTTGAAGCTACTAATGAATCTTTGAAAGTTTTTCCAGACAATATGTAAAGGGGAGGAAAAAAGTTAATAGCCAAAGTTCTGTGGTTTGTTCTTTATTATGTTGACTGAATAATGTATGAGACAAAGACCTATCTCTAACAAATATTAGGAATCTATGTCCATTCCTAACTCCAGCAACTTCACTTAGAAGCCAGTGTGATGTTAGGAGCAAAGTTTGCTTTCAAAGCAAAAAAAGTTTGCTTGTTAGGAGCAAAGTTTGAGCTTCAAACTTTTTGCCATTTGTGAGTCATGCACTGAATTCAGCAAGGGATGCAACGAAAAATAAAGGCTTCTGCAGGTACGTGGGGCAGAAAATGAGCATTGGAGAAAACGTCAAATAAGACAACTGGTGACAACAAACGTGGAGAAGGTTGAAGACCTCAACAAGATTTTTGCCTTGGTTTTTGATTGTAATCTCACTTCCTACATCTTTCAAGCCCCTGAACCCCCCTCCTATTGCAGGAGAAGATCAGGCTCAGGACCACCTGATGAGCCTGAACTTACATAGATAACTTACATATGGATGTCATCTACCTAGACGTCTGTAAGGCCTTTGATGCAGTCTTATAAGGGAGCTTCTAAGAAAGATATAGAGAGACTTCTTACTGCAGTCTGTAGTGAGAGGACAAGGAGCAATGGTTTTAAACTGAAAGAGGGTAGATTCAGATTAGTTATTAGGGAGAAATTGTTTACCGTGAAGGTGGTGAGACACTGGCACAGGTTGCCCAGAGAAGCTGTGGATGCTCCATCACTGGATGTGTTCAAGAGCATGTTGGAAAGGGCTTTGACCAACCTGGTCTAGTGGGAGGTGCCCCTGCCCATGGCAGGGGGCATGGAACTAGATGATCTATAAAGTTTCCTTCCAACCCAAACCATTCTGTGATTCTACTAATATGTAAAAGAGCAAAGAGGGCACAAGGTCTCTGGAGAAGAATAAACAGATGATCTGTTATGGCAATACCACAGGGAAGCACTCTGATCCTATTTCAGCCACCCTGTAAACTTTCAGTTTCATACACTAAATCAGCCATGGGTATGTAAAGCACTGTGGAACATCTATTATGGTTTTAGCTTGAAAGCAAAAATGTAACAGTTTTAGACAGAAAAAGACCCCCCACCATTCTAGATAGATTAACCCACTAAAACCTTGCCTGTTTTCCACTGCTGTGCCACACACACTGGATGAACTGGGTAAAGCATTGCATGTTGCTGCTGAGATCTTTAATTAGTCACTTAAAAATATTAAAAATATACGTAATTACATTGCCTAGTCCCAGGTCCCCCTGTGCTCAAGCATCTACTTCTCAGCACTCTGACCCAATCGATTCACAACTCAGTGTATTATCACTTCAGTTTGAGTTCTTCTCTGACATAGCGAGTCTTCCCTAACATGCAGCAACACAACTGATGGGAACATTTCTCCACCCAGTCCTTTTTGGAGCCACGGGCTTTGGTCATCTCTGAGGCTATCAGAACATAGCAGTGTTTCTGCTACAGTTCTCTGCTGGTTTCTTCTTACAACATCAAAACTGGTTCCATCTGGAGTGTATATTTCCCCTCCCTTCTCGAGGTTTTCTTCTTCTGCCTTTCTGGAGAATATTAAGAATAGCCTCTTTAAAAAAAAATCTCCTTAGATCTTATCACACAGTTTGGAGCTGAGTACTGTCAGGTATATACAGATGCATACCATGCTATACATCTCAGCCACAATTTTTAAAGCAAATCTCACTCGTAAATCTGTGTAGTTAAGTATAAACTTGTAAATGCACACGTGTAAGTATTTTACTTTGAATGCTAAATCTTAGGAATTTTAATCTCTAGCCAACACACGTATACGTCGATACCTTTTTTGTTGACAACCCCTAGTGAATATAGTTCGTCTGAGAGGTTCATTATTGAGTGAGAATTTCAGTCACCGGTTCTGACAGATCCCTCCTTGTTCTCTTCTGAGCAGTAGCAGCCACAGGATGCGTGCGTTGACATCACAGTGCACAAAATCAGGAGCTTTAAAATGCATTTCAGATGGAAAGACTGAGGCCATTTGCTAGGGCAAATGGTGCTGGGAGAGATGTTATCAGCTTCACTTGGTGGGTGGGCTGCCTGGACCTAGTTTTAAGAAATTCTATGAGGAGACTGTCACATTATACTCACTACACTGTTCTTTCTACGTGTTTATTTCATGACAGACAAGGTTTTACGCTTGAAAACGGACTGCGTAATTGAGCTTATTTCCTTCTGTTACTACTCCTGTTACTTTCTAATCACCTCGCTCTATTTCCCCCTTTTCCTTCAGTTTGTAAACCCATAAGCATCATCTATAATGGCCATGCTGCTTCCGCTAGCTGATAAAACATTCCACTAAACTCAGGGTCATCAGCTCGATTGGTCATTGGTTTAGATCACTTTGATGAGGGTCCGTTGCACGGCAGATTTTCTCTTTGGCCATCAAAGTGCAGAAACAAACCCCGTGTATATCCTCAACACTTTATCAGCCCTGATGTGCTTCTCGTTATGGTGTTTTCTAACAATATATTTTTTAATTTAGCTTGAATAGAGGAGTAAACAAAGCCAGTTCACTGTGTTTCCAAGAATGCTATTAATATCCAAGCTAATATTTACAATTCTAATGGCAACCGGTGTAATAAAGTTTCTACTAACATTATAAACACACAAAAAGGATCCAGTGTAAATATTTAAAGCATAGAGATCCTTATCCAGCCTAGGCTAGAGTGTATGGAGGTGACAGCTGTGGACCATATTTCAAGTCTTCTGACCCAGGCAAGGCATGACCTGGCTCTGATGGAGAAGTCATACAGCCCCTTTTCCCATCATCTGACGTCTCGGGCACTATGAGCCAGCCGAAAGGCTCGTAGCATTCGGCACAGACATCTTGCAAATCTTTCTAATGTATCAGCAGCTTTCAGTTGTATTTTCTTTTTTTTCATCGTGAGACATTTTCATCTGGGGTGACTGCTTCTCTCGGTGTAGTTGTAACTGCACTTTTAGGGAAACAGTTATTTTTCAAATGGCTTGTGGTTCTCGATGAACACAACGAGTCACACGAAGAGGTGTGGTGCTGCCTGTTGCCAGGTGTGAGCATACCGCTGTCTCCTGCCTTCCTATGCAACCTGATTGGCATATAGCTGTCACTCACCCTCTTTGCTGCTCTGTTTAAGATGTGCCAATCACTACGGCCACTCCAAACACGCCCGTGGAAGGTTAATGCAGTGGGCAAAGCTGACAAATGTTGTAAAAGGCTGAATCATTTCAGAGGCTTCTAGAAAGCTGCAAACCACCTTTTAATGGAGTATTTACTGCTGGGGGAGGGGAGAGGGAGGAGGGGGAGGATCTTTGAAACATCCCAACAAGAAATAGAGTAAATTGGCTACTGTCATGGATGCGAAAGTACCTCAAAAGGTCAATCCAGTTGGGCTAACTGTAAGAAAGGATATAAGCCAAGAATTTTCCTTTACTTCCCCCCTGCCTGACCCCAGCCTTTCCTCCCCTGCTTTCTTCCCTCCTGTTATTCCCTGACATAAAGTCTGACTATTTTTTGCTTCTCATTGTAGAAATATCCAGAATTATACATATAAAAGCAGGTTTTCTATGAACTTGTGAAGGACAGAAGCTTAACTCCCTGCTAGTTTTGTGTAATTCACATGATTGTTTGCATGGAGTTTCTGATAAAATGAAAAAGATTATTCATAGTTATTTCACTGAAGAATTTTATCTAAAAATCCAGTGTCATTTCAGTGACCACGACCACTAGGATGCACTACAACAGGACCTACTGGTTTTGCCAGCAGCTAAACACTGACTGTTGGCAAAATCGGAAGTGTTTTAATAAATATGTATTAAATAATTAATTAATGTTAATACATGGGTTTTTTTTTCCATTGTAAGCATTCCCATAAAATCCACAAGCTTAGATAACAGCAAATATAATGGCTAGTAATACTGGAAACAGCAGCTCCTTTTTGGTCCTAAGGTACAACTGCAGCATTTCCCAGTTTCTGTTTTTCCATCGTATTTCATGCAGATTAATATGTACATATATTTTGACATACAAGTTTCTGTTCGTTCTTACACCAAACTGAGCACATTTGTAAAGAAGACCAGATAAAATGTATCGATGGCTATTTCTAATTCCTAAGCATAAAGAAATCTGTCTGAGACTCAATATAAAATACTCAGGGCAAGCATACAAGCTGCTTCCATTTAAGAGGAAAATAAATTCATAATAGCTCATGTTTGTTTAGCACTGAATATATGGTATTAGAAAAAAAAAATCAATTACTTCTCAAATACTAAGGCAATTGCAGAATTGAGGAATGAGTCCTAGTTGCTTTAATCTCTTTAGTTTTGGAATGGAATGCATCCCATTATGCCTTTCTGGGTTGGTGAAAGTGCAAAACTATGGTGGATGTAGCTTTTATGTACCCAGTATCTGAGAATCCTCTGCTAGGAAAGGAGTGGCTCAATGCCATCCTTCCTTCCCAGGGCAGTTTCAAAGCCTGCTAATGTTCTTGGTGCTGAACCCGTAACTCAAAAGACTGGTACTGCCAGTGTATTACCGGAACAATTTTAACATTATTCCAATATATGCCAGAAATCAGTCCAGAAGAAAGGGAGGGATCTGAATTTGTTTGAAATTTGATGTCTTCTGGTTTGGCAAGAATAGATGAGGCTATTCACAATAATTTGTGTTGAAGTAGTTGTGGCCAAGTGCTAAAATTCTTTAAATGACATACTTGTGCCTTAAATATACCTGGTAGATAATATACTGCACACTGCCATCCCGTTGACATTAGCTGGTAGCAGAATTCCACTAGGAAAAAATAAATATCCGAGAAGCATGGGCGTAATTCATTGCTTGCAAAGTGACGCTAACTTTTATATTTTAATTAAAGGAAATGAACATGGGGAAAAGAAACAAAGAAAAAACAAAACAAAACCAAACCCAAACAAAACAAAAATATAAGCATAAACACATACAAACACAAAACCAAACCCAAACAAAACAAAACAAAAACAAAACCACAAACAAACTAAAAAACCCCACCAAAGCCACCACATTCACACGTGTGATTCTTGCTTTGAAATCTAGTGCAGTATCTCTGTTCCAGAGAACAAAAATAGAATAATTATTAAGAGAAAGTGTATAAGAGAAGAAAAATCAACAATAGGAAGAGAAAATGTTGAAGAACAGTGAACAACAGGAAGATAAAATGTTCAAGAAAAAAATCAACAATGGGAAGAGAAATTGTTGAAGAAAAATCAACAATAGGAAAAGAAAACAAAGAAATTTAAAAATAGGAAGAGAAAATGTGAAGAAAAATCAACAACAGGAAGAGAAAATGTTGAAGAAAAAAATCAAGAATAGGGAGACAAAATGTTGAGGAAAAATCAACAACAGGAAGAGAAAATGTTGACAAAAATATTCAAGAATAGGAAGGGAAAATGTTGAAGAAAAATCAAGAATAGAAAGAGAAAATGTTGAAGAAAAAAATAAGTCTACAATAGGAAGATAAAGTGTTGAAGAAAAATCATCAAATTATCCAGGATATATTCAACTGGAGGTATTTGGACAATATTTCTGATTAAAGTCTTTTAATTGTGGTCCTGCCAAATGGTTTTCCAGTGGTGGCCTGGGTTCGGTTAGGATAGGATTGATTTCCAGCAATAGCTGGGAGGGTGGGTCACAATCGGGATAGACAAGCGAGGCAGCCAATGGGGCGTTCCAAACCATATGACATCATGCCCAGTATAGAAGGGCTGGGGGTGAGCGGGCAAAGCACAGGCAGTGTGCCGGGCGGTCTGACCAGTGTCGGCTCCGTTCCTTGGTTCATCAGCTCTTGCTTCTTGTGTGTGTTGGTTCGTTGCTCTTCCCGTGGCTGGTGGTTGTTGTTTCCCCTGTTGCACTGGTGTATTAAACCCTCCTTATCCCAGCCCCTGGGAGGGGTTGTGCTTTTCTGCTTCTTCTCCTTCCTTCCTTTCCAGCTCATGTTGTGCTGTCTCAGACTATTCTTGTGTGTGTATCTGCTTTCTATTTACTGAGACAGAGACTCCATATCCAAAGAGACAGAACAACGGAAATATGTAGCGATGAGAAGCAATTTCAGTAGGGAGAAGTGTCTAAGTTGCTTGATTGTTGCAAGGTTAGAAAGCTGTTCTTCATCAGTCTCCTTGAGCCACAAAGCTACCTGGTCATGAACAGAGCAAGCACAGCCCGAGTGTCAGTTCTTGGTGGGTTTCAGCAGGATGGGGAAAGATGAGATGCAGAATCAGAAGCTCCATCCATGTCAAAAGTCAATTTAGGAGACTTTATCTAAATTTCTTTTATCTAAATATAAATCTATCTAAATTTAGAATAAGTATTTTATTCTAAATATTTTGGTGTGGTCCAGCTTCTACGTGATCAAAACAGTAGAAGAGTTCTCGGAACCAAAAATGAAATCCCGTGTTTGAAGATCAGTAAGGCTCACAGATTCTAAAGCAAGAAGACGAAATCACACCAAGAATTTCAATTTGTCATACTGCTTGGAGTACATGAGCTGCTTTCCTCAGGTTGCACAATTATGTATTTTAGCATATGTGGTAAGACAATTTGATTGATGCGTGCTAGCTCAAGTAAACTTTGTTCCGTATCAAAATGCTGACCACACTAACCATTCCAGCATCAGAGTACCATGTAGTCTGACTTCCAGTCTAATGCAGATGGGACCAAAGAGTCGTTTGATAATTAGCTCAGATGAACAGAGCAATTCTGTGTCACTTTGAAAAGAAAGTGCAGAAAGTAAAGTACGATTTCTATTTCAAAAAGAATGCACATGGAACTCTTACATTGCCCCATATTACATTGGGTATTGATCACTGTCCTCTGCTTTTATATGGCAATTCTAATTTTTGAAACATTTATTAGTAAAGCAAGTCTTCATAAGTAGACAGTGTGCCTCTTCGGTGATGTTTATATTTCCCATTAAAAGCAATTAGTTCACTGCAAATAGGTAAACAAGTACCCTCCAGTGGCTACCTAACAAAGCTGAAACTGCTCTAAGATGCTGTATCAGAAAAAAAAAAATTCTGGTACAAAAGGTACATTTACAGACAGAAATGAAAATGGATGGGGTTGGATCAGATGTATTAAAAAAAGAAAGCTTCCAGGGTGACCTGATGAGCATGGATGCTCCTCCCACACTGAGCAATGCATACCTACCTCCTTTAAATAAGCATCTGTCTACACAGAGAGAGCCACCAGATGACACAGCTGGTGGCTTCACACGTCACAAGAACTTACTGATGTAAGCATCAGATAAGGACTCAAATAGTCCTGTCTTTGTGTTCTTTATATATGTGTTGCTTCAGAGAGAAATCACCTGCCAACTTCTTGAATGGTAAGCATAATATAGTTTTCCTGTAGCTCAGATTCTGTCACTCAAATTTTTGTTGGGCCTATATTTCTTTTTCTTTTATGGAGATTTCTGTGTTAAAACTACAGGGTAGAATACCTGGAATTCATTTTAAAATGTAAATTTGGTGTCGTTTCAGCTAATTGGAGAACTATATGATACATATCTAAGTAAATGTTAATAAAATCTAAAAAAAAATTAAATCTTAAAAACCTAAAAAGTGGGAAAATGAAATAGACAAATAATAATGACATCCTTTCATGGCCAGTATGACTTTATGTTTCTTTCTATTAGCAAAACATTTTCACAGTCTAGTTTTTCTTTAGCCCACCAGACACTGCTTATTTTTGCCAGTACATATGTACGAAAAAGCATTCTAAATAATACACCTACCTTACTGGTAGCTATTAACTTTATTTCTAAATAATGTTTATAAAAATTAAGTATTTTATTTAGACTAAAATAGACTATTATTACTGAGGGTCTGGCCATAGTTTCATATTCACTAAATATGAAATAAAAAATATATTTCAAACAAATATATCTATCTGTTTCACCTAAAAAGGGTACAGAACTTAATCTTAGTGAAGCACAATGTCTGAATGACTTTGATGTGACCACCATCCTTCAGTTAGGACAGGAATGTCCAGGACTCAGGGAAATTAAGTCAAGAGTCAGCAATTCTTAAAGACCAGCTAAAATATGCAATACTGTACTTAAAAAGTAATTTTGTTAGGGTATTTTAGCTGCCTTATTCTTTCCTGAAATATGTATGTTTAAAATGACTATTTTAAAAAGAAACTAGATATTTCCATATTTTACAAATTCAGGGATGTAAGCATAATTTTCATTCAGTTATATATGTAACCATTTTCAAGTTAATGCTTTCTTTCCTTTTCAAATAAAAAGATGCATCATTTATTTGCACTATATAACATACACTTTAATAACTCTGGTTTTTAACAAGTCTTCCCTTCCCCCCCCCCCCCCCCCCCCCCCCCCCCCCAATATAATAAGAATATAGTTTAGCATACCAAAAGATCTGCTTCATGCTTTCAGTGCAATTGTATGGGCAATACATTGAGAAAAATTACAGGTGATATAGAGATCTTGAAAAGTAAGTTCCTGGTATTTGAGAGAAGTGAAAACCTGAGATGTAACGGGATCTAGGTAATAGCAACTGCATTCCATTCTGTAACGTCAGCATTTTGTTGCAGTTATATCAGTCTGTGATGATCCATAGAACGCATTTATTGAAGACTTCCAGTGTTGGCTGCTTCTGTGATACAGATTCAATTCTTTATTTCCAGTTACTTACAAGAGGTTCAGGTTAAGCACTGGAAAGGTAGGATCCATTAGAAGTTATGGAAGTGCTCTCAGAAAATGCTTGTATGTAACAGAGTTAGAGAGTTAAGTGATTCCTCTCAGTTCAAAAACTGAAAGTATAGTCAGTAGAAGCTAAAGGGATGACAGACCTTGGCTGGCTGATGTGTACAGAAAGAAAATAATGTCAGGGAAAGAGAAGGAAGAAGAATAAGCAGATTTGAAATATGAACAGAAAAGACAAGGGAGAAGAACACGCAAGAGAGGAGGTAGGAAGAAGGATAGAGATGCAGTCATAAAAATAAGCTTGAAATGCCAGCATGAAGACAGTTGAAAATAATATTCACTGCCATTTTATTAGTGCCACTTTTCCATCCTTGAGGTTGCCACCCTTGATTTTCCATGTTTGCAGACCGGTGACAGGGGAAGTGCCCATCAGGCTTTCCATCAGTGGTTCCCCAGAACATCTATGAGCATGAAGAAGTTTGATCATTCTGTTTTAGCAGTGAGATGCACACAGCACACTTGGGAGGAAAACAGTATCTGTACGTCCCCCCTGAAAATGCTAACATATATTTCTTCCACAATTTTGCCTATTCTTATGATCCTACAGTTTAGTTCTTTCCTTTCTGGATTCCCTGCCCCGCTGCCCCTCCAACTTGAAACTTTTTTGCGTTCTGATTTCAAGCACTTTCTGCCACAAATCATCTTTGATATAATAGTTATTTTCTGCAAACACAAATAGGTATGGCTAGATTCACACTCATACAGTAATTTGTAACATATTTCCATCACTATTTTAATTCCTTAATGATGAACTTTCTTTGGGAAAGCATCTTACATCATATCTAAAAAAGTCTGTCAGGCAACCTATGCAATAAGGTGACACAGGGAAGCTCCAAGACAGTGAGCTTAAAATATATTGTGTGTTTTCATTAGGAAATAATGAATGCATGGAAACATTCAACAGAATGACAGCAGTTCATGTAGTTTTAATAAGGGTTTTTTTTTAAATTTGTACCTATTTTGCCTTGCTCTTACTTTACATGGTAAACTGAATTGTATTTATAAAGGGTGTTCTGAGTTACTAGGACACATTCGGACAGGTTTTCCTTCACAGAGTCATTGTTAAGAACTTCCATCTCTAAAGACAGTTATCAGTAAGAGGTCACTGTCAACAGTCACCAGTAAGACTAGGCTACACTTCTGAAAGAACCAAAGTCATTGAAGGCTCTTCCCAGCTTTTCAGAGAGGAGAGTAAGAGTTGTGTGATTAACGTGTCTTTACAGAGGACAGATTTTGATGGAGAGGATGTCCAGAAAAGAAAAGAAAAGAATTTCTCAGTAGGCAGAGGAATGAATGAAAAGCAGCAATGCACTGAGGGTGCTGTTCCCTGGCAGCCACAGCAGCCTATCTACTGTGTAGGAGAAATCTGTGGATGTAATGTCAGGACAGCAACAGTGATGTAAAATACACAGCTCGTAAGGAAAGACCACAAAGACCACTTAGTAGCACTACAAAATAATGCCTTCTGAATGTATTATTGGTCAGCAGGAAGGTGCAGAAATTAGCTTGCAGGTAGCATCTAGGCTTCTGAAATCTAGGAGTGTGTTGCCCAAAACAAACACTTGCCTGACCCTTACATATGTAAATATCCCGAGGCACCTTTATCTTCAACCTGGTCTCCTTGCAGATGTCCCTGCTCATTGACCTTTAAAGGTCCCTTCTGAGCCAAACTATTCTATATATTTCATTACTAAGATTCTCCAGTTCTTTAGTTGGTACAACTGGAGGTGCAGCTTAACAACAGCCAGAACTGAAATAGACTTGTCCATGATAAGCATCATAATGCATACCTACCACGCCTCAGTCCAACTGGACTTTATGAACCCAAAAGTTTCTGAAGCCTGATAATTAAGCTTTTCCTAAATTCCATGGTTAGGGGAAGTCCAGGATTCAGGTCCCTCCTTTGCGGATGGTTGCTGAGTTTTGTCAGTGGTAGCTGAACGTAAAACCAGAAACCCACTCCTGGAGGCAGGAACAAGAAGGTAAATTTTCCAGTGTGGTAGGAAAACAAACTTCAGCACTTTGACCCTGACCACATCCTCTGTCTGTACAGTGGCACAGCTTCAACAGGATGAGGAGAGAGCATCACTGCTAGAACACAAGTTCCCGTTTGGTGGCCATAATTGCTTTTATTAAGAGCTAGACAGAGTATGTTTTAATCTCTTCATTTTGAGGGAGGCACATAATGGCTGGCATGTAAGAGGCCCTCCGCTTGTTTAAAAGATAGGTCGCAGGAGATGGCTTAGCTCTCAGCTTCCCAGGAGGATTCCTGTCTGAAATGGGTACCTAAGCCACCCCTTACCTGTACACCCTCCACTCTGAAGCATCCAGTTCCCACAGAAACAAGGAATGCATTCACCTTTGCTACCATACACCTAAACCTTCCTGAGATTCCCCTTAATATACTTGAAAGCTTTTGTTCAGGAGTTTATCTTGAATCTTTTAGTCACTGCAGTTAATTGCTGGGCTGTACAGGATGCCTTGGGAAGTATCCTTACCAAGGATCTTCTCACAGAGTGTCACCTCCCTTAGAACAATTGATACTAACAATAAGATCAATTTATACCTACCTTCAAAGCACAGATTGTACTCTATGGGCCTCTATTTAAATTTCTGCTTGTCCAAAGCATTAAAAGCACGACTCAGAATCTGTAAGATAATCTTTCATATCTGATTATCATTAGGAAAACAAACAAACAAACCAACAACAGACACTGTGGTATAGTGGAATGAATTATTGTTTTCCAAATCATATATATTTATATTGGTTTGGTTTTTTTAACGAGGCATGTAATAAACCTGCCAATAACTTACATAGTTCTGCCGAGCATAGCAGCATGTTCCTTACTACAGCACAATCTCAAGAAGAAAAAATGCAATGAAATATCCTGTAGACGTAAGTGTAAAATGTGAGTTAAATTCACCTTGATGGTTTAAAAAGACAGGAGCATTTTTCTCCACGGTTAAGTCCAAGCATGTTTCTGGAAACTAGTGGGAGACAATGCATTCTTGCGTTAATTTCTGGATGACTGTAATCAGCATGTGAAGTAGCTTTATGAATTCATTTGACTTGCTGAGTTAAGATAACAGCACAAAATCCTAAATATTATTTTACACATCATAATTTGTATAATGCTGTTGCCAAATAAATCACTTCCAAAGCAAAAAAAAAAACCAAACCCCGTACAGTCCACCCTTTCCATTACTAATATCTGCTTGAATTTACAGTTTCTAGGCCTGAAAAATTAACAACAAAAAATATGTAGCACTGTATTACTAAGGCTACAGGACTGGAATTATGCATATTTGCTGTATATACAATTTAATTATTAAACAAACACATTTTTAATTAAATGCTGCTCTATAATTACCTTTAGTGAATGTTGCTTGTACTAATGGATCCACTATTCTAGCATTAGCAAGATCATGTTTGAAATAAAACGGTATAAATGTATTTTAATCTACTCTTGGGAAAACAACTGTAAGAAAGGTTACTCTTCGACTACTTATGTGAATTAGTTCCTTATGTCAAATCATTATGCAGAAATAAAAGCTGTGGTCAGCCCACTTAAAATTCCATTTGATTCCTCCTGGGAATGGAAAGTCTTTGTATTATCTTTCATGCTCTGAACATTTACTAGCAGATTGAAAACTAACAGTAATTTTATAAGAAGGGGGCAGTATTATGAGGTTCAAGAAAATAACTAAAACTGCAGTCATTCAGGGATTACGGCTTCTGTTGTTTCACAGCATTGCTCTGCAGTTTAGAGGATTTTAAGAATAAAGGGATGATAGATTTACTAATGCTCACTGCAGGGAGTCCCTTTGGAGGTCCCTTTCAGTCTGAGGCATTCAATGATTCTACGTTGCTGTGATACCTCTATTTCTAGGTAATGATTCTTGCAGAAAACAGCATTTATTTTCTTTATATGATATCTAGACTGTTACTTGTTGAGTTCAACTTCTCATAAAGAGGACTATAGGCAACAGAAAAGTCAAGACCAAACAGGGAATTCAAAATGCCCTCACCATGGGAAGGTGAACTATCTGACCAACTGGGACTGATCCTAATGGAAGAACCAGGAAAAAGGTTTGAAGTACAGAGAGCTTCTCCGGTGATTCAATCCCAAGTCACATAGTTAGAAACTGTGCAGGCACTAAGGTCTAAATTGCTTGATTATAGCTTTCTTGCTGTAGCATAAACATTTCTTTTGGTCACAATGCTAATATAACAACAAAAAATGTACTTAATGCACTGCTTTTGAACGTATGTAATACCTATGGCCACTGCAGAATGTGGTCTGGAGATACTTCTTTTGTTCTGTTTTTTAATGTTGCCTGATAATTAATAGGACCAAAGCTCTACTCTACAAGCACTTACAACCACTCAGTTAATCTTAGCACTGTTTAGTCTCAAAATCCTAAACCTACTTAGTTAAGGTTGTATGACTTAAGCAACTACTCTAAATAATTCTGCAGTTACAGGCTGTAGGATCAAAACAACAACCAGCATTTGTAGAGAGACATCTGGCCGTACAAACACCAGTGAAACTCAGCAGTAATCAGCAAGCACAATGGTACACATGATGGCAGTCGTAAGTGGACTTGAGAAAGTTCTTCAGCAAGGTCCCTCCTCATAGTCTGTTAATGAAACTAAACTGTTACGGGACAGGCAGGAAGGATTTCTTCTATCTGGCTAAGGTTAAAAAATATGGAATAGGAATACATCTTTGCATAGCAGGGAGGTTCCTTAGGAATTCTTAGAGTCAGTGCTGGGATCAATGGTGAAAAGATACTCTGGTGATCTGGAAGGCACTACTGCATTTTGCAGAATGACCAAAATGCAGATTATTGGGAGAGATCTCACAAGATTTGGTGACCAATTAATGAAATGTCAGCTGAAATTCAATGTTGATAAATGTGAGGTGGGTACACAGAAGGAACATAACCCAAACGACCCTCCTGTGAGTATAGCACAAGTGCTAGTTATTTATATTATCGCCACTCAGAAAATAGACTGTGATGGAGCAGCAAAAATTCTCAAGAAACATAGCTCAGTGGCAGCGAAAAGAGAAGAAAAAAAGAGAAGAGAAGAGAAGAGAAGAGAAGAGAAGAGAAGAGAAGAGAAG
>JANVCC010000070.1:0-97818 GCA_025345505.1 Todiramphus chloris collaris | reverse complement strand
GGCCAGGGGTGAGCGTGAGGGGACAGCCCCGCCGGAGCCAGGGGTGACTGTGAGGGGACAGCCCCGCCGGAGCCAGGAACCGGCGTGGGACAAGGTGATGCCCGACAACGCTTGGGACGACGGAGGTGTGAAGGTGGTGGGACGGGCTGGCAAGGGCGAGGTGGGGCTTGTGCCCCAGAGACCCTTTCTTTCCTCCCTTTGCCCTCCTTTGTCAGTAGGGCCCTGAGGGGTGGGTGGCAGCCACCCTGGCCGGGGGCATGGCTGCTGTGGTGCCAAGGCTGGACCGGGGTGGTCAGGAGTGCAGGAGAGGAGCAGGAGAAGGAGGATGGGGTGGGTGGTGTGTGGCAGGTGCTTCCATGGCTCTCAGGGTCTCCATTAGCACAGCTCCGCAGAAGGAGTCCATCTCCCGGAGGTCCAAAAGGTCATGATGGCAATGAGGGATCATCTAGCAAAAATGTGCCAGAAGGGTGGTTTAGAAGAGCTGGAGCTGTTTTGAAGGGAAAGGGAATCGTCGGCACAACGTACAAATGCGAAAATCCTGCCGGGAAAGATACAACCTCTTCCCTTTTCCACAGAGAGTAGGACAAGGAGTGATGTATTCATATTGCAGCTAGGGACACCTCCATCAAACATCAGGGAAGCCTTTTTTAAGGGTAAGGATAATTAAGCAAAGGAAGAGGTTGCTTACAGGGTGGATGACTAAGGGTCAAAGTATGTGGATAGGTTTATGGACCTCTTAAGATTATTTCCATCTTTGCTGGCTGCAGTCCTGAGCAACACCTCTTCAGCACAGCACGGCTTGTCACTGTGGTGAGTGATCTGCCACTACAGAGCTGTTCAGACAAAGGGCCAAAGAGTTGCTTTCGTTTAAAATAGCTTGCTTTGCTGTTTTCAACCAACCGAAATACAGAGAAGACCTAACTGAGACCCTTCTTTCCTATTTTGTTAATGAAAGGCTGAAGTACTGGATGAAAAACCTTACTTTTGTTGATAGAAGGTATCATCATGCCACATTTTGGCCACATTTTGTCTTAGATTGACAAGAAATTTCAATGTAAATCAACAACAAAACGAAAAATAAATTAATTACGATTAAGGTAGAATATTGGGAGGAATAGAAGATAATGGGCTCTATAATAATATTTTTCTTACATAGCTTTTCGATGTGTATAAAATGTATAGATATCTTCTTGTTTTCATGACAGTTGAGTCATCTTAACATCCCTTTCCACAATGATATCACCTCTTTTCTATTAGCTTGTTCTAACTATTTTTGTGTTTGGCCCCAGCCTTCTAAATGTTTAAACACATTTGTAACATTATTAACATGAGTAACCTCACTGAGGTCAGTGGGACCATTGAGCTGAAGGAAATTAATGGGCTTAAATGTATGAATGGGCTGCCCTGTAATTTATATTTGTTTAATGATAGCAAAAATTGTTGAGTCTTTGTGGCTCAGGGGATCCTGGAGAGCAGTTTTCTTTTGCAGCTCAGGAGGGAACAGTGATTTTATGGGATTACTTTTTTTTTACCTTTTTCTTGCTTACACGTTTTTGAAAGGTTTGTATTGATTTTGATATGCATTTTTTTCTTTTTTTCTTTTTTTCTTCTTTTCCTTTTTCTTCTCCCCCCCCCCCCGATTTTGTTGAGTTGGTTTGGGGTTTTTTTATTCCCTCTTGGTTTTTTTAATAGCTTGTTTTTACATTCCTGCCCATCTTACTGCAGTCATTTTCTTTTCTATCCCTTTTCTTCATATCCAAATGTGGGTTTTGACACGGTCTAACAAAAATACTTGGAGAACATCATAAAGTAAGACAGGGTTTCCATAGCAGGCTTTGCCTGCAAAGCACAGTACCAGGCAGGTATCAAGGTGTCAGTGGGGGTTTTATTGTATTACACTGTGAAGATGCTGGCTTGTTTCAGACTGAGACAGTAGCCCATGGGGTGCTTTTAGGATACTGCTGAAATTAAAGAATTTATTCATTGCTCTGACATAAAGAACATCACAGAAACCCAACAGCTGAACTCGAAAGCCTAGGAGATAATATCAGTCTCTGTAGAAAGGTCTAGAAAAGGACTTGATGAAGATTATTAATTTTTTCCTCTCTGTTGAATTCATTTGATGTGCCCACATCCGGAGACAGTATAAAACAGTAAGTGATGAATTTGCTTGTTTGAGATTTTCCATGGTGTACAGAGGAGCTTGAGCTCAGAACAGAAGACAAAATAACGTATTCAAGATATTTTTGTGAATTTTGCACTGTTTCTCAGTTGGGTTGGAATTGCAATCAATTCAACCCATCCGAGCTTCACTGTTGACTCAGTCTGATGAGGATTTATGTACTTCTGTATGAAACTAAGCAGCTGAGAGAGAATTAATGAGCGGTAACATGCCCACAGTAATACATTACAGCATTGCTAACATCTCGCCTATTAGAGGAGTAAGAATGTCTGTGTCCAAAACAGGTGATTTCAGATGGAAGTGCCTGTAGGCTACGGAGCTTCATTAAGAAGAATCGTTCTGGGCTTACCAAAGTGGATGAATTAAATGCTACCCCACTGCATCACGCTGCAGAAGGAGGTCAAATAGAATTGATGCAGCTGATCATAGATGATTCTTCCTGTGAAGGTAACACCCATTTTAGGAGCTATTTTATTTCCCAGAATAGAAAAGTTCACTAATCAAAGTGTTTGCTACCCGATGGAAGCAGAACTGATGCAAGTTATTTGCGTTTACAGATTTCAGTATAGTTCAAACTGCCTGACACACTTTGCAGTGTCTTGGGCATGGTTTGGGTCACCCTTGTTATGTTAGTGCTGTTAATGCAGTGAATCAATAAACCTTACTTTGGTTGGGACCCAAATTTGCAGTCTTCTAATATGAAAAAGAAAACCACAGTGAAGTGCAGTGGACCTGACTTTTGGTTTTCCTCAGATATGTTGTCTTTTGTTACCTTTATAACACTGAAAACGTAGAAGAGAATTAATTTGCTTTCTTATACTTGTCATTCAAGTTGTCATAACAACTTGCTTTACTTAAGAGTGGGGAAGAAGAAACATTTGATGAGATCAGCCATCTAAAGAAATCTAGGGAAGGAGTGGTAAGCAGGAGAACATGGGGCCTTGAGTGATGGAAAAACACTGTGTAAAAGGCTTTATTTAGTTGTTACTAATAAGCATAGTGTACTATGTAGTACTCCAGTATAGACTGTGGGCTACTGAGCTAATATACCATGGCCCTGAAAAGCTCTTTTTTTTCACCTAATGGTGGCCAATCTTACTGCATATTATTCCAGATGAAATGTATTATTTTTCTTTTAAATACATAATTTTTGTCTTACTTTTGGGGAATATTTATTAAAGTTTATTTGCAATTTTGAAGCTCCGAAAAAAAAAAAAAAATTGCGTAGAACAGAGTAGTTTTCTAACTGGTGTGAACTAACTTACTTCTGTGTTCTTAAGTGAATCAGAGTAGAGATGGTCTTTCATCTTGTTACAATTTGCAAGCACTTATTTATTTATTTTAGTTATTCACAGCCACTTGTTCTGTGCGGCCTCTTAAGGCAACAGCTGCAATGCCAAATGAGATAAGAAAGAGACAAGGGAAGAGGGAAATAAAGTAACTCTTGGGGGGAGAGAAAAGGTGTAGAGTTATGGACAAGAAACAGGCGGGTGTTTCATGGGCTCTCTCTACCCAACACTGTGTATTCAGCACGATATTTAATCAGCTCAACACAATGCACTGTGTGCCATGCGACCTTTCCCTTTCTCTCTTCAAAGAAAGGCAGCAGCACAGACCTAAACATCCATTGAAGACACTTTTGGGTTGTTTTTTTTTCAGTGCAGTCAAAACCAAAGCAAAATGGTCAAATGTTCTGGTTTCATTTTGTTTTCTCTCCTCTGGCTTAGCATTAAATGTGATGGATTCTTCTGGAAATACCCCGCTGCACTGGGCCACAAAGAAAAACCAGGTGGAAAGTGTTAGTTTGCTTCTCAGTAGAGGGGCCAATCCAAACATTCTCAACTCCAACATGATGGCACCTTTGCATATGGCTGTTCAGTCCCTGCATAATGAAATTGTTAAGGTAAGTCTAAAATCCACAAAAATATATACACTTGCTAAGTAGCTCAACTGCAGCCCTGTGCAGAACACCAAGACCTTGTTTCTAGATGCTGTATCTCCTCATGCTTTGTTTAGTGATCAGGATGTGTAAGAGACGATGCTTACAGAAGTGTTTGTGTCTTCTTAGCACAGCAAGTAGCAACTTACTGATGTATATAAATACTGATATTTGTACTATTAGTCGTCATGTTTCATGGATAATTCTTTTCAATACTCCAAACAAAGAATTTGATTTGAAAAGGTTCTTTTTAACATGAAAATTTCATGTAGGCCTATGTTATTTCAAATCTTTACATTCTCTTTTTTTTTGTTGTTGTACAGTGATATAGAAGTATCAACATTTTCTTGAAACTAGTGGGGTTTTTTTTAATTAAAACTAGATTAAAATTAGTCAGAAAACACAGTTCTTAAAACCAACATGTTAATGATCATTTGTATAATAGCAGAGCTAAAGCTGCAGTTAAAAGCCACAAAACTATATCGTGAGGAAATGACTAAGGTGTCCATTTTGAACCTTGTAAAGGTTACATAGCAACAGCACTGGGATTTTATAAGCAGCATAAGTTTTCCATCATATGTCCAAGTGCAGTGAGAATCTTTTCACTTCCTGTGTGGCATTTGGATAGGATTTTAGAATTTGTGAAGTCCTTGACTTTACTAGGTGAATACCATCTTAACCACATCACATTTTCACCTTTAAATTGTCTCTTTTTTTCTAGTTCATCCAACCAAAATAAAGAAAGACATATTCCTGTATTCAAGACTTGAAATCCTTTAGAGATTTTTGTTGATAAACTATTTCACTCACATCTTTTACCAAAATATCCTCCCATCTTTTACAAAATCTGTATTTATTATGAATTAAGAAAAAATAAAATCTGAAATACAGTGATATTTTTAAAATGTACTTTGTTTCAGGTTCTGAGTTTGGGTTATTTTACAGCACTGCTCTTCCTTATATACGTGCTCTCCTTTTTTCCCCACTCTGATGTTCAGTCAAGCTAATTGTCCTTTGGTTTCTCTTGCCAAATTGCCCAAGAGCGATTAAAATACACCAGTTCCTCCAGTACAGAAAAATTCATTGTAATCACTGAAAGACAATTCCATAAATATGGAGCTAGAAGAATAAATATGCAGTGCAGTATGGTCATTATCATTTCCAGATCTCTTGTGTTTCAAAAAATGCTGGAAAGGGTCATAGAGGTACTGGGTGTTAGCTGTTAACATAGGGATTGAAGCAGGATTTCAGGCCTGGAAGGGTCCCTGTTTTCAATAAGTCCTGTCTCCCTCGATCTTCTTTAATTGTCCAGTAGATACCTAATTGAGCAGGACCTTTCCAGGGAATACAGAGCATTACAAGACACTATAAATAACAAACTCCAGCTGAAAATCCCCATCTGCGATTTGCTACAGAAAATATTTTCTCCCCGTAGTGGGAAAATTATTAAATAGAATTTAAGATACCCTGCAGCTGTGTGCACTGTTTATCCTACTTACTCAGCTGTCTGCTGTAAAGAATTTTACTTTGCTGTGTATGATCTCACCTGGATTTTTCAGTTGCATATTTTGTCATCCCCCTGCATTTTGTCTCTCCTCTGCCTCTGCGTTGCGGGCTGCTGGAACGCAAAAAGAACAAGTTGCAAGAGTACTCTGGGTGATAAACAGCAAAAGTAATGGGATAGACCTTTGTTACAGCATTTGCCTTTTGGCTGACTGAATGTTTTCTTAAACATTTAGATTTTAGTCCAGCACAGCAGTACTGATGTGAATTTGGAAGGTGAAGCTGGGAACACACCTATCATCGTAGCATGTTACAAGGATAATCCTGAAGCACTGACACTCCTGGTAGGTAAAAATATCCACCATCTTTTGCTGTGATTCTGTTTATCTTGGATGCAGTGTTAATCTGTTCCTGTGTTCTGTCTTTTCTTAATGGAGGAAAGTTAATCATGGACGTAGTGTTCAAGTTACTTTGCAAGTTACTGAGAAACTTTAAACTTTTAAAAGCATATATAAATATATCTGAGCGGCAAGCTTAAGGAAAAATCTGATTCTGAAGGTCATGAGAATACAAAATGAAGCACATGTATGTGTGGCTGTAACATGTGGAAGATGTTTGTATATTAACTTCACAACGCAGATATAACGTTAATAAAAGGAGGCTACCCAGGGAATGATATCTGCAATAGCATGTTAATGAGTCATCCTTTTCTGTATGGCATCAAGCTATACCCAGGCATTATTTTTCAGATTGAAAATGGAGGGAAAATATGTAAACCGAACAAAACGGGATGTATGCCTATCCATGCAGCTGCATTTTCAGGTGCAAAAACATGTATGGAAATCCTTTTAAAAAAAGGTAAGCAGCTACAGTGTTCCCAAGCAGTCAGTAGGATTTATTATTTACAGTAGCATTACCAGTTTACTGCTTGAATTCTCAAAGAAACGTGAAAACAAGAAAAAAGCAAAAAGCAATGCCATGCTGGAAAACTGGAATTGAATTCATGAGAAGTTAGTTCAGTTATTCCTGTGGGCAACTCGTGCTTTTGTAGGATTGCAGCAGCTTAACTGCTTTCCTAAATGTGTGTCCCTCTGTTGCTTAATGATAGATGTGAAAGGTTTCTATTCTGAGGGGGGACAATGTTATTTCACAGTTAATACACTTGTTTTGGATGCCTTTATATCTTCTGTTATCTCATTCTTGCTAAAAAAAAAACCCAACAACCACATTGATTTTAATCCCTCAGGTGAAGAACTGGGTCACTCTGCCAAAACCCACATCAATTTTACCAATAATGGAAAGTGCAGTCCACTTCATTTGGCTGTTCAAAGTGGAGACCTTGAAATGATTAAGATGTGCATTGAATTTGGAGCCCAAATAGACCTAAAACAGGTAAAACTCATAATGAAGCAAAATAGTGAGAAAGATTTTGATAAAACCTAGGTATCTCTAGATCTCTGAGAGAATCATTGTGCATTGTCTTTTCCAATGCAAAAACTCAGGAGCAGCAAATGGAAACAAATCTCTTGTTCAAAGCAGGCAAAATGTGTAGAGAAACCTCACAAGTTACATAGGATGTTTTGGGTATGAGAAGTTTTCATGGATCCAAAATGTATTTAGGCAGATCCATAGAGGAAAAATCAGTCCCCAATAACTGAATCTAACATCCCCTCTGGCTCAGGAAGTCCTTGAGTCATGAACAGATGGAGTCTGGCAGAACACTGGAGAATGGTACGGCCTTCCTCACAAGTTCTTCACTGTGCAACAGCTATCATCCCTTCCCAGAAAAGACCCTTCAGTCTGACCCTTTCTCATCATTCTTATCCTCAGCCTTGCCCTCACCTTTGTAAAGCAAGCACAAATTCATCATACTGCTGCTGCTGCTGCTGTTGTCGGTGTAAGGGCCTGTGCCCAACTTCATGATGAATACACATTTCTGAAAAGACCTCTCATTCATCAAATAGTTTGCAAGGCTGAAATCAACTCCCTAGGATGAAGATAAACATGATTTAGCCTTCTTTTATTGCTTTGAGTCTTTGCACACACAGCTTTTGAATGAGATGATTTGTGCTGCTGGTTTTGTGATGGGTAAGGCTGTTTTGAGAATGCTTATGGCGTGGTGGAAAAGCCCATTCCTCTGCATTCACTGACACGTTCCTGTTCTAAAAAGGAGAAAGACAAAACCCTCAGGCATACAGCAAAGCTACTTTGTCTCATTTAGGCAAATGTGATCCCCTTTTGGCAAATACTGTTCTAATCTAATTGTTCTAATTTATTGCTTAATAATTCTGTGACTATCTAGCTTATAATAGTTTAAGAACATAGTAGACCAAGTTGTTTTTAACTGGCAGAAAATACTATTTAAGAAAAACTTCTAAGGAGTATTCCATGTAAGAAAAACTCCTAAGGAGTATTCCATTTAAGGAAGTCAAAACCATCTTAAAGTAATTCATTCTCTGTATTATATAGGCGTATTGGTTTGCTTATTCATTTGTACTGGTCTGCCTATGGTTTTCAAAGTTTTCCTTTGCTTTGTCTCTTGTATTAAAGAGTGCTCTGTGTCTGTTTACTAATTCGACTAAAAAAGATTGTTCAGAGTGGAATTATATCTTAGGGACTTGGCCTAGAATAGTAAGAAACTTTTTAGTAATCCTTCAAAACTCTCTCTTTAGTCTTTTCTGGTCTTTAAGATCTCTTCAGAGTTTACTAATTAAAGACTAATTTTATTACTTTCAGAGAAATTTAGTCACTTAGGAATGATGAATCCTGGGTTAGATGACTAGCATGTAGTGTAGTAGGTTGGGGGTTAGGTTGTTGGGGTTTAAATATTTAAGTGTTGTTTTATTTTCCCATTTGCAGAATGAAAAATGCACAGCACTTCATTTTGCTGCCACTCAAGGAGCAACTGAGATTGTAAAATTAATGATGTCGTCCTATGCTGGTGAGGAATCCATTATTGATGCTGTAGACGGGAATAAGGAAACATTGCTTCACAGGTAGGAAGCTGCTCTGCCAGACTGTTCTGAGTTCTGCTAAGTTCTGAGCCACGATATTCTTAGCTATTCTCAGCATCCAATTACACTTCATATAGTGTACTTTGGAAAACCCCTTTACATGGCTTGGAACTTCTCCATGGGATGAGGGATGGTTTAAGTACGATATGAAAGAAAGAGTCAGTAATTTGGCCAGAATGTTCAAGATTTTTGGTGATGATATCAAAGTCAAAACCCTTCCAGTTACCTTGGAATCATGTCAAGGAATGGTCAGTAGCAGTCTCTATTGAAAATTTACTCCAATAAAGTAATAGCTGAACAAGTTTATGGAATTCTCAGCATCTTCTGAGCTTTTGTTAAAAAATACCCTCACCTCACTGGGGTTATGTTCCCCAGAAGATGAATGAAAAATAATAGAAACAGTTTGGTTTCGGTTTTGTGGGTTTTTTTCTTTGTTTGTTTTTCAAAAAGAAATTCTCTCATACATGATCAGTTACAAGTAGTTGTTGGTACACTTCCCTTGGCTACAAAGTTGCAAATTACATTTGTTTATATAACAATCCTCTAGATTTCTGGTCTTTCACATTCCGTTTGAAATCAGAGTACTAGACAGTGGAGAAGTTTCCTCAACTTTCTGTAGCAGAAGCACATTGTTAAATGTGCTGGCTACCAGCTCTACAGAAGATAGTATATGTCCCTGTCTATACATCTATATTTTTGCAGGAAAGATACTTTTCACTGCATTTTAAGAGTAATCAATTTACAGTGTTATTCTACAAGGAGTTTTATGATATGAAATAATTGTTAGAAAGTCACAAACAGTGGAGATGATCATTCTTTGGACACAGTACAAAGTGGAATTATTCAAAGGAAATTGAAGGAATTAAAAGGAGAGTGTGCTGTAAAGTTAAGATAAGGTTTGGGTGCACTAGGAAGTGCTACTGCAGTGTCTACAAATAGACACAGTGATGACAGAACGTCCAAAAAAAATTGGGCAGACACAACGTACTAGGTCTGTCATATCCATGAAAACTATTGTCCTTGGGAAAAGAATGACACTCTATTCCTCCTGTGTTTGTAAACCAAGAAAAGATATTACCAAGGTAGAAAGTCACCCAAATCTCTCAGTATGTAAATATATTGAATAGGAATGTTAAGTTGTTGAGAAGTGAAGGATCAGTGAAGCATAGACAGACTTGATCCTTTCACATTCCTGCTGTCATGTTTCCATCTAAATATTTTATGAAATTACTTTGCTTTCTCTCAGGTGGCCTTGGAATTTATTTTGAGTGTGTTTGTGAAGTATTCAGTATTTGTACCTGGCTGGAGGGGTCTGCTATAGCTAATGGAGGCATCTCTGCTTACTTTGAACCATGGCATGACTTCTGAACATGCCTTCTGCGTGATCAGTTCTAACTGCAGTACACCCAGTGTTATGATCTCTTAGATGCTAAGGGAGCTGTTATTTTTGAGATGTGGTACAACCTCGGAACCGTCCTTCTGTGTTGATCATTGAGTCTGACTTCTGAAAACATTTGGAACATGTCTGTTAACTGTGCTATACATCCTGTGTTCACCATTTTTCCTGTAATATTGTAATTCAGTGTCTAACTGTAGAATAAAACCTGAGGTTTTTTCAGGTGTATAGGCAGCTTAAAAATATTTGTATCAAATTATAAATGTCACCACAACTTATATCAGCATATTTTTTTCAAGTAGACTTGCATGCCACTGTCAGACTGCACGTTTAGTCATTTGCATTTCAACCCTACTTAGGATTATCACACAAAATATATAGCAAGTTATTTTTGGAGATAGGATCAATGAAATGGATGTAAAGCTCTAGGTCTGCCTGGAACACACCGAGTCTGAAGTTTAGGGGATTCTATATTGACCTTGTGTGACACAGAGAGATCTGACCTATGAAGTGTCTGGTTCTTGAAAAATCAGGGGTAAAATGCCTATTGACCAATGAGGTCTTTGTTTTTGAACTGAGCTTAGTTTAAAAACAAAGCCCCATGGCAAAAATCAAAACAATTTATCAAAATGAATTGTGTAGTAAAGGTATTGCTCTGTCTCTGTATTCTGGAGTGTATTTCTTTGAAAATCTTACAAAAGGCAGCAAATGGAGAAGAATTCTACCCTTTGGCTTGAAACGTCCGTGGCCTTTCTAATGACTATATTTTTGCATTTTTCCCCACAGGACAGCATTGTTTGATCATTATGAACTGGCAGAGTATTTGATTTCAATGGTAAATATTTGCACAAGCAACATGTTTATAGAGATTATTGCCATCTATTACTACAGGTCTGCACAGACAAATTCATAAAGGAGAATGTTTTCTCAAGGACAGGTTATTTAGATAGATATGTATATATTTCATAATGAGTAATTGACAGTTTCAGTGCGGTAGTTGTGGCTCCATAAGAACATCCCACAGGTACAGGGGATGAAAACTTTTATTGAAATAGGTTTATTCCAAGTAAATAAGCAGCAATTTTACACCTTTTCCTGCTTCCCCATTTTGAACTTTCTTTTCCCCTTTTTACTTCTTATATTCACTCACATTCACTAAAAGAAAATACAAATTTAAATTGATATAAATTTGCATAAGATTTTGTATTAATGTCTGTTTAATTCATTAATTCTATTAATGTATAAATGCAAAAGTAAAAGCAGTTCAGGAATGAGACCTAAAAGCTCTCAATGCAGGTAAATCTATGTGGCAATATATATTACTTCTTTTTGTGACAAATAATGGTGAATGCTGCAGAATTGCTTTTGCTGAAGGCTGAACAATGATGTCAGCTGGAGAAAGGTGGTTAAAGACTGTTAGCACCTGGAAATTGCTGAAATCCCTGAAAAGAATCAGCCCCTTACATAAAAAAGGTCTCTGTTTTGATGAATAAGAACATTTGCAAGAGGTTGTCTGACCTTGTAGAAAGGTAACTGGAGAGAGGTCCTGCATGTGTGATTCGCAAACATTTAATTGACATACATTGAAAGCTTCCTGTTCTCTGTGGTAATCATTATCCATTTATTACATGTTTCTTATTACTACATTACAGGTTTTACCACCCTAGAAAGTAAATATTGCTCATGATTATGATTAAATCTCTTTCAAATGAAGACTGGACCCAGAGATGATTCAAGTTAATGGAAAAGTTCCCATTGATTTTTATTATTTTTGTTTTTTTAATGATCTTTGGATATTATCTGAAATAAAATAGATTTTTTTTTTGTGTGTGTGTACTCACACAATTTGACTTTCAACTCAATATCTAGAAAACCTTCATCTAAAACATCATAAAATATGATAACACATCTGATTGGTTCATTTACTCGTATCACCATCCTCCCTTGAGGGTGGGATGTTTTAGATAGGTATGTTTATGCTCATAGTATTTTGCATATGTGATAACAGTAATACTGTGACAACAATGATCATCCTGTCCTAGCAATACCCATATTGTGCAAAAAGAGACAAACCAGTTAAACTGGGCTTTGGCCGGAATATCTCATTCCAGTCCTTGTGCTTCCACTGAGGAGAAAGGGCATATCAAAAACCTTGGGTTTGGAGAATAAATATGTGTTTGCTGTTGGGGTCAAAATTAACTTCTATATTTTATGATGTATAATGAAAATGGAGGTAGATCAAGCTATACAGACCAAACTGTACTAATCTCTGGATGGATTGCTTCTTGAACAGTATTCATATAGTGCAGAGGTTCAGGAGGGTCATTGTTTGCTAGGTAAGACCACATCATTCAAGAGGGATGCAATTTTTGTATTTTTCCAGAGCTTCAATCACAGTATTTTCCAGTTAAAATTATACATTTTGAGTACTTAAATGCATGGAACGGTACCCTAACGAAAGGTCATGAGTTGTGAGTTCAGTATACCTAGAAATAGGCCTCTGCTCTTTATGAAGCTAAATACATACGTTGAGATGACTGGGCTATAGCTGGTAGTTTGAGAACATAGCACTTTTCTGTAGAGATGTAATGTATTTTTTGAATGTACTTCTCTGGAGTTGCTAAGAATGCCTGTAATACTGCTACGCTTATGAGGGGCAGCGCCGTTGAAAAATGTCATGTACTCACTGTTCATGATAAACTTGAAATTCTTTATTGCAGGGAGCTAATATAGATAGTGTTGACATAGAAGGTCGATCCCCACTTCTGTTGGCCACTTCCTGTGCATCATGGAAAATTGTGAATTTACTGCTCTCGAAAGGTAAAAAGGAATATACGCATGTGATGTACTTCCTTTGAGCAGGGTTCGTACACGTTAAAACCCTTGCCTCTTGGTTTCAGTTCAGCACTTCAGCTTATAGTCCAGGAGCAGCTGAGCTGAGCAGCTGCACAGTGCTGGTGTCCCTTGAGATAAAGGAAGAATTAGTGTGATGAATTTACCCTTTTTAATACAGAGCGAACGGGCTGTAGGAAAATGTGTGTGCCATGTGTTATGCTTCTCGTGGCAGAGGTGGCACTGGCACTCCATTCCTGCATGTCTTAGCAGCTGGCAAAGTAAGCAGAACTGTGGAATAAACACACTGCTTTTACAGAGTCATGTTTCATACCAGAAATCAATTTTTATATCTTAAAGCCCCTATTCCAAGCATTACCTGTGATTTTATACAATCACAGTCACCCTGAAAACGTAGAGCTGCATCTTTCAGTTGCTGTACTTTTGGTTCAAGCTAATTATGGTTGCTGTATTTCCCCTTGTTAAGAGCAATATGCCTGATTTTATTAATAAGCCCTGCAATAAGTTTTGGAGCCGTAACAAGATTACAACTTTCAGAAGAGGTCATCATCTGTACCTTTAAATTACCTCTTGGTTTGTGGATGCTTGGTATCTCTGAATATAAGGGCCCCACATAGCTCTTAGGGCTGCAATGAAATACAAAATGCATACACATGACAATGATTAAATCTCAGTGTCAGCAGGGTTTTTTTTTTATTGGTAAGTAAAATTATATGTTATAATGTCGACTTGAAATAATATTTGTTATTTTATAGATCTATAAACACATTCGTTCAAAGTTTGTTCCTTTGTCTTAAACTTTATCAATTGGTGCCAGGGGCCAGCAGTTTTGAAGTTGCTGGTATTTATTTCCATATTTATCTAGGAGCAAATGTATCATTAAAAGACCATCTTGGTCGGAATTTCTTGCATTTGACGGTATTGCAGCCTGGAGGATTACAGCATCTGAATGAGAAGTTTCTGCAGGTACAGTAAGCATCAATTTCTGTCTTTCCGTTACCCTTACTTGAAAATGTGAAGAAAAACCCCAATTACTATTTTGATTTAGAATGTTTTTAAAAGTTTGTGGTAGTTGTCAAGTTGTCCAGTGTCACAGAAAATAGTTTGAAGAGGTACATATCTCCCATGAAAACATTTCAAAGCCAATAATACAGTTTTCTTATTGCCAGGCAAAGGAATAACATAATCCCATAAATTATTTTGCTGTTGGGGGATTGAATAGCTCAAGAGGTAGGCAATAAAATAAAGAACTTTTCACTTCTATTTTCCCAGCTTGCATGCAGTAAAGCTAGGGGGTGTGCTCGTATTCAGTCAAGCTGTAGGACTTAATAGCTTACAGCATATTCTGCAGGAGCTTTCTGTGGACTGGACTGCACTTTTGGATTTACTTTTAAAAAGGATTTCAAACATGGATTTGTATTTGGCTGTGCTGAGGTGAAGCGCTCGTATCGCTACAGCCCAAGCTCACTTGAAGGAGTTATATCTGATAGCCTCCAGAGTTCCAGAAACAACCTTTTAAATGTGAATCGAGTGTAGCTGATCTTACAACATCTGCTGGGATCTGTAAACAACTCTGCTGGTGTAGAACAGATTTAACCTCCCTTCTCAGCAGATGTAGAGAATCAGTTTTAAGCCAGACAGATGACTCTCAGTTGTCTGCACCGACTCTAGCGATCATACCACTAACTCAGACAAAGGAGTGGAGCAGACCAGGTGAGGAGATTTCTAGTTGCTTATGTATATAAGATAGTGTTAGACAAGGGAAAACAGAGATGAAGGCGAGAAAGAGAAACGAGGGAAATAAAATTACACTGTAAACCAGTGAAGCAGTGATGGTTCTTGAACGGACAGAAGTTTTGCTATTGACTGTAGACTGTAGACTACCCTTGTGCTCTGTCCAAACCTTCTGCTGACAGCAAAGAAGAATTGCCAGTGTTGTACTGTGGTTGGATTGCAGTTAAGGGTGCAGAGTGGCAACCTGCTCTGTTCTTTGCAGAGTAGTTGTTTGGAAAAACAGTGACCCACAAATCAGCAGACATGAAATGCTCACTGTTGCTAAATTTACTTTTTCTGAAGTTTGATTCTTATTTTGAGATATTACTATTAGAAGCTGCTGAGAACTAGTGATATAAATGTAATTCTGTGTTTTTGGGGTTTTTTTTGGGGGGTAACAGATGGAACATATTAAAAATCTTGTAGTGGATGAAGACAATGAAGGATGCACTCCATTGCATTATGCATGCAGACAAGGTGTGGCCCTTTCTGTGAATAATTTACTCAGCCTCAATGTTTCCATCTACTCTAAGAGCAGGGACAAGAAGTCACCATTACACTTTGCTGCCAGGTTAGTAGTGAAGTCTAGGCAATGGAACCAATGCCATTTTTTCCATCTGTTATTTTTTTTGTCATTCATTTCTGTGTTTGTCTTTCAAAGCTACGGGCGCATCAATACATGTCAACGACTTATAAGAGATATGAAAGACACCAGACTTTTGAATGAAGGTGATAAGAAGGGAATGACTCCCCTTCATTTGGCAGCCCAGAACGGTCACGAGAAGGTAGTTCAGTTTCTTCTGAAGAGAGGGGCCCTTTTTCTCTGGTAAGTAGCCAGATTCCAAAAAAGAACTACCACTCTACATATTATATCCATCTGCTGAGAAGTTAATACAATATAAATACAAATACAGTATATGAAAATACTTAGTATGTTCATATATACAAATACAACTATACAATATAACAGCATATTTATATAATACTTGTAGAAATAAGCTGGTTGTACCTTGCTTCAGACCGACACATAGAATCGCGGCTAGCTATAAAGCAAGGCTTCTAATGCTGTGGAAACTGAGGTTTCTCTAAATCCAACCAAGGGAGGAATATTGAAGTTTTTGGTGGAAAAAAAATCTGGTTTGGTAACATCATAATTATGTCAGCTTCACTTACAGGCTTCAGTAGGGGTCCTTTGGATTGGTTGTTCTCAGGCAACTTGCCTTGCACTCCAAGTCCTGATTTCAGGTCAGAGATCCTCGGATCACTGGCCTCTCCACAAAAGCTGCCAGTCTCACAGCTGGAAAGCCAGAAGCCAGAGCCACCAAAAGTTTAGAGTCCTTTTTTCCAAAGTACTCTCTAGAGCTCTAGTTTTCAAGTCCTGTGCTTCCAAGTCCACTGCAGCTCTGCCTTGGATCTAGGGGCGTAAGTGTTCTGAGGAGATCCTTCGGCAAAGAGGCATGTCATATGCTCATTATTTGTAGTCATAAATAGCAGGGGACCCACTACAGGGACAACTGTCAAACCCTTTATTTCCAGAGACCTTAGCTGGACTCCTACACCTAGCAAGCACAGAGATGATCATATACAGCTATATGTCAGTATATATGTATGTATGTACGTACGTATATCTGTGTATACATGTATGTGTGTATATATTTAGGCTTAATTTAGACTTAAATCTGGCTTTTTTTTTTTAAGGAAATGTCCTGATAGATTCTATGTGCTAAAAGGCTTATGAGTTTTGTTATACTAAGATGAAGTAACATTAATAGGGATAGCTTTGTGCGTGTATAATGTTTAAATCTTTAAATGCAGAATTCTGTAATATAGCCATGAACTATGCCACATCTGTTGCCATGTGTTAGTAACAGAACATTGCAAGTGTTTGTGTCATTTTCAAGGGATGAGTAAGAAAAAGGGTGTAATCCAGACATATACAGAAGTAGAGAGGAAAAGAGAGAGACACAGAGACACCCAAATACTGTGATTGAGTTGAACCTTGTACTTCCAAGTGATGCACTTATAATACTTGCACATAAGAGTTGATGGAAGGCGTGGACATCTCTGCAGTAGTCATGCTAAAGAAAAGGGGGTTGAGTCATAGGAGAAGGCATTGACATTTTTTTTAAATGCATAAAAAGCTTTCCATTTACAATTACTATTTTATACCGTTAATGGAAGTGATTATAAAGGCTGGACAGCACTGCACCACGCTGCCTTTGGAGGATACACTCGCACAATGCAGATCATTTTGGATACTAATGTGAAGTGTACTGACAGAGTGGATGAAGAAGGGGTATGTGATCACATAGCATTATTTGTTTCTTGTCTGCTATAACTTCTAGACCAGTCATCAGTAGTAAGCTATCAGTAGTTTTCCGCTGTGCGTTAGGTGTGTAATGTTTTATTTCCTGGGGGAGATTTAGAGTCTTTATATTTCACAACTGTTGAAGTTTATTGTGCCAATTAATGTGTGATTGCTGAATTTGTTACCCAGTTCTTGTAAGTGGGAGACAAAAAAAACACAAATAGCCTAACACAAAACATAAAATGCTGAGTATGTTACACATGTCCCCTTTATAATGCAAGAATGCTTTAATAATGTAGCACAAACACTGGTAATTTAAATTTAAAGATCTTATACATATTAAAAAACATCCAATATGAACTCTAGCCCATTAACATACTGTTTGGAATCCCTCTGTTCTGCACAGTGATGTGCAACAGACACAGCTCTGCTCTTGCTCGGAATCTTCAACAAATGCAGGATCTGCTACATCAAGATAGAATCTGTTTCCTGGATTGGAGACCTTTTGTGTGAACCTGCCTAACAGTTCCCCATCAGAAAACTTAACCTGGTCACTTTAAAGAACTATTCACTTTCCAACACAGAAGGTGTTGATAATTTCTCTGAGAATTGGTGTTGAAAAGGTTTAGAATTATTGGATTAGGGACAAATCTTGCCTAGAAATTAATGAGAAGCCAATGCGTAGTTCTTAATTTCCCTCTGAAAAAATATGGGTGAGTTGGGAAGGCTTTCAGAAGTCAGTTTTAGTCTGTCTTGAGTCCTAAACCACTCACTGCCATGAACGTACCGAAGAAAAAAATGTTCCTCTTACAAAACTGCTCCTGCAGATTTGTTTGTATGAGCACAACTGGAGAGAATCAGATGCTTCTCTTCCTGATTATCAAATGAAGATGTTCTTTAGCTGTTTGTGGCTTGCAGTCTGTTAGTTGCAAAACTAAAACATTAATGAATTGGCTTTTCTGACCTACAGCTGAGTTGCATCTTGAGCACTGCTGTAGCTGTAGCCATAGAATACATCATTTGTCTGTAATCTTTGACAACATTCGACTTTTTACTGTTGCTAGTAAAAGCATTCGGGACTTGCGACTGATAGCAGCATGTGCCTTTTCAATGTAGGAGAGAACTGAGATATGTACTTGTTGTTTGGGGTTCTTTTTAATGATTCTCCTGGATGCATTGCTCTACTACTTTTCTGTGCAGAACACAGCTTTGCACCTGGCTGCAAGAGAAGGACATGCAAAAGCAGTAAGGTTACTTCTTGACTATGGTGCAAAAATCCTGTTCAACAAAGCAGTAGCTTCTTTTTTCCATGAAGCAATACACAATAGGAGAAAAGATGTAGTGTCTGCTGTCATCTTGCACAAAAGGTAAGGTAGTCAGAAAATTGGGGGGTTTTTAATGCATTTTGCATTGTTTCGGGGTTTGTTGTTTGAGGGGTTTTTTAATCTGAGATTGAGTCATGAAAACTCCTAGTTTAATGACTGTATACATTCTTTAAAATTCTAGGTATTATATTGTGTTCTAGTGAGAATAAATAAAAAATGGCATAAATGGAATGGACACCAGATATGTGGTGTTATTTTCCATATTAGACTGAGCATTCAGATTCTGTTAAAACACCCAAACATGTAGAAGACATTAGAAATAAGTGATCCTTCCAATGTCTTCTCTCTTCTTACGTATATAATTTTGGCCTTTTATATAATGCTTCTATACCTTTAATAAAAATGTGAGTACAGCTGGTGCCATTGAAGAGATTTAATTTAAAATTGTTGTTTTAAATGTCAGAAGTATTTAAAAATGTGGCTGTAGAACTGCAGATGAGTATGTTTTGTATTACAATATAGTGGAGCTCCACTTCAGGAACAAAAGTGTTGCACCACTGACAAATGATCATGTCTCTTGGTAAGAGTTTCAGGGACACTGACAGTATTTTCCTGTAATCATTATTACTCAGCTAATGTCATAACCCAGGATTCCAGCTGTACTTCAAGTTTCGTATTTTTC
Organism: Todiramphus chloris collaris; assembly: GCA_025345505.1. Taxonomy (NCBI): domain Eukaryota; kingdom Metazoa; phylum Chordata; class Aves; order Coraciiformes; family Alcedinidae; genus Todiramphus; species Todiramphus chloris. The sequence goes on along the minus strand of JANVCC010000070.1, from coordinate 78,843 downwards.
AGAAGGTCTTAGAATAGCTGAAACATTTCTATTAACAGAACTAAACATGAATCACTCGTAGAGAAGCATCCAGAATGTTACTCGTTTACTCTCCAAACAGCTGATTCTCCAATTAATAGCATGTGAACTTGTTACGTGTTGTGATTTGCTGCAAGATAATGTCTTCAGTAAAACTTAAATCATCTAAAAATAGTTAATTTAAAAGAACCATAGAGCCATAGAATGCATTGGGTTGGAAGGCACCTTTTAAGGTCATACAGTCCAACCCCACTGCACTAAGGAGGGACATCTTTAACTAGATCACGCTGCTCAGAGACCCATCCAGCTTGACCTTAAGAACTTCCACCACCTCTCTGGGCACCCTGTTCCAGTGTCTCACCACCCTCATGGTGAAGAACTTCTTTCTAATGTCTAACCTGAATCTACCCACCTTATTGCCATTTTCCATTATCTCAACTCATTTTTGCAGATGGGAAGAAGCCGTGCTGGCGTTCTCTCACTATTCTAGTGCTAATAAGTGTCCTTTGCTGGAAATGGTTGAGTATCTTCCTGATTCATTTAAAGTAAGTTTTCGGCGCATGTTAAAGAAATGACTACAAACAAGTTGCATAATTTGCCATCATTTTTCTAAGGCTGTCCTCATTAATATGGAATAGAACAAATATAAATTCACCAATTGATTTAATTGTATTTTAGTGATATTTTCAGTTTGGCCAGTTTGATTTCTTTAGTATTAGAAAAGGCTCTTAGCTTCCTGAGGTCCATGGCGTTATAAAGGTAGCATAGAAAGGAGTATAGAAGTGATGAAAGTCAAAACAAAATGTTTCAAAGCCATTTGAAATACTTTTACATTTTGAGCTAACTGTTCCATGAGACTACAGAAATACTTCTAATTAAAATATCAAGTGACTTTGGTATGAAGCTATTCATAAACACGTCACATTTTATGCTTGTAAATTGGCATGTAGCCTTTTAAACTGCATAGTTTAGTTACTTAACTCCCGTATGTAAACTCTGAGTTTTATGTCTTCAAAACATACACCATAAAGTCTGACTGTATCATCACTTCTGTTAGAGGACTGCTGAATTCAAAGGTCATTTTCTTCATGTACAAACATTCTTTCTGATGAACCTTATCTATATGATGTTAATTCACTTTTCTGTTCATCTGCAAAGCTGGTTTTGGACAACTGCATAATTGAGTCTTCAGAAGAAAAGACAAGTCGAGACTTCTATGTAAGTGGATGAAAAAAATTTATGAAGACAGTACATTTTATGGTCTTAGGATGGAATATGTCACAATATGCCTGGCCATATGTGAGCAGTGGTATGTTATTTGGGTAATAACTAAGTTAGGAAATCATCAGCTTGGCTTTTAGCTGTTAATGCCAAACTAAATTCTAGTACCTCTTAAATATTTTCTATAGTTGCAATTATAGTTCTGTAGTTGGTAAATTGAAATCAGCCAATATGTTAACTTGATTTATGAATAATTCAGTAGTTATTCACTAATAACTGTATTTGAATCTGTGCTTTTAATATATATTTGGCAAAAAAACTCCTCAGTATTAGGATGCCTTTTAAAAATCACATCAGATACTATGGAACTTCAACTATTAGTCTCTTTTTTTTTTCTTCAGCAAACCAAATGAATTTATTATCTTTATTGCCTCTTGTTACACTGAAATACATACATTTTTGACTTGAAGGTCTGGGAAGTACACAGTGTGTATACTTTACTGTTATGTATCAAGTTCATATGGATAAGATGCATTTGTAGATGAATATCAGGTCTTAACGGGAAAGGCAGGTGACTTAGTTTATCATTTGGGCTGTAAACGGCTTTGAAGTTCAGTTTCTGTCATCTGCATTTTAACAAGTATCACATTAAATGTGAGCAATCTATAGACTTTATCTTTGCTCTGTTAATTCTTGCAATCAAGCCGGGTATCAGAGGTTACAGATATTTCAAAATAGCAGTGCTAGAAGTATCTATTTTTGCATATCAAAACCACATGTATCGCAACCGGTACAATTGTCTTCAGTAACTCAGAGTCCGATGCATTTCTTTTCTTTTGTAAATTCTTGTCCAAAATCCTAAACAGTAGATTGCTTTCACAGTGCAAGAATGTTCTACAGTTATGTTAACTTTGAAACCATGTTGAAAACCACCTTATCAGTTATTATGTTGGGTTGTTTCTACATCGATAACAGAAAACTTGCAATTTTTCTCCTACTGTACAATTTCTTTATATTGTTTTAATAAAGCCATATAACTTTTAAATAAAAGCTTCTTTTCAAAGTCAACATTAAAACAAATTGCAGTTATGAGAGTGACCTTTTTAAGCAAATGTTTTTAAGAAGAAATGTGTACTCTTTGTTTCACAATTCAAAATGACTGTTTGTTTCACCCTCTAACAGTCACTGATGTGTATCTTGATGGCATGTGTTCACTGGCAGTGTAACTAACAATCACCCATCCGTGTATACTGATCATATGTATTACTGTTTATATCAATTGCTTTGACAAACTATGCCTGTTTTTCTCTAAAGGCTAACCTTTTTAAAATTAAGCACATTATCTCAGATTATCAGTTTGATCACATTTAAACGTGTTTATTATTTACATGTTTATTGTTCAGATTGAATATAACTTCAGATATCTTCAGTGTCCCCTGACACTTAACAAGAAACTCAAAGATGGTGAAGACATTTTCTATGAACCACTTACCACTTTAAATGTAAGTTCTCTATTTCAGCCTGGCATCATTCCATGCTGTCTTGCTTTAGCTAAAATCAAGACATTTGATTTTTTTCATCATAGTATTTTTTTTTTCCTAAACCCATAATTCTGTGTATTAAAAGTATATCGGAATGAAGTGTGGGCCAAAGTTCTTATAGTCTTAGTAACAAATAACATTTCTTTTAGGTTTACGTAAAAATTCTTAGCTTATTTAAACACCAGTGAATGTTTCAATAAAACGTGCTTTGTGCACAGGTAATACACCAAAGAAAACCATACTCCAGTCATTGTACTGACCATGCACTGGAATGTAAGGCATTGAAAAACATGGCAAAACTGATTTTTGTCATGAGCAGAATACTTCCTGTGCCTAAACCAAATCTTGCTCATTTTTCACAGTGCCGGTCATTCTTTGTCAGAAAATGTTTACAGAACAAACTTTCTGGCTTAATTTGATTACTTTTTGGATTTCCTGTTGGCAATTAGACTGAGTGTCTAACAATGAATAAATATTTTCTTGTTAAATGTAACTAGAAAAGCTTGATCATCTCACAAGAATAGTTGGCAATAGTCTGTAAAATTTTTTCCAGGCTTGAAATAGCCTAACATAGCAGCGGGAGAGGAGATGAATGCCTCAGTAGGCAGAGACAGCCAGATAGTAATAGCTGTGGGACAGAGTGCATAAACAAAAGAACTTTGCCATATCTTACGGACATATGGCTTTTCATTAGGCTAATATTCAAGTAAAGGAGGTGGCCTAGAGAGTTTTGTAAGTACTTAACTAGATAAATTGCATCCTTCTGCTTTCTTGTTTTGTAGGCCATGGTACGACACAATCGCATGGAACTACTCAGTCATCCTGTGTGTAAAGAATATTTGCTTATGAAATGGTAAGTGTCTTTTAATGTACATAAAATACTATACGTCATGTAGGATGAAGGCTGTTATACCTAAGAGTCTTTTACCAAGATGTATATATTTATAGTGTTATGAGTGAAGCAAACATGCTTTCCATATAACCTCTCACAAGCATATTTAGAATATGCTGATGATTATCATATAAAACCTAGCTTGGCTTTCTTGAAAGTATATAGATAAGATTGCTGAGTTAAAAAGAAAAGGAAAAAAAAAAAGAAAAGGAAAGTTATTTCAGAGTGGTCACTACAACTTGGTCCACACTGAGTTTGACGAATGCGTTCATCACAAAGAGACATTTAAGAAATGTTTATTTCCTCATCTTGAAAACGTTGTTGGCCATTAATTTGAATGCACCATCTTCCAAACTTGTAAAGTTTTGTAACTTCAACATTCTCGCTTTTAAGGATGGCCTATGGGTTTCGAGCACATCTAATGAATTTAGGCATATATTCTCTCGGGCTCATCCCGCTGACTCTTCTGGTCACTCACATACAGCCAGGAAGACCTTTGAATGGAACAGAGATCTATGAAGCAAGACCTTTAGAATATGAGGTACTGAGTTTTCTTACTAGTTACAATATGTTTAGGATTTTTATAGCAAAAAGGTATGGCTATGTAAATGCTTTCTAGAATTGTTTATGATTGAGGATTTCTAAGGAAGAGACTCGAAGTGTATTTTTTTAATCATTCAGCGGCAACTTCTGCCAATAATTTTCAGTTCTTGTTTATTATTTTCAGTCTTCTCTGAAAATTTTACATCTGGTGCATGGTTACTTCAGTTTCTTCCCTGAAGTGAATATTTTACTGTTGAAGAAAAAGGGTTAACATGTATTTAAATCTGAAAAGGCAGAAAGCTTTCTATGTCCTTTTAACTTTCAATCAAAACAATGGGGTATTGCGCATTTGGTGACTTCAAAGGGAGCAGGAATATAAGGACACCAGGACTTTCAATCTGTCCAAACACTTCTATTGCTCTTCCAGACACTGCACTATGATAGTGAAGCTATGGACAGCAGAATTTATGTTCATCCAGGGGTGAAATGCACTGAAAATCACAGAATCACTCAGGTTGGAAAAGACCATCATAACCTACCAATGTGTCCAGCAAATGTGGCACAGATACTGCAATTTTAGTTACTAAACTCGAACAGTAGTAATAAAGAAGCTGCACAGCAAATATTCATCATGGGAGTGCTCAAAGTTGCATACTTGGATTGAATTACTTAAACACAATATACATGACATGAATTTCACAATAAAAATAAAACATAATTCAGATAGTAATAAGTTAATACAAGCCAAGCTAACGGTTTCTTAACTTGGCAATGAAATTGTATGTAATGGGTGGAGCTGATGTAAACATCCATTTAATAGTTTCTCATTTGTTCTGTTTCAGAACTCCTACTTCACACGGGTGTGTATGTGTTTAGTTTTAATTATGAGTTTACTGGGAATCTGCAAAGAAATATTTCAGCTGATTCAGCAGGTAAATACATAGAGAAATCACATTATTCAGACAGAGTGCTTGCATAGCAGTTTGTGTGATATTGAAATAAATCTGATTTTTCCTAGTTAAAAGGGAAGTACCAATTTATACAAGATTAAAAGTAAGAAGAGGATGTAAATGGTCTATTGTAATCAGTCCTTTAATGATGTATGACTTGCAACTTTGGATCTCTCTTAAATCCTAGAAATTGAAATATTTGTTGGATTACTCCAATCTCCTGGACTGGACAATTTATACTACAAGCATCATTTTTGTGTCTTCTTTATTTATTAATACACCAGCTCATTTGCAGTGGGAATGCGGAGCAATTGCTGTATACCTGTCTTGGATGAACTTCTTGCTTTACCTTCAACGGTAAGTTATTTACATGCTTTACAGTAAAATACTTCTAATATTTACAGATATTTAAAAAATCCTGAACTGTGACTGATCAAGTGCAGTAGCTCTATTTTTTTTTTTCCAACCTATACAGTTTTCCAGGTTAGGACCACATGAATCTTTTAACCTAATGAACTGTAAAGTAGTTGTTAGTGTTTTTTATGTAGAGAATCACAGAATGAATTATGGCAACTAAAGAAACAACAAGATTTATTTTAGTGCTAAGTAAGAAGAGCTACCACATACACAGGAGGTGTGGCTGATCAGCAAAAAAGGGCATATATGCTCTTCTGAGTCTTACTGTGTATATGCAGTGAGGTCTGGCAGACAGACAAGCACACCATTCGTTGATTAACTTCAGGATTAGCTGCGATGTTTAAGGACAAAGTATCTAAGCAGAGTTAATACCATGAAGAGAGAGTATCTTTATTGTACTGCCTCTGCTGGCAGACCTTGTCCTGTGTGTGTCTGACCTGAGAATGGACATGTCCTCTCCCCACTGCTCTGTGCTGGAGGCAAACTGGGAGTTGAATCTAAAATCTTTTTGTGAATATAACCACTTGCATTCTTTTGACTTGCAAGTACAACTTCGTACCATCTTAGAATGCCTCAGAAAGGCAAAGTACCTCTTTTCACACAGGAAAATCAGGTCTATATATTGCATTATATAAATATCTGTAAGGGACTCTAATTTTGGGGCTTTATTTAATTTTTCATATCTTTTCTGTTTACTTATTGCCTAGATTTGAAAACTATGGCATCTATGTTGTGATGTTCTGGGAGATCTTGAGGACTTTGATTCGGATTGCTGTCGTTTTCTTTTTCCTGATACTGGCCTTTGGACTTAGTTTCTTTGTCCTTTTGGGTTCACAGGTTAGTTTAATGGCATAGTTAATTTTTTTATCATTATAAATATTATTTTTGCCTGAAGAATCTCAGGAAGTTATTCACAAATTTCGTCGGTTTAGGTTTTTTCCTTGATTTTAGTATTTCTTCTTTTTGCAGCAAACATACAGCACACCTCTGCTTTCTGTGATGAAGACATTTGCAATGATGCTGGGAGACATCAATTACCATGATGCATTCCTTGATCCATTACTAAGCAGTGAATTGCCATACCCATTCCTGAGTTACACAGTTCTCATTATATTTACCTTGCTTATTCCAATCCTTCTTATGAACTTGCTAGTAAGTAAATCATTTATTCGTGATTAAGCACAGGTTTATACACAGTTTTAGCATACAGAATTATTTTAGTGCTGAGCAATAAAATTCAAACAATTCAGGCTTTCTTTAAGGTATTTCTTGCTGCTGTGATCATAATCAAGAGGTCAACAAGTTTTTTAACAAAACAGCAGTAATGGAGAATCAAAATGATGGGCTGTAATTCCTGACAAATCTTTGAACTAGCTCTTTAGTGCCATACTGGTAGACAGATAATTGGCATTTAAAAAGCTTATTACATTTCTTGATGTGAATTTTCTACATATGCACAAAAGGGATATGTTTCCAAATTCAAGTGAAACAAAGTAAATTTAACTTCAGATTCATTTTTTATTTAAATGTGGGTAAGAAATACAATTGAAATCACAGACTATGAAAAAGTAGATAATAGAAAAAACAGATTTTTCTTGGTATTTTTAGATTGGTTTGGCTGTTGGGGACATAGCTGAAGTACAAAAATACGCTGCACTCAAAAGGATTGCAATGCAGGTAAGTTGCACACCATAGAAGCACCCACTATAGGAAGTAGGTATCTGTGTTAGACCCCTATTGAGATAATTAGCTGATCTATTATCAGTATCCCTAATTAACATCTTAGCATCTCTGTAAAGAAAATTGGTGAGCCTGGGCATCCTGTTCTGAATCCCATTTTCAGTCACGTAGGTCATTGTCAGGAAAATATTTAAGCAAGTGCACTGTTAAGGAACTTTTGAATGGTCAGTTCAAAGGGATGTTCCAACAACAGAATCTCCAAACGAGTAAATGCCGTGTTTGACTTTGGAGGGTTCCCTTGTAAGGAGAGAATTGGTGCAGTGGAAAGAAGGTTAAGAGATGCAGAAATCAAAAGGACACCAAATGCAGTGCAGAGTACTGAAGGCTCATGCTGGCCTGTGTGATGAGGACACACTGTGCAATGCCAGGTATAGCTTGATGTCACATTTCTAAATGGTTTTAGTTACCTTAAGATGTATAAAGACTGGAAAGGTAGGGCCAGCCAAAAAAGACACTTGGGTATAGCATACTGATTTGTCCCCGAGGGAAAACTTTTCTCACTGACACCTTAAACCTATATTGACTATGTCATAACCTAGTAAAAATATAGAGCGCAATCAAAAGAGAAGAATCACTCTCTTTCCCATTATTATTTGGTCTTAAAATTCCTGTCTGTGATAGACATTCTGTCTTTTGAATGTTTCTGCCCTGTGGTTCTCTACTGCAACCCATAGTGTACTGAAGAGCTATTCAAGCCATTACACAAAAGCTAACTCAGTTTTGGAATCATTTTAGTTACGAGTGCACGTCCATGTGGAATAATGAATTCTGCAAAGATAATACTGCTCTAACTAGAAGTTTTTAGTGTCTGGGCTGGACTGTTCAAATATACTCATGTTTGCAGTGTACTTATCCTCTGAGACTGGACATCTATATTGAATATAGTGACATGATGGTTATTTTCACGTGGTAATATGTCTTCATCTTAAGAGAATAAACCTTGTTCTAAATGCAAACCTTCATTTAGGTTAATCTTCACACCAATTTAGAGAAGAAGCTGCCATTTTGGTTCTTAAGTCGGGTTGACCAGGAATCAATCACTGTGTATCCCAACAGGCCAAGATACTGTGGATTTATGGTAAGGTGGTGAATCCCAGACTAATGAATTCTTACTAAAATGTGATATGATGAACTAACTTTGTAAAAGATTGCTAGGAATGTTGCGTTAACACAACTCAATCATTAACTGACATCAGTGGATTCATGATTAGACCTCGACTACCTGCAGTGAAAACGAGAAATCATTTGAGTACAGCTTACCCTTTTCAGATATAATTAGTGTTTGAATTCTCAGTGGCCTGTGACTTTATTAAGTGAGACAAGCTACAAAAGTTATTCAGACAGAAAGTAGAATAACTCCCTTTTGGCATTTCTTCTTTTATTTGTTGCCTTTTCATTTCAGCTGTGTTACTAGACTGAGTTTTCTGATTAAAGAAATTTTGCAAAACAAATGCATACAAAAGCTAACTTCATAGTAGAAACTATTTCCATCTTTAACACTGTGTGGAGACTGTTAGCATTCACTTGCTTGGGGTTCCCCAGACTATAATGTCTGATTTCAGTTTGGTTCCATGTTTTGTTTAGAGCGTGTTCCAGTATTGCTTTGGGTGTGAGGACTCTACCACAGATGCACAGAGCACTGATACAACGTTAGAACTGGAAGTTCTGAAGCAGAAATACAGGTATTGGTTGTGTTATTTTACTGCTGTAAAAATAAGTAGAACAAGCGTTGCTAATATGCTCCTATTTTATCTCCCCATGGAGAGGGAAGAAAACTGTCATTTCATAAAATTATTTGGAATAGAAGAACTTGTACCTGTTTCACTATGGAAAGTTTTATTTACTGCTCTGAAAATACTGCCAGAAAACTTTGTTTTACTAAGTTGCCAGTACAGTTTTACTGTCAGAGTTCAGAGTGGAGTTCACTTCCTACTGAAGCAGGTGGCAGTCAGTGCGGAGTGTATACATTTTTGGTTTCTGACTGGGATTTATTTTGCTTTGTAGCAGTGTTAGCTAATTGCTGCACTATTTCAAAATGTGGTTTATATTTTAAAACATATTTACGTTTTTGTAAAAAAAAAAAAAAAACAAAAAAAGATGACTCCATCGACAGAATTCCCACAGTGTTCTCTGTAGAGAACTTTTTCAGTCCCAGTGATTATTTCCTGCTGTAGCTTTGTGAGTCTATACATTCTGAAAAGCAGACTTTCAAAAAGCCTGGGGAAGTTTCTTGACACATTTCTCATTTCTTTCATTGTTTCTTAAAAGATAAGAGAGGCTGTGCCCTGTTTGCATGACACTAGCTGATGTTAACTATTTGTATCAGCTGCACCTTGGGTAGCACTTGGAAATAGATCTGTAAATGCCTAAACATCCACTCAATGTTTGTGGATATTGCATTGCCATTGCAAATCCAGCTCTCTTCTCGTCGGACTACTTCAGTGAACAGCAAAAACTTTCAATAGAACTGTTCAGAATTTTACTTTCAGAGTGCATTTGCTTTTACTTTATTGTTAAGTTACTTTTCTCAGGAACCAGGAATGTGGTCTTTCATCCCATTTCCTGAAAGCTGGAGAAGTCCCACAGCTTGAAAAATTAAATATACTCCAGATAATATTCTTTGCTAGTAGAAGGGTGAAGTTGGTGAAGTTGAGGTCTTTTGCTTCTATGATTTTAATGACCAAAATGTCCTTTGAAACAAAATGATAAAGCCTGCTGTATGCATGTTGGTTTTTTTTTTTTCTTTTTTGTTCTTTTAGGCTCAAAGATATATCCACACTGTTGGAAAAGCAACATGACCTTATTAAATTGATTATCCAAAAAATGGAGATAGTGTCAGAGGCTGAGGACGAAGACAGCAATGATTTATTTCAGCACAAGTTTAGGAAAAGGCAGTTAGAGCACAAAAATAGCAAATGGGATACAGTGTTAAAAGCTGTTAAAACAAATGTTCCTAACCCAAGCACAGAAAAGAACAACAGCTTCTTCTAGACATGGCTGTGATATCCTTTGTTATCCTTTTGGTTTACTTTAGGGTCACGTGTCTCATTGTCTGTGCATTATGTTAATGTGATACATCATATATTCAAGTAGAAAAAAAAAACCAAACAGGCCAGATCCCCAGAAATAAAGGATTCAGGTGCTCAAATCAGTATTGAAGGAGACTGAACATGTCTGTGTCCAAAACTGTGATCCTCTAAGTGGCTGGCTAACCAGGGGAAGTGACTAACTCGCCAGATGCCAACTGTCCTAACAGTTCCCAAGGCTTTTGCCTAGGTCTGTTCCTGGATTTGGCCTTAATACTCTTAGGTCTATACTTCATTACATTATTTTCTGTTACAAACATTTTCAGAATTTCTAAGTTTTTAGAAAGTCAGACTAATCTTTAGTGTCCAGGTGTTTTGCAAGAGCCGATGGGCTTTATGTAGCTTAAAGAAAAAGCAAGAAGCTAAGCTGACAGATTGTGTTGGAAGTTTTGCTGAGTAAGGACTGCAGGATCAGGCCTGAAAGGTAAGAAATGAAAAGATCACGAAAATGTAATGTAAGGGAAGGACTCTCTTCTTTTGTAGATAACTACACGCAGCTCTCACAGGGATCATTTACGTGCATATAGCAACAATAGAATGCCGTGTTAGATATTGGTCATTTACAACTTGCTGTCCTTAGACTGCTAGCGTGATTTTGGCCTTCCCCATAACTGAAACCTGACCTTGCTACTTTCAGCTGCACTTTGGTTTTATTATTTATTTACTGGATATTCAGTGCATTATGTAATGTACAGTAGTGGCATACCAAATGTGGAAATAAACATGAATTAAACTGTGTTTAAATACCTGAGTATGTGTGTTTCAAAAACTGTGCTAATAAACTAATTATGCCTGTATGTGATTGTAATGCTCTGTGGTCTGCTTTTGAATTCAGACATTTTCTACAAGAACTTAATATACGTTAATTCTTCAGGTGAAGAATAATCACGATTTCTGTTTATTTAAAAGGTAGCCCCCAGAAGGTAATTCCCATGGTACACATCTTCTCCAGCCTTCAGAAAGCACAGGAAGATGCACTGTAAGTTAGTGAGACTTGCCTTAAAATTGCCATGGACAACATGCCATTCAGTAGGGAAGATGCTTTCTCGCCCAGCTGCTTTATCCAAGCTTTGAGACTTTAAATCCTTGCCTGGTAAAATAGAGAAAGGAGGAGGTTATCACTGGTTATGCCTATCCTTCTACACTTCCTAAGGTGAACAGTTGCTTCATCTCAAACAGTGGATGGCATCTGCAGAGATTCAGGAAGCATTTGAAGTTTGTTGCTCTTTCCTAGCAAGATTCATCGTTAGTTTTAAATCGTGTGGCATAAATCCATGCCAGCTGCAACTGAAGATGTTTGCTGTTAAAACCAAAGTTCTGTTCTGGGTTTGCCTCCCAGAATCTGCATAGACATTTAAGTGTGACCGTAATAGTTTAGTTAAGGAATGGTTTGAGGCAGAAAATAAGCATGTTGACTACAGCATTCAAACAGCAAACTGGGGGCATGGACACAGGCACTGCTGCGTGACTGTGCCTCAGAGGTCCCATCCTTAAATCTGCCTCTGGATCACATTCTAACTGTGCTGTTGGGATTTGATGTGTGCCATCGCTCTCATATACCCAGGTGGAAAGAAATGCATTGTGCAGACAGTGGAACATAACGGTGTCTCCTGTTTTCCATTGTCAAGGAGGAGATGAGGAACGTATGCTGCAAAGCATGCTCCATCTGCCCTGCAGTGTGCAGGAGGAGCAGCTTGGGGTTCTTCTTCAGGGCCAAGTCTGGTATGATGCAGTGAAACAGGGAGAGAACCAGCAGGCAGAGTCAGAATAAAAAAAAATAAAAGTGATTGTGGTCACGGAAATTGCGTTGTGGCCTCTAAACTCAGATCGATTCCTGTGAATAAACTGGTTGGATTTTCTGAGCTACTGTGCATCTGCAGCTCCGTCTGCCAGGGAACACAAGAATGAACAGGTTCTCAGAAGGAGACCAAACTTGTAGATATTTTAAATCTTAAATCCAGAAAAGTGATTTTAAATTCCTGACAGTCTGTTGACACTAGATGGCAGTGAGTGATAATATTTTTAAAAAGTAAATCGGGCCTAAATGCACAGCTTTAAGTGAAGAGGAGCAGCAGTGCAGCTACAGCAGAAGCAGAGAAGTCAGCGTAGTTTTAAGGTTTGAGTCTTTCAGGCCTCTTTAAACAGAACTCTGAGATATTTATGCACAGCAGCCTCTCAGCTTTTCTGAGCATTTATCTATGTTGCTTTCATTCATTTAGCAGCTGTCATGGTGGAAAATACTTACGACCATATCCATCCTTTCCACAGACACGTTACACCAAAATGTCATCCCTTCAGATCTCCAGACAGTACATGCTCTGTAAAAAATCAGGTTATGGAGGATGGGTAGAGGACACGCCCCACTAAACTTGGTCAGGGAGGATTTAAAGCCCTTGGGGGCCACATGTAATAAGGAAGAAGATAAATCTGTCTTATCGAAGTGCTGTATGATCAAGTGATCCTCCTCACTGCTTAGGTTTCTGTTTTGCAAGATGAAATACTCATAAGCAGAGTGTGTAGTGAGAGAAAGAAAAGGAGGTGAATAAACATCCTTAACTTGTATTGAAGAACCCAGGAGAAGACAGATTTTCCTTCAGGTTAATGTCTTTTTACCCTACACTGTCAGTGTAAGGAATCACTTAAATGCAGTATGCGTCAGTTTTAAGGTATCTTTACACTGAGTGTCTGATAGAAGCAGTCTCCCTGTGGGCAGGAACTATTTAATCAATGGAGAAAACATAGGAGTGCAGCATATCTCACCCTGAGCTACAGACAGCAGCTGAGTTCTTTGAGCTTTCCTATGGGAATGAGTGAGAGGCTGTAAAGGGTGGCATTTGAGAAAATCTCTGATACCAGAAGTAAAAGTACTGGTTAAAGGTAGCATTTTCTGAGCTGTAAAAAGATACTGGCTGGTGCCAAAGTGTAAATCAGTACTGGCACGTGAAGTGCAAGAGAGGTTCTTGTGAGCCTGCGCATGGGTTGTTCTGTGCACAGGTCACTCAAACACATATGAACCTGTTAGGTGAAGATGTTGTCATCTTTGTAGGAATGCAAGAAGATATGTCCCATTAATCACAAGAGAGGGTGCTGCAGGCACTTGAGCAAGTAAATCTCAGCAATGGTAAGGCTTGGTTGGGAGGCAATGCTAGCGATGAGAAGCATGACTGGGGATCACAGCTTGGAAAGCACAGCAAAGTTTAAAGCTATTAATTTCAGACATAAGTAATAGTATTGCTAATATTTTCTTTATCCATATAGGTGACTGCAGTCTGAAAATCAATTAGCAGCAGGAACCTGGAGGGTGAGAAAAACAGAAAGTTCAAATAGGCCAGTAACTTGGAGAAAAATGAAGGAAAAGAAACTGGGGGTAACACTTATGTTAGTGTGAGCACACAAGATGCTGCTGGCTCGGTCTGAGTCCAGTGCTGGTGCTCACAGGAATGTCAAATTCAGTTGTGTTCAGCCACATGGGATCGAGGACAGGCAGAGTTAAGATCATTTGAACCTTTCAAACAGCAAACATGCTTCTCAGCTCAGACCTGATGATAATCCCTGGAGCTGGCCATGTCCATCTGGGAATGATTGAGCAAGGCAGCATGGAATTGATGCAGTGATAGATAGCCATAATGGACCTCAGAGTCATTTCTCATCACTTGAGCTGGCTTACTTCCTACAGATTTGAGTTTCAAACATTTGGCATGTTTTCCCAGTCTGTGAGATAACTACAGTTGCATTAAATGTCTGAAAGTAATGGCGGTGAAAAGTTACCACTGGCACTGTTACTGTGTTACAAGGAAATACAAACCCTTCCTGTGCTTGAGGAAATGCAAATCCTTTGTATGCCAAAGGATTTGATCTGCCTCATTTCATTTTGAAGGTTGTGTCCATCTCTTGCATGCACGAAGAATTGCAGTATGGTGGCTTCGCCCTAACGAGGGGAAGGGATTAATGTTGGCAAGGCACAGCTGCACTTTCCTAGCCTGAAAAAGGTGGTGTAAAAAAATGCATCAGGTGTTTGAGAATCGGAGAAACTGGTTTGCATCAGCACCCGTCGGCCTCCAAACGCAACTTTGACACTATGGCAGTGCTCCCTCAGAAGCAGTCGTTGCTCTGAGCCCGGCACCGCGTGTCAAGCCTCCTCCCCAGCCACATCTGCTGCCACTTCCAGCTGTCCTCGCTGCCCACCAGGCCTCTGCAGAACTACAGGAACAAAAATGCTAAACGGAGCTGGGTAAGTCCTTCAAGCGCCCAAACTAAAAAGAAAATGAAGCAGGTGTCGCTGTTTATACCGGGAGCGGAGAGATGCAGCAACACACAAATTCAGCAAGAGCGGGCAAAAGAAGCCACTTCATTCCTAGCCCCATTTTCTATCCCCTAGCCCCACAGGGCGATGGGTCAGTGATCACCCATCTCCTAGGGTGAGTGGCTAAACTCCTACAACACCTATTTCAAAATATTTTTCCAATGTACCATAAACAGAACTCAGCAAAACACCAGGTGCTGGTCCAGCTTACAAAAACCATCCTGCTGTTTCTCATAACACTGGTGAGAAAGGCAGGATTCTCACCAAATATTGTGAGAGCCTGAGAAAATCCCTCTGCTAGCAGCTTTGCAGCATCCACAGGTAAGGACTACCAACAACATGCCAGCACGTCATCCAAACTGAAGAAATCCAAAGTTACAGACAGTTGGATTCATGTGTTCAGCTTTGAGTACTCAGCAAAGGCACCACCACCTTTATTTTGTTGTCCTGAGAGCAAGGCATCTGTAGGTAAGAGTTTATATATATTTTTTTATATATATATATATATATACACATTGTATTTTAGATAAAAGCTGGGAAGCAGAAAATTCTTATCCTCTGGAAACCCAGTTTTCTTCAATGGGATCTTGCTTTTATGTATCCATGGTGATGACAGGAATACAGGATTTCAGATCCTTAACATGACTGTTCTGCTGTAGTAACAGGAGCAGGAGGGAATCTCCTAGCCTAGGAGTTCAGAAAATGCTGGAAGGGCCTGCTTGCTGCAGTGACAGCCCTGCTCCCTGCCTGGGAACGCGCAAGGGTGGCTGCAGCTCGGCTCAGGGATGGCATTCCCACTCTGACAAAACTTGAGAAATGCCATAGACATTCATGCAAATCCTGCCAGCTTTCAGAGGGTACATGGGATGTCTGAACACATCCAGAGGAGAACCAGCAGTGGTGCTTTGCCCTGCAGGACACAATCCCCCCACCAAACATGGTCTTAGATGAAGGAGCACCAAACCTGTCCCTCGTCAGCAGAGTATATGGTTCCTTGCTGGTCAGGGTACAGCGTTTCTGGTTGCTGCCAGGACCTCTGTGCTAGCACAGCACTTCGTTCTTGGTTTCTGTCAGCAAGACCATTTTCCCAGGGAAGCAAGACAGCAAAACACAAGGCATCCTAGTTGTGGCATCATTAGCGTTGTCATTAGTGGCATCCATATAATATTAGCACTACTGAGTGTTCATATATGAAGCCATCCATCATTTAAGTTGTTTGGGCTCCTTTGAGATTCGCTCAGTTACACTTTGCCAGCGGTGACACGGCACAAGCTGCTCCCAGGGCACCTGGGCTGGCAGGTGAGCATTGCTGTCCTCCCTGAGCACACCCCTGGCTCGCAGAGCACTGGGCATTTTGTCCAGCACAAGCAGGAGACGCGGGAGACACTGAAGCACAACTGGTGCTTGAGAGGGGACCCCCCCGGCTTCCCCAGCTCCATTTGTGAGGTGCACTTGGCAGAGCAGCAGCTGGGAAAGCCAAACAGCAGGTGCTGCAGTGTGAGTTACATACTCCAGGACTAAAACAACCTCCTGAAGTGGAGCTGCCCTAATCCACTGGGGAACTTCTAACCTGCTGCAGAAACTGAACTTTTACCAACTGTTTATCTTTCTCTGGTTCAGTGCCCCGTGCTCTTCCTGCAGAATGTTTATCAGGAGAAGAAAATGTATTACTGTGGCATTGTTAGCAAAATAAGATTTTTCAAGATCACCTTTACAACAGAACCAGCAAAGCAAAGCAGTGACTGGGGAGAAATGTGTAGCAGGTGGCACAGGTACTGTAATGTGTGTGGTCCTTCCCAAATGTCTTTCCTGAGAGGCTTTCAGAGTCACAGAGCCTTGTGGATGCAAATCTTGGATGAGAAGGATGGAAGGACAGAAAACAGTAGCCTGTTCTTCGTAACTCCTAGATGAATTCAGTTGTCAGTGCAGACTGAGATTCACCTTCATTTCTTCCTCTGCTATTCTGACCCTGGCCAAGGTCCCAGGCTGCCCGAAGGTCCATCACCTCTGCACAAACCCAGAGCCTCACTGTGCTCTCAGGGAGCTTCTGGTGTTCGTGTTCACTTGTGGAAGGTTAAAGTAGGCTCCGGGAAAGCCCATTTACCCTTCCTGCTGCATCAGCCCATGACGTGATAGATGCTCTTCGCTAACTGTAGAAACTGAGCTTTAATAAATTGCTCTCTCTTTTTTTACATTTCTCCCAGCCACAGGTTTTGGCTGCTGAGGTGGTGGTGCCTAAGCAAGCAAAACTGGAGAGGTCTCCACCCTGCTCTCCCACACAGGATGCTTTGGTGCCTCCATCTCCAGGGGCAGTTCAATCTGACTTGAATGTTTCTCTGTCGCCATGGCTCACAACCACGGCTAGTTTTGATTTCCTAGCACTGACAGTCTGTTTCCTTTCTTTTCCCATTAAAAAAAGAAAAAAAAGGGAAGGGAAGGGAAGGGAAGGGAAGGATGGGATGCTCCCAAGTTGCCCATCAGGGTGGGTGACGGAGTCTTCGACCCCTGGAGCTGAAAACCCAACTGTCACCAGTCAGCTCCACAGGGCAGAGCTGCACTCGCTGCTCTGGGCAGCCTGGGGAAGGTGGAGTCGCTCAGCTTGTACTCTCCTGCTCAACCAAATGAGTGAAGATCTGAAGATAGGGCCCAAACCCAGCTCTCCAGAGCAATGTCTTAAGCCCTTGCTTCTCCAGCCAATATTTTAGCAGGACTGTGTAAGGGAAACCAGATAGAGAAAGCTCTGTTTTGTTCTCCCTGCCAGCTCTCAGTTAACCTCTGAGACCTTTGGATTAGCAATATAGTGAAGTTGTGTCTCTTTTACGTTGGTTGCTGACTTCCAAGTCTCTCTGTGATACTTCTTTCTGGGAAAGCAAGTGGTGAGGACTAACTTTAGGAGTACTGCAGTTTGAGGGATGTGGGAGGTTTCTGTGTTTGGAAAGAAGTGTTCCAATTTTCTTCTGATTATTTTTTTGTACACGTGCCCAGATATGTGGCTATGGGCCCACTTAGAGCTGATTAATAAATATATTTGAGGCTTTGGGTGTGTTTAAGGCAAACTTAACCCACTCCATCATTCACTACAGAGGCTGTAGCACCAAGACACACACCTTGTTGTAGTGAAGGCAATGCGGAGGAGATGGAGCTTTCCTGTTTAGTTACCAGCTCCAAGACCTGTCCCTGACATCAGTGTTAGATTCAGAGGAGAGTGTTAGCAGATCCACTGTCGGGAGTCGATCAGAGGGTCTGCCTTGCATGCCATGCCTTCCTTACTCCCCGCCAGGACTTCTCCAGCCACCTTCTGGGTGATGCTCACTTGCCACTGAGCATTAGCCCCACTCTTCCCTCTTCCTGCAGCCCCGAGCTGTGACACCTTGTCCGCTCCTGACTATGTCAGAGAGCCTGGGGAGCTATAAAAACGCCGTTATAAATCATAGTCATTAGCCAAGTTACAGCACTGAGAAGGAATCTGATCTCCCAAGTGCTCGGTGTCTCGCACAGAGAGCGTTGGGGTGTCGATGAGCCTTTATGATATATCCTTATCTTGCATTTCCAACTGCAAAACCCGTCCTGGACCGGTGTTTTACTTGTGCTGTTTATATATCTAATCAAAGTGGGTCAGGAAACGTGGAAGGCAGCACCAGGGCTGTCTGAGAAACCTAATATTTGCCAGAGAGCATTAACTGAGTCTGTCTCTTCCAAGGCATGATAGATAAAGTGTGCCTGAAACTCTGTTTAGATTACGTGAAGTAGTGCACTGGTGGTTACATTCATCCCGAGCAAATCGTTTTCACTCACTTCAGCTGCCTTACAAAATTTTCCAATAACACTTTAGGCAGGCTAAAACAAAACGAAATCTTCACAGGTCACTCATGTGGGAGTTCCTGTCAGAACCCGCTCGCACACAGGCAGGCGGGCTCAGAGGGTTCTGCACCTAAATCAGAGGTGGCCCCAGGCCAAAGCCTTCATCAGCATCAGGACTAAGTTTTGGGAGGTGCCAGGGCTGATGTCCATGTTCACTGTGCAGGTTTTAAACTGGCTTGAGCAACAGAGAGAGAGCCTGACACCAAAGAAACCACAGCAGTAAAGGGTGACCTTTAGGGAGGCTCTGAGAAGCTTCTAAGTCCCTGTGGTCACCCAGGCCAGGCCAGCTGCCTGCACTTCACCGGGGCAGCAGAGGAAGGCACCTCTGCTCCAACTGGGAGCTGCTCCCTCACCCAGATGTCATCTGCCTCAGGCAATGGTCATTTTCGGGACATTTTGTGTTTCGAGAACAAGTTTTATGAGGAGTGGCTGAGGCAACTGGGGCTGTTTAGGCTGCAGAAAAGGAAGCTGAGGGGAGACCTTATTGCTCTCTACAACTCCCTGAAAGGAGGTTGGAGAGAGGTGGGTGTTGGTCTCTTCTCACAAGTAAGGAGTGATAGGATGAGAGGAAATGGCCTCAAGTTGCACCAGGGGAGGTTTAGATTGGACATCAGGAAAAAATTCTTCACTGAAAGGGTTGTCAAGCTGCCCAGGGAAGTGGTTGAACCACCTTTGCTGGATGTGTTTAAAACTGATGTGGATCTGGTGTTTAGGGATGTGGTTTAGCAGTGAACTTTGATATAGTTAGGTTAATGGTTGGGCTTGATGATCTTATAGGTCTTTTCAAACCTAAACGATTCTAGGGTCCTAGGATTCTGTGGTCTCCTGGAGCCTTCAATTCAAGGACCATGAGAGCTAGTGGCCCTGCCAGTCCCTCAGCTCTGCCAGGTCTTGGGAAAGAGGAATTAACCAGCACACTGAGCCTTTTCTTTCCTGGGTGAGTGAAGCTCAGTAATACCACAGGCAGTCTATGCCAAGCCATGCACCAGCAGAACAGGTTCTGAATCGGCCCAAGACCTGTTCCTGACACTCCACAAGGTTGCTGTGACAAAGAAGACTTCAACTTCACCGCATCTCTACCAAAGCCCTAAGAAACTTACAGAAGATAATTACAGCTTGCTCAATTTAATGATTGCACAGGGATAGGTTTCTACTTTTTTGTAAAGGAACCTTTTTTGCCATCAGCTCCCGCTTCCACCCACAGTGTGACCCCAGCAATTGGGACTTCTGGAGATGAAGTAAAAAGTCCTTTTTAAAACCTTTCAGAAAATACTTTGAACAAGAGGGGGGAATGACTTAAGTCATCTGCTTCTGTGTATGTCTTTTTTTTGCTGTAGAAATATTCTTTCAAAGAAAACCCTTTCAAAGAAAACCCTTCAAGCTCCGTTTCTGTAAGGCAGGGAAAAGAGACAACCAGCACTGGAACGCTGCCACTTCTGATTTATTAGAAGACCTGAAGGGCTCAGCAGAATAGACGGGGAAGGTCATTTCTGTACCCTACCGCACTCAAGATCGACTCAATTTTTGCATCAATTCCGGAACCGCAAGCAGAAAATTAGCTGCGAGTTTATAAATTGCTCCTCCAAGTGCCTGACTCTGCAGGGGAGGGGATTCGAGAAGCGGCTGGAAGATGAAGAGGCCTTGCAAGAGCCGGGCAGATGCAGGTCACTGGGTCAGCAGCCTCTCGCTCGGCCCTCGGCCCACCCTCGGGCACTCCGGCTCCGGCGGGATTCCCAGCTCCCTGCCGGGTGCCGCTGCCCGCCGGGGTACGCCCGGAATTGGGGGTGAGGGGGGGTTATCTGGCCGGAGGACACCCGCTAGGGCAGCAGCTCAGGCGGGCGGAGCGGGGCGGCGGACGTGGCTGGCGGGGGCGTTGCCGGGGCAACGGCGGCGGGGATTTCAGGGCGGCGGGGCCGAAGCTCGCGCGTGGAGCCGCGTGTCGGGCGGGAAGGCGGCGAGGGGGGAACGCAGCCCTGAGCGCCCGCCCGCCCGGGCCCCGCTGCGGGAGCTGCTGCCGGAGGGGGCGCGGCGGCTCGAGCGGAGCTGCCCCGCAAACGGGCGGGTGCCCGGGCCCCCGGCTGCGGGGGCGGCGTCTGCGTGCGGTGCGGCCGGGTGGCCGCGCTGCTCAGCTGAGGGGCCGAGCGGTCAGGCCGAGGGGCGTGAGCGGGTGGGAACGGGAGACGGGCCGGTGCGGTCAGGCGCTGCGCTGCCCGGAACACGGGGCGCTCCCTGTCCCCTCCTCGCCCTGACAGAGACACCGGGGACCCTGGGAGCCCCCGAGAGCGGGACCGAGCAGCATCCCCCCCCCGGGCAGCGGTACCAGCGACAGGCACGATGCTTTAGGGCCCTGAGACGCTCGGGAGCAAGTTCAGCGTAGCGGAGCCCCACCAGAAAAACCCAGCGGGTACATGGAAAGAACAGTGGGTGCTCGTAGGTGGGAGACTCGCTGCTGAAGGGCTCAGGGACACCCATCTGCAGCCCTGACAAAGAATCCCCCGGAGTCTGCTGCCTCCCGGGAACAAAACGCCGTGACGCTGCTGATGGGGCGATGCAGCTTGTGAAGACCACCGACTACTACCTGTTGTTACCTCTTCCTTGTGTTGTGTTGCTACTCTTCCTTGTGTTGTTACTCCCACTCTACTCTGTTCTGGTGAGACCACACCTGGAATACTGTGTCCAGTTCTGGGCTCCTCAGTTCAAGACAGACAGGGATCTACTGGAGAGAGTCCAGCAGAGAGCTGCAAGGATGGTGAAGGGACTGGAACATCTCCCGTGGAGAAAGGCTGAGAGCCCTGGGGCTGTTTAGTCTGGAGAAGACTGAGAGGGGACCTTATTAATGTTGATAAATTTGTTGTGGGTGTCAAGAGGAAGAGGCCAGGCTCTTTTCTGTGGTGCCCAGTAACAGGACAAGGTATAATGGTCACAAACTGGAACACAGGAAGTTCCACCTCAACATGGAGAGAAACTTCTTTGCTGTGAGGGTGACAGAGCCTGGCCCAGGCTGCCCAGAGAGGCTGTGGAGCCTCCTTCTCTGGACACTTTCAAAATCCACCTGGATCTGTTCCTGTGTGACCTGCCCTGGGTGACACTGCTCTGCCTCGATGATCTCCAGAGGTCCCTTCCAACATTCTGTGATTATGTATAAAACAATTTTTATTAGGAATATTTTTATATTATTATTTTGTTACTATAATACATACAAATCTCAAACTGAAGTGGAAGTTCAAAGAAAATATTTAAGGGCAGCAAATTTCATTCAAATAGCAGGAAAAATATATTAATCGGTTGATTAGATTTGGGAATATTCTCTGAAGGAGAATGCCAGAAGTCCCATCACATGAGTCACTTAAAAATATATTAGACAAAGCTCTTGGGAAGACATTTCAAAGAGCGGTTTTATTTTGGCAAAAATTAAAGAGAAAGTGAGCTAATAGCAATGTAGGATTTTTCATTGTTCAGTTCCAGCTCAAAAAAATCTATGATTCAAGTCCTGAAATGTGTATGATCTATGAAGCCTCATTAGAATCTGTTTCATTGCCAGAGAAAATTTGATTAGAATAAATTTCCCTTTATTAATATTAAATCATTGTTATACGTTAGGTATGAAGTGCAGGGTGACTGCCTTTAAAAATCACTTCAGTCACCCAAGATTAACATAAATGTTATTCTGCAGTTGCAACAAGCTTTGGGTTTTCTGCAATCGATGACCTTCTCTGCAACAAGCACAGAGCAATTTAAATAACACCACAGATATCAGAATAACACCATCTAATTGTAAAGGCAGCCCCTCCACGTGCTGGGTGTGTGATACAGGATAGGCACCGTCAGATACCAGCCCCTGAGCTGTGGTGGGCTAACTGGTCACGTGCTGTTGAAACTCATCCTGTTTTCCATCCCCAGTTTTATGGGATCAGTAGACACTGCACAGCTGTGACTATGGAAACATGCTGCTCTGCCATCCTCTCCTCCTTTCCATTCTCCATTTTGCTTGATTTTCACCCTTGATTATTGTTCCCTCATCTTTGGGGTTTTTATTGGGTGCAGGGAGGGAAGCGTTATTCCTTGTAATTGATCTATTCTAGCAGAACCACTTTTGTTGCTCAGAGCACCATGGAAGGTTCTCAGTGTGCAAATCCCATGTGAGACAGCCTATCAGATATCATCTCACAATTCCTTGAATTAAATTACTTTATTCCCATTGTCAGCAGGGAGTCCACATGTTATGAGATGTGCTGGAAATACTCTGTTGGTTGACTTCAGCTGTAACTAGCAGTGGAAACCTCAAATGGAAATCACACGTTGCTTTACCCAGCGGTGCCAAGCTTGCTCACATTGGTACATTCTCTCTGTACCTGACTGCGGTGACATTTTCTATTCCATGTTCAGAAGACTACAGAAGACAGTAGAAATCAAGAGACCAGAATTTATCCCTCTTTAAATGGGAAACTGATCTTTCAAGGGACTGATTTCTCAAGTGTAAGCTGGAGTGTCTGGCAATGAAAGTTTGTTCTGGAAAACAAGCAAACATACAACCCAAACACACTACTGAGTCCTTGAAAAAACTCTTTCCTCTGGCTCTGTGATACTAGTATTTCAATATTCACTTATATATTATTCTTCCCAAAATAAGCGAAAATGCTACATGACATTCAGGTCTTTTTTTCTCTCTTGACAGTGCTGCTCATTGCAAGGAACTTTCCCAAGTGGTTCTTAAAAGTATTAAGTATTTTTGTTAAAATGAATCATGTCAGCTACTTAAAGCACAAAAAGCAAACTTAAATGTTGTGGGTGAAGGAGGGAAAGCATTCTGAGTATCCTCTGTATATTTTCCTGGGATCTGATATTTTATTACTTGTCTCTGACCAAGCTGAAAGACTTTTAGCTGTTCCTAACGGGATCCTGTTTTGCTGCACCACACTTCCTTGTTGTTTATTCAAAGCTATAAGGGATCCTTGGATATTTTGCTACAGTATTATTCAGTCAGAGGATAAAAAGTCTGAGGAATGCCAAGGTATTATTATAACAGTATAATTAGCTTGCAGACAGCTTTTCTATCCATCTCAGTTACCCCAGTAATTAACTAAACACAGCTGCAGACTAGAACAACTGTTGCAAAAAAAAAGTGCATTTGCTATTTGCTTTTCCTTCTCACTTGTAGGCAGCAGAAGAGGAGGAAGTTATGTAGGAGCAGTTAGAACAGCTAAGGACCGTCTGCTTTGCCCCACGGCCTGAAATCCTGTTGAGTTAAATAGGACAGATGAGCAAAAGCATCTGTGAAGCACAGCTCACTGCAGCCCGTTCATGCCGGCAGCAGGGGTGAGTATTTTCAAATCATTGCTAGTCTCATATGACTATGTCCTGGAAATGACCTAAGGAGGAAAAGCCCTGAGGATCCTTGCCAAACTCCTGTGTCATGTCTTTTTTACACAGTGCTAGAAATCAAGTACATAAGTGGGACAAATGGAAGAACTGAAGCAGTCTGAGTTTGGAAGGGAACTGGCAGAAAAGTGGAGAAGGTGAATTTAATGCTTTCAGATGTTCCTGGGAGAAAATGGTGTTTAAAAAAAAAAATATTCTCTCTTCTCAAATGCTTGATGTGGCAGGCTTGAAGGTGTGGGGGAGTTACCATAACATCCTTTGGGAGAATTAAAGGGAAAGCAAAGTGTGAAGTGAAATCACTCAAACATTCAAGGATATCACGGTCCATGGAAGAAGGTGACTTTGGAAAGGTATGTTTGCTGTCCAAGAAGCCAGCTGTCAGGCCAGATGATTGGCCATTACATGATAGGGTTATACAATCAAGATATCATTAAATGTGGGCAGTTAATGCATAGACAAGCTAAGCAGAGGAACTGAGACAGATAATTAGTTTCAAAACCATGTTTCTGTAGCAGAAACCACTGAGAAAGAGGCACCTGGTGACTCTGCTTCCTCTTCCACACTCTAGCATCACCACCAAAAAACAGATAGGAAGCTTTAACACCTGTAGACACCCACGAGAAAGCTTTACACCGAGAAACATCACCAGCAACACGCAGTGGATGCTGTAAAAAGAAACAGCAGGTGCTGGTAGTGGCTGACCCTGTTAAGGGACACTGGGGTGTCCATCTGCCAGCCTGACAGGGAGTTGTGAGAGGTTTGCTGCCTCCTGGGAGCTAAGATCTGAGACATTGCTGAGAGGGTGCCACAACTTGTCAAGAGCACTGACTACTACTGCCACACTGTTAGACTTCCATGTGAGCAAGAGTGACACTGTGAGCAAGAACTTGGGCAGAATCAAGGAAGACTATAAAGTCCTGTAGGTGCAAGTGAGAAACATCGGCGCCAAAGTTCTCTTTTTCCTCCCTTTTACCAGTTAGAGGAAACAGACAAATAATGAATGTCAACTCCTGGCTACATGGCTGGTGCTGCTGGTTTTGGGTTTGGGGTTTTATGATGATGAGACATTTTCTGACAACTATAACCTGTTAGGGAGGGATGGAATCCACCTGTCTCAAAGAGCCAAGGGAACCTGGCAAGCAGGCTGGCCAGCTTGCTGAGGTGGGCTTTAAACTGAAAGAATCAGGGGGCAGGGGTCCAAGATGGCAATGCTCCTGCCATCCCATCACACTTTGGAATAAGCCAGGCCCCAGCCAGAACAGTGACAAATGTTCCTCATAGGAGAGCTGAGGAAGTGTGGGTTAGATGAGTGGACAATGAGGTGGATTCCATCCCTCCCTAACAGGTTACAGTTGTCGAAGAATGGGACTGAAGCATCTTTTTTATGAGGAAAGGCTGAGAGACCTGGGTCTGTTGAGTTTGGAGAAAACTGAGAGGGGATCTTGTCAATGTTTATAAATAAAGGGTGGGTGTCAAGAGGATGGGGCCTGTCTCTTTTCAGTGGTGTCCAGTGACAGAACATGGGGCAATGAACACAAACTGGAACATGGGAAGTTCCATCTAAACATAAGGAAATTTTTCTTAACTGTGAGTCTGCCAGAACACTGGACCAGGCTGCCCAGAGAGGTTGTGGAATCTCCTTCTCTGGAGACTTTCCAAACCCACCTGGACACATTCCTGTGCAATCTGTGATCTTGCTTTGGCAGTGGGCTGGACTAGGTAATCTCCAGAGGTCTCTTCTAACTCCTACTGTTCTGTGATTCTGTGATACTGGGCAGCCGTGTTATTCTTTCTTTTTAATGGTCTTTGCCAGCCAAACATAAAGTAACTTTACCACTAACCATAGCCAATATTACTTGGGGCCTTAGGAGCTACAGAGGTAAAGACTTGAAGAATGAATCATACTGCATCTTTGTTGTCTTTTCACATATCAGCTGCTTTCCCAGCAGAAAATGTAGAGAAGCACAAGAAGCAAGGGTTAATCTTTTCAAAAGGTGCTTGGGGATGCGTGTGTGCTGTCACAGCCTTCCCTGGTCCACGGTTACAAATGGCCTGCTGCAGTACAAAATGTTTTATGAGCTGTGTGATTGCTTTTCCGCAAAATGCCAACGCTGTCAAGGAGTAAGGAAGCCCTGTACCTGGGCTCTGGTGGTTTGGGGTTTTTTTGCAATGTGTTCAGTGGCAGCCATTCTGGTTGAAAATGAAAAAGGGATTTGTCCTGGAAGGGGAAACCATTTATGCTCGCAAGGTATAGGTTGTACAATGTGTGGAATGTCATCGCCCATGTCCCATCCAGCTTTCTTCATCCTCTGCGTGATGATGGGTAAAGAAATGGACTCTTTCCTGCTTCATTCAGTAGCTGAGACTCACTAAGATACTGTTTTTGACTGTCCTTTACTGGGGGAGTCTGGGTGAGATTTGGGCTTCTCTGTGCAGTTCAATACTTCAGCTGATCTGAGATATGCCAGGTTACATTCCACCAGGCATGTCTGCTGATCTGGAGTTGCATTAAAAGACTTCTCTGAACAACAGTAGATTATTTAGATGTAACTAAATCCTTTCTGGACTGCAATTATTGTGGTTTTAAGAAAACTTGATTGACATTTACGTTTTTATACTAAATTATGACTACAAGTAGATCTGCTATGGCAAAAACTCTTAATTCTTACTGAAATGCTTCTCTGAAAGGCTTTAAAGAGAGAAACTCCAGGGGCTGAAATCCAAATATTTACTTGGCAAATGGATATGGCAGACATCAGTGCGAGGTCCTGTTGGTGTTGATTTATCTGTTTCCCACAGCAGCCCTTCAGAGATCTCCATGATACCTCAGCATGCTGACATTGAGCATGTTCTGGATCTTAGCAGCCTGCTAAGCCAGAGCAGAGGTGATGGCAGGTTTTCTGAGCTCAGGGGTGTCTCAGAACATCCACCTTGCCCATGCAGGCTACCAAATGGCTCTAGCTGCTGACAGTTCTCAACATGGATAGTTCTGAAGGTCAAAGAAAGGAAAGGGCTCGAGCCTGGTACAAGCACTGCAGGATGACTGCTTTCACCAGAATAGGATTTGAAGAATTATAAATGTTATTCATAGATTAGCTGCAGGAGATTCAGCTCAAGTGCACTTCTAATCAAAAAAAGAAAAAAAAAGAAGAAAAGTATAAACATATCAAAACTGTTAGCTCTATACTCACTGTTTGTGTCACTTTCTACTTGCAATCAAGGTGAGGAGAGAAAATCTTGGGGTAGATCCTCGTTGTCTCAGTCTTCTTATTCTGAATGAAGCTCTGTGAGGATTGTCCCTTTTCCACTATGCACCTGCTTAGTTGCAAGTATTTCTTAGATTTCAACTTTTGCTTTTTACCAGCCTATGGAGAGGCATATTAAAAAGAGTCAGAGCATGGTCCTGTTAGAAAGTTGTGGTCCAAATTTGTCAGCCCAGGCTGCATTCTCTTAAACATCTGAACAGTTCTTTCCTGTGTCAGTACATTTAAGGTTTTAGTTGCTCCTCAGGAGGACCCTAAGGTCTCAGCAGGTTGCAGTAACTACAGTATAAACACCTGTTGGCAGCCAGACCCTGGCACCAAAATCTTTGAAGCTGACAAGATAGGACAGGAAAAAGGTAGGTAAGAAAGGAAGGAAAAAAGATGCACTATTCAAAAATACAAAAATTTGAAACAGAAGCACGGAGAGATTAGACAACAATCCAAACTAACCCAGGAAGTGTGTCAGAATCAGAAATTAAATCCAGGTCTCCCCCATTCAGATCCAGGAACATGTGAACAGACTGACTACCATAACGTAAACCAGACTATACGATTTTACTGGGGTAACCTCCGCCAACACGGAATGTTGCGTATGTCCCAGGCAACACTCTCTGGGAGGTGTGCTCACTTGAAAGGGAAATTTTGCATCCTTTCTCCATATATTCTAAAAGAAATCAACTGAGCAGGCTGTATTTCAAGTGCAAGGCTCTGCTGTTCACGGAACAGCTTAGGCTGTCCTCTCATAGTTTATGATGTCAACAGGCCTCTCGATTGAAATACAGCCTTGAAATCCACCTCTTTCTTCCAGACTCCAGTATGTATTATTCTCGTCGTTTTTAAAGACAGCTGTGTGAATTAATGAACTGATCTGAGAATCGAGGTTGGCCAAGAGTGCCATTTAAAAGTCATGTAGATGACCTCATAAAAACTCTAAAGAATGCTTACAGCTTGCTTGTAAAACAAATCTATTCCTTAATAACTCAAAATGCCCACATAATTCAGTATACATTTTAACCCAAGTGATTGCTTCATAAGAGAAGATGAAAATTTCCCATGAAAAAGACATTTATTCAGTACAGGCAACTATAAACTTTAATTGATATTTCACAGTATGTACAAGTTTGCTCTCCAGGGAGTGTAGAATATCATTTCTGCACCTGCACTCTTAACTGCAGTCTTATAGTATTTCAGCCATTAAACATTTTTCATTAAAGCACTTCATATAGAATTAGTATAATCTGATTTTAACAAAAGCATTCTATATATAGGTTTTTCACACCATATTAATGCAGAACTGTTAGAACTGGAGAAGCAGTACCGTGCGAGCAAACCTGAGGTTTCAATCCACGGGCAGTAACAGGGGTGATCTGCTCTTAGAGCAGCATATTTGTAAAACCTATTTATGGCAATGTTCTTGACTGTATCTGAGAAGAAAGGTATTTCTAATAAATTAAGCTTTTTCCACATAAATTACTTTTTTTTTTTTTTCCCACCAGATTTCCCCAAAGAAACCAGGGAATCTAGTGAAATAGCAGTTTATGGTACAGCACAACGGTATCACGTTCTTTACAACTTCCATCCTTGGCAGTCATAAAACCTACCAGTAGAAAGGGTGTTTGCATATTGGGCAGCAGAGGGAATATTTTTGGATGGCTATAACTTAGCAAATCTGCAGAAATATTTGTCTTATGGTTTGTATTTTATAGCTGTTACCTAGCTGGCAATCAGAGGTGAGCAGCTGCGCTGTTTTAAGATGTATGATTTGAAAACAATGAACTGGAGGCCTTGCTAAATGGTTCCAGTTAGATGTGGAGAGTAGCAAACATCACAGGACTTTTTGCCTTGCGTTTGAGACAAGAGATTGAAGTTGAAAGTGCTCTACAAACCCAGTGAAGGCAGAACCTCCTTAGTCATTTGTAAGAGACCCTTGGGAATATCTGCAGGTTTCCATGAAAATATTTTGGGGGATTCTGTGGAACTTTTAAGTGCACTGTTTCCTTCAGATAGTTCTCACAGGCATTCGCCTCAAAAACACCTTCCCCTACAGAAGAGCCAAACTTTATGGGCATTCCTCTCCATCCATTCAACAATAATTTTACTGTTTGAGATGAAAAATAGAGAAAATAAGATATATAGAAACTTGATGGGATATATATATCTCTGTTTCACAAAAGCCAGTAAATGACAAAGTTTCCAGTATATAGAACGTACGATTTGTACGGGGCTGCAGGGAATGGTGGTTTGCCTATCCTTATAGTGAAAACATGAGACATGGCTTGTGTTTAGTAAAGGTAGAGGGAGATATGATTGTTTTGTATGAAAATAACTCTCTCCGTGCCCCACAGATTTACAGAGGAGGTGTATGAAGGTGTGACTGATTGGCTTTGTGATAACCAGCTTCAGACCCCACACAGGAATGGCTTTAGGCAAGGACTTTTTTCCCATAAGGCAAACATAGAATATAGTTTAGGATTCAGAACCAGACAGCAAACAGTATGCAAACACTACAGCAAAAATATATGGAAGGATGGTGAAGCTCAATTTCCCACCTGAATGTTTCTGCCATCACTTTCTTCAAAGAATACCACCTGGGTCATGAGGGGGATTTGGCCAGATCTATGCTGACAGGATGGACAGATAATGAAGGTATTCTTCCTTTCAGTATCCTGAAGATGAAGGTTTATACTTTCACAACCACAGAGACACAGTGAGCTCTTATTTTGCTCTGGATTTAGCACCAGATAAACTGCTTCATCTTTACAACTTTGAGATGCTCTCCCAAAATACTTGTAGTCAAAGACCATTGCCGCACAGGAAAATGTGCAGAAGCACTCCATACTCAGCTCCAACTGCGCAATTAGTTGTTCTTCTGACAATATTTTGTCCCTGGGCTTGTCCTACTCATGTGAATCTCACTTTTCTGTGAGTCTCCTCCTTGTGCATAAGCCAAGGTCAGAGTATTTTTACATCCTCTGCCGAGATATTTATTCGTGAGGAACACTAATACCAGGTCATCTGTTGCATTAACTTTTTTGCAATGGCTGTCTTTTTTAGCTGAGCTTTTAATTTGTATGTTAAAAGCAGTGACCTTGCTAGGAACATTAGTGGTCTGTTCAATATGACAGGCAGGTAAAGCTTAGGAGATGACTCATCGGACCTCATTTAGTAACCACAGGACTAGGCTATGCTTCAAAGAAATCCCAGGACTTTTAACTGTACACCACCAGTGTGACCCCACACTGATCACTTCGCTTTCTAGTTGTTGCTGAGAGCCTCTGCCTGTGCTTCCTGTGCTTGGTAGACTGACAGAGATGTATCATACCTGAGAGGTTTTTTTTTTTTCCTTTGTTGGCCAATTTTCCCCTCTGCAAGACAAAGTGAGGTTAGATTTCTAAAGCTATTCTGAGGCTCCTCCACACAAGATCACCAGGTCTGAAAAGTGATGCACATGGAGCTAATGGCTGGTGGAGGAGGAGAATGGTAGAAGAGAATCTTGGGTGAACAAGATTTCACAGAGCCGAGGCATCACGGTTCACAGGCTGCGGCCAGAGCAAGGTGTGAGGTGCAGCAATTCCCCTCCCTGAGACCCACATCACAATCTGGCTAAACAGCCCAACTGGTGACGTGATTGCTTGCGGTGCAGAAAAGAGGAGATTGCTAGGTGCTTAAGTAAGGTTGGTTGCTGAGTGACATTTATCCCATAATATATTTGAAGATAATTGGAAACAGTTCCTCTTCCCTCGCTAATCTCCCCAGGTACCCTGCAGAGAATGGTGAGGGGAAAAGATGAGGACAGAACTGAGCTAGGGCAAAAAGCACTTCTGACATTGGTTCAGAAAAGGTTCCTAATTTTTATTTTTATTTTTTAACAATGCAATAAAGCTGACCTGAAAGAGCAGTTTAATTTATTTTCTGTTGGAGGGCCCAGTGCAGTGGTTAAAGAGGCTGGGGAGAACTTGGGAAGCAGCACAACAAGAAACTCTCTGCTCTCCTCAGTTTGGGGGCGGGAGTCCCATCCTGCACACGTGTGGTCAGAGACATCCACTGGGAAGTCTTCATATAAGGTTTGGAGAGGATTCTAGTACCTGGGAGTACCTTACTACTTATAAGGAGAGGGAATTACGTTCATTGCTCATAGCATTTTCAAACAACATAAGATATAACTGTTGTCTTGGAGGCAAACAACGCTCGGTGATTTTTAACTAGTAGTACAGCTTGTGGGAGCCTTTTGGAGATGCTACATTTGGGGAGCTCTGCTTTGTTTTCTCTTTCTATCCCATGACTGCAGATGCAACTGGTCCCCTAGAACATCACAGAGAAAATAGAATGTGCAAGAAAAATTCTAAATCTCACCTCTATTTATTAGCTCTTTGGCAGGTAATATCTACTTCTTCTGAGGATAGCTTAAAGAGTACGGGGTTTTTTTGTAAACTCAAATGCAGGGCAAAATGACATAAAAATGCTGGCAGTAAAGTGGGATAGAGTATGCTTGATTGTATTGCATGATTCTCAGTAAATCTCTCTCCTGGCTCTGTGACTGTTTGGAACTCAGCCTGCTTTGCCCAGGTAGATGATAATGGATGGAGATGGTAGATCTCCAGGGCTGGGATGGTGTCTCACCATGAGTTTGCACAGCAGGTATGCCACAGAGAGGGTCTGGTTTCTGCCGGTGTATCTTGACCTGACTGCCATGTAAATGTCAATTAGTCAGTAAAGCCTTATACGGAGGCTGCTGGGGAAAAGTTTAATTCACAGAAGTTGAAGGTTGATGCCTAAACTCCCTTGACTTCAACAGAGTCAGGATTTTAAATCTAAATTTTAATTCTGAACTGGGGAAAATTTTTAAAAAGAAACTTACTGTGTTTTTAATAGAGATTAAATCTTAGATCGTGCTCCAAATCATCTGTTACTGTGTGCAAGTCTGACTGGCTCTTGCTGCTGGCATTTATGCCACAGACAACTGTATTATTCTTTGGATGATATTGTGAAGGCAGAGACCAACAGACTGGTCTCTTACTGTGCTCTCATACTGTTTTGAGCTTCATTTGTCAGGGCTGATATTTAATGGAGCAGCAGTAGTACATTACTAATGTAGGATGATATGTCTGATAGTAGAAGGAAAACAAAAAGCTAAGAGTAAAATAATGTGTTTCTAACAAGTCATTCTCCTTTTTACTTGGGACACTTTTAATAGCGCTTCTTATGCATCTAGAACAACTTCATTATTATGCTTGAAATGGAATTGTTTCTGTACTTATTCCCATATTTCAAATGTTAATTTTTCTTGGTTCCATGTGAAATGAGTTTATCTATGGAGTAATCAGTCAGTTCTGTCCATTTGTGCAGTTCACATCTGTGATGGTAGCCACTTTTATAAATAAGACACAGTAAATTCCATAATCTGTGAAATAATTTTAGCCCAAATGAGCATTTTGTGCTCTTCTTTCATGGAGATTGTTTAAAACAAGGCACACATGTTTCAATAGTAACTCTACCCTTACTGAGAGAGGGAAGTTTTGCATACTCTCTTAAATCAATCATTCTTGCATATTTGAATAGGGCTGCGTGCAGCAAGCTGAGCAGCTAATTTAAGGCCAGCTCTTTCTTTTCTCAGGATCAGAAACTTATATTTTCCTATTTACCTGACTGGTGTCCCCCCCCCTTTTTTTTTTTGGCTTTGTCCCCAAGTTTCTGTAAGATTCCTTACAGAAACACAGCTGCTATCTATTGAAATACAAGCCATTGTTCATGGATCACAATTTTTAATCCCCCCCTACCGGTGAGATGCACAATTGTATGTGCCATATGTGAAAGCATTTACAATACTTCGTACAGAAGAAAAGCTGCCAAGTGTCTGCTTGGCTTAGCCTAGTCCGAGTTGTGTATTTGGGAGCAAAGCTGAATTTTCTTAAAAGTAGCTGTTGATTCCTACTAATGGGCCAATAGAGAATTTTAAGTATGTATACAAACAACCAGGATTTTTGCTGTCCTGGTTTTCTGTCTACAGCCATTGTGTCCATAACAAGTTGTTGGCTTTCAGCTAGCATAGTTCTACTGATTCCTGGGAATATTTATCAATTTGTTTCAGCTGCAGATCTGGATTCTAATACTCAACGTTATATTTTCTCCTTAAAAAATGAGAATTCTGTCCTTGCCTCAAGTCTTTTCTAAATGGGCTTCCCATTCCTGGCATGTTTTTTGATGAAAGCTGCTTGTCAAGCTCTGATCTCATTTTCTCATGGAGTTTCTTAGTCTATAGATTTATTCCCAGGTTTTCCTGTAAGTAGCTAGATAATTTTAAAACGTCAGCAAAAAAACTCATGTCTCTTCCTCCATTAGCAGAAATTCTTTGCAAAAGTCCTGTTTCAAATTGACAGGGACAGTTCATGTAACGCTTGTTGTATTCAGTGTAAGTAAGAGCAGGAGGTTTGTTCCTCTGCCTTTCCCAGCTTTTTTGAAAACAAATATTCCATAATAGCATTTCTAAGGATCTTTTGCTCAGCGCTGTGCAAATCACCTCAATCTTCTAATAGGATTTTGATCACACAACTTAATACCAGAGAACAGCTCTCCTATGTTAAATGTGAGCATGTCAAGGCTTTGCATTTTAATGTGTCCTTTATGCTTATTCTGCTCTTCTGCTGTAATGATTCAGGGCATTAATATATCATGTTGCCACCTAACCAAGTATATGAGAACAGCTTTGGGGGGGTGATGTTTTGTATTATTCCATGAATCAAGCTAAAAGAGCTTGCCAGAGACACTGCCAAACTCTCCTAGGGTGGCTTGGATTTAGATTCTCTTGGACTCCAACCTGCAGAGTGTCAAGGAGCTTAGAAATTCAATGGATGACCACTGTCTACTAGAAGTTAGTAAACTGAGGCCTTCAGGTTGCTCCTGTGGCAGAGCTGTGTGTTAGATGTAGTTTCCATTTGGTACCTCTTCAGTTTTATATTCACATTAAACATAACGATGTAAAAATGTTTCCCTATTGCCAACAAAGTGTTGCAAGAGGGAAATATTATTTACTTATAACATCAATATATATTTGACATGCCCTTGCATATGAATAAGGATTAAAGGTATACAGAAATTTATTGTGTATATTTTTAAGATATACCCTTAATAAAATAAGGCATTCTTATTTCCTATCTATTCTTAAAGTAAGCATGCACACTGCTATAGAGAAACAGGTTCCTGGGGTACATAGGTCCTACTCCTGGCTGAAGAAACTTGCCTTTTCTAAATCTGAGAGGCAAGAAATTCCCTGTGGTTCTCTTCAAATAAAGTGTATTCCGTAAAGCAAACAAACAGATCTCACTGTTCTGAGGCACGGCACTTAATTTTCCCTTGGGTAAACAAAGCAAATAATGGATAAAACCTGTAGGATCAAATGTCTTCAAGCTATCAGAGTTGTGACTGCAGACTTTAATCCCCATCAGAAGTGAAAAAGAGAACTAAAAATTGTGGCAAATGATTTTTAATTGTTGGGGAATTGGCAATGACAGATTAATGCCACTGCTGGTATAGCATCTTAGAAAGGCTTTCTGAGAAGAAAAACTGAAAAGCTGAAACTGAAGAGCTTATCTTAAAACATTCCAAGTCAGTTATTAAAATAATTCCTTTATGAGTCCTTCTGTCATTTTATAAGTAAATTAGAAGAATTTTTAAAATCTCCATTTTCTTTGTGAGCATAGTGCTGCCTTACCCTGACTGCAACAGCGTGCTGGGCGTGTGTGCAAGAGCTTGCTGCTGCGCTGCAGTTCCAGACAGAGTCTGGTATACAGATGAACTTGTGACACTGCTGCCATTTTAGTGCCCAGTTGCTGCTGTATCTGCAGAGCAGATTCCTCAGGGAAACAAACAGCCTAATTTTATCCTTAAATTTAGGATCCTGGATTCTCTGGGGATAAATGTTCTAAATTAAGGCTGGGGAAACCGCATGACTGCAGAACAGTAAATAATTTTTAAAAGGCAGTACTTTCAAGCCTAGTCAGCCAACTTCTATATAAAAAGAAGACTTTAAAATGTTCAGAAATACATTTTAAATAACAATACACACCCTTTGTTCAGTAATTTTTGTTGGGTTTAGATGTTGATACAGTGAAGGTGGAAAAAAATGCGGGCATCACGGACCAATGGAACAGTTCACAATGCCTGGATTCTCCAGTGACTCCATTTTCAAAAGGCAGAGAAAAAGAAAAAAAAACCCTAAACAAATTAAGTATTTATTGTATATTCTCAGTTAGCAAACTCATTTTTTTCACAGCGAGGCACTGTCTGATATAGTGTGTCAGAGAGGGAACTGATATAGTGTGTCAGAGAGGGAACAGCGACTCTTGCCAAGAGCCTGGCTTGGATGCCCTCACTCTTCTCATCACGGACCTGTGCAATCTGAAGCTTGTACTCTCACTTGCAACCTCTCATCCACACAGTCTGAGACAAAACCTAACCCAAAGCTGTGAAAGTCAACAAGTAGCTTGTTATATATTCTTTGTGAAGATACAGCAGGCCAAGCACTGGTGCGTGACACCTCTTCTGCGTGCTGACCCACCTCAATCAGCAGGACACGGTTAATCCCACAAGACCTTTCTCCTTCTTGCACAGTGTGCAAAGTTTCTGTATCGTCACTTTGCTCAGTCCTGGCTGATGGGATGACTGAACACCAAATAGAAGTAAATGCCTGTTGTGAGGCAGTTTTGTTGTTTTTGTCACATACTGCCAAGCTGCTTCACACTGACCCACCAAAGGCCAAGGAAGCTTGTTAAGTGGAAACTTATTTGCTAGGCATAAAGGGTTAATCTAGCTCAGTAAAGGTATTTGGGCGCCAAGGACCCTACCAAGTGGCTATAAAACACCTCTTTAAAGGACTAAATGAGATGAACCGCTAGGTATTCTCTGAATTACCCTGAAGAATGAGTTGTTGCATCAGGACAGCTGTATAAATGTCCTCGTACTAGGCTGTTGCCAGAGTACAACGGAAATAAAGTTGAACTCTACTGTATGCTGCTCTTCCTTACCTGGGAGTTTGGATGACAAGACAATAGTTTCACACGGGTTTTCAATTATGTTTTAAAGACCCGTTTAGTCAAATCTCTGAATATTTCAAGGCTCTTGACTGCATTCTCCAGTCTGCTTGAAGTAAAACCTACTGCTAACAAGCCACAATATATTTTTTTTAAATCTCGGATGTTATCTTTAATCAGCATCTTTGACTGTCTTGTAAACATGTTTCCTTACAGGCTAGCATGCATGGGCCCTGCTATAGAAGTTGAGAACAGAAACTGCTAGAGCTCCACTCCAGTGCTCTGACCAGCACAGCCATTCCCCTAAGTTTAAGCAGGACTTTACTTTATGCTCGTCCATAAAACAGGGGACAATTTGCATCTGCACAGAGAGTCTACTTCTTTCACAAGAAATAATATGAGGTGAGTGGAAAGGCAAGCCATTCTTCACCTTACAATGGCATGCAGGATGCTGTTGCTAAACTGCAGACTATAGCCTGCCTTTCTAAATTCCCACAATCTCTTCCTGGCATGGAAAACACTTGTAGTGGCAAAATTGCAATTAAAATGGGACTTTCAGATCTTCTCTGGTAGATCTGCTTTTTTTGAAGTAAAAGGAAAATTTGTCCCTGACTTCAGTGAAGTCCTGGATACTTAAAAAAATTGCTCCTTTTCCATGGCCTCATTTGCTCCGTTTCAAACTGTAAAAGAGCTCAACTGTATGGAGTTCTTTGCACTAAGCAGTCTTTTCCTCCATGACTATTAAAAGAACAAAGATGTTTTCTTTGGACAAGAAATTATTGGTTTTACTTCTGTGCTTTCATATACTTTTGAGTTCAGTTGGGGCTGGCTTGTCTGAGCTCCCAAGAAGTTTCTGATTAATTAGCAGAAACTCATTTCAAGATGTTGCTAATAATTCATAGGGACAGACCGAATCTTTTTAAAGGAAAAAAAAAACCTCTCAGCTAAAAACAGAAAAACATTTACTTACTTCACTGAAAGATAGATCTAGACACATAAGCAAAGCAGAGAGGAACAGTGCTCATTTATCCTAGCTTACAAATCTACAAGATCAAAGAACTTACAAATAATTTTTAAAATCTCTGCAGCAATTTAGTTTCATGTCATTTCTCTTCTTTGAGTATTTTACCCTCTTTGAAATACGACAGTAACCGTAATCACAATGCAAATTAAATTTTGAATGGATTCTGATACGAAGCAGGTAAGCTTCTGAAGTTCATGTGTCAAGGAGGAATTTTGGGTTGACTGTCCAGGTCTATTTCCTACATCAGCTTAAATCCTTATGCTGATGAAACTATAACTTCTCAAGATCAGTTCTTCATGCTCGTTCCAATTTAAATGGATCTTAAAATTTGTTTGTGAAGCTCAAAAAAAAGTAAGACTGTTAGAAGTAAAAAAGAAAAACCAAACCAAGGGAAATTAACTGAGAGACACTTGGTCCCAGATCTCTCCAGACTTTGAAACCCCATATTTCTAAGAGACTCTATAAAATACAGTAGCAGTTTTGTAAACTTGATGGATTTGGTGTGTGTAAGACAAATAATGATCACATGAAAAATGGTGACATTTACCATCTGACGGAAGACTGCTTTGCTGTTTCTTCCTAGGTCTAATACATAAATGGCAAGAATGCTGTGTTAAATATGTATATGCATGATTTTTGATAGAGATAAATTAGAAATTGTACAAAATCTACAGACTGATTCTCAGCATTGCATTGCAGAGGCAGCTTGAAAAGAAAATATCTGTGAATCTCTGGGTCTATACTCCTCTAACAACATTCTTGGAAATATTGCCATCCAGACAGGGTTCTTCTGGCACTTGCATGCAGGACAAGAAGATAGTGACTGGAAGGAATCAGAAACATCTGCCCTGACTCTCCCTCCTTGCTGCAGTCTTCCTGACCTTACTTTCTGCCACCATGCCACGTTCCTACAGGCCCTAACCAAACTGTGCATGGTTACCCATGCTGAGCAGCAATTTACTTCACATATGGTGAGAAAAGGTTTTAGGATCCTAATAATCCATCCTGGGGTAATTATGACCCTATAGTGATAGGACTGAAGGGAATGGATTAAAACTAGAGATAGGTCGATTCAGGTTGGACATGAGGAAGAATTTCTTCCCCATGAGGGTGGTGAGACACTGGAACAGGTTTTCCAGAGAGGTTGTGGAAGCCCCATCCTTGGAAGTGTTTAAGCCCAGGCTGGCTGGGGCTCTGAGCCACCTGCTCTAGTAGGAGGTGTCCCTGCCCATGGCAGGGGGGTTGGAACTGGATGAGCTTTAAAATCCCTTCCAACCCTGACAATTCTATGATTCTATAGCACCAATGAATCCGCACTTCCAGTCCTACAGCTTATTTTCAGTGGTTCTTCTGAGAATAAGGAGGAAAACAGAGATGTTCAAGATAAGCAGCTTACGGGAAAACAGGCATTTTATTCATAAATCAAAATATTCCTTACATGAATGCAAATGGGATTTCTGAAAGCTAATTTAGTCTGCCCACATAGAGTTTACATGCAGTACTTGATTTAAATCAGATTTGCCCTGCCTGCACGTGGGCTTTTAAAGACAGAAATCTGCATTCTCTTAAAGTCTTAGGTCCACTTCGCAGAAATTGCCGCACAAATTAGTCCAGCAGAAAGCCATTCCCCCACCCTGCTACTTTCCTCCATTGCAGGATATGATTCATTTTACAGTTTCAGGATTAATTTAGCTGAGGTGAACAGAATGATTAGCACATCCTATAACACATGTATTTCATTAATACCTATAGCATACAAGGCATTTCTTTTTCATATGAAGTCCCAGTATCACTCTAGAAGTGGGCTGTTGTCCAGTTTTAAGAGTACAACTGAGTAAAGACTGGCATTTCTTGTGCTTGGCTTGCCTACTTCACCAGTCTAACTCCACCTTGCCCCTGATAATGCTGAAGAATCTTTTTGGGTCCGTAGGGCTTTCACTGGGGGTGTCATGAGCATGCTTCTAACTGTCTGCAATTGCAAATCTCATCTGTGCCTCCAGTGGACAGCATCAAGCCTTGACAGAGGGACTCCTCTGCTTGATGCTATCTTCATGATGCCAGAGCAGGAGAAGCTGGAATGGCCTCCAAGCTGGTTAAACATGAGGAGTACAGAGCAGCCTCCTCCTGCACAGCACTGTATATGAAGCAAAGGGACTTTTTTCCCCTTCCTGCCTCACTAGTTATATTCCTTTTCCAGAATGCTTTTCACCTGCAATTTAAACAGTACCTTGAGCAGAGAGGTTGCTGTGTTATCACTCCAGATCAAGAGGGAACCAAGTTCACCTTCTTTGTGTCCTTCAGACCTTCCCTGGAAAGAGAGATTGCTTAAAGATGTGACAGCTAGTCAGTGTCTTTCCACAGACCCCAGGGGCCTCTCTTCTCCCTTTGTTTGACTTTTTGTCATCCGCAGGTACCAGTATCCATCTTGGGGATCACTTTACTCAGTCAATTAGTCCCACTAATTGAAAGGGACTAATGCTAGTCCTGCTCAGCACCAGAAAATTCTCTGGCTATGCACAGCCGTGTAATTTCAGTCCTTCTCAGTACTTTCCCTACATATTAAACTTTAATAACCTTTCTGTGGCAGGAGTTCAAGTCTCCTAGCATTTGGTATGTTCCTTAACGTTAATGTCCATTTTCAGCTCTGCTGCACAGGAAGATGTCTGGTTAAAAATGCTAATAATTTGCTGTTGTGATTTCTAATGCATCAAAGACTATGAGTTTTTCTCTGCATCTTCTTTGTTTGCTCATTCTTGCGTGTTTGATTAAGACAATTTTCAATATAAATCTCTGTGTGGCTTTTATGACAGCCACCTGAGATGAAATATCATAAATTTACAAACATTAAGTCCAAACTGTACCCGGGGGCCTCATTTGCCTGGACATAAATACTACAAATACTTTGTAAAAGCACAGAAGTTATTGGAGTTGCACGTGTGTCATTTCTTGTGAGGCAGCAAGTGGGCGAATGAAGAGGGACACATAGAGGCATGAAATCTGTCCCTGCTGTGATTTTCCCCTTAAATAAAATACACGCTGAGTTCTATAAATCACTTGCAGGATCTTTGTATAACAAGTGGTATATGTTACAACTGCAGCCTGCTAGGTGAGGTGAAGACAAAACGAGCACTGCCATGATGAAATGAACAATTACATCTCGAGCAACCCTTTTAAAAGTGTTTCTTACGCTAGTGAGATGAGATGTTAATACGTTTGCTTTGATGAAGGAATGAGATGTGATTCG
The DNA here is from genome assembly GCA_025345505.1 of Todiramphus chloris collaris. Lineage (NCBI taxonomy): Eukaryota > Metazoa > Chordata > Aves > Coraciiformes > Alcedinidae > Todiramphus > Todiramphus chloris. The sequence continues at coordinate 38,335 of JANVCC010000070.1, read as the reverse complement.
ATTTAACCCCACAAAAGCTGAAGAAATCAAGACTTGAGTCAAATGAGGAGCTCTGGCTGCAAAGCTGGAATCCAGATCTGGATCTGAACTGCCCCAAGTTGAAAGGATTTTGGCACTCAGGTAATTCAGATTTTATACATGTCCTGAAGTGAAATTTCCTGCCCCATTTCAGTACGTGGCTGAATTTAAACCTACACTGATACGTGCAACTCATGGTAGTTTCTACTGTTAAACCTAATATTCTGTGATGACTTTTTACAGTGCACCTTATGATCTTTGCCTCTACCAGATTGCTTTTTTGGGTTAGATCATGGCAATAAATAAATAAATAAATGTATAAATCTTCCATTGGCATCCAAAATAGACTAAATGGAGATACCTTCAGCAGTTTTTTTCATTTTATGAGGATCCACAATAATAATTTGGATTCAATATTCCCAGAATGATGATAATTTGTGTATCCTTGAAATATCTCTAACAGGTAGATGCAGTGAAGAAGACATGGCAGTGCAGAGGGCTGCCAAGCACAATTACCAAGCCGAAACTGGAGCTTTCTGTTGATGATAGTATGCAGAATGGTGTTCTCCCATGCCTGTGAACGTAAGTTTTTGCGAGTGCTCATTTATGAAAACTGATTTATCATCTCTACTTTAACACTATTTTTTTGTTCTTCTAGATAAAAGTCTTGACATCACTCTTACAAAATGTTTCATCAGAGCTCACTGGACTCTTACTTGATGTATTTTAAAATAATATTAGGAAAAGAAAGACAAAGTGAAAGAAAGTTAGCTCTTTCCTGAAGGGGCACAAACTGAAAAGTGTCTGCTTTAACCTATATGTCATGATTGTGATTCTGAATTCATAGAAAAGGAGGCCCTGCTGTTAATTTTTTCATGAAAACCCAAATGCTTGCAAGAAGAATATAAGTGTAAGTCATTGTCCACAGCACAGTTCAGAAAATCGCATGTACATGAAGCTTTGCTTTATAACAGCAATGACCTTTTCCCCGTTAAAAGCTGTTCAGTGTCATACTGTTCTGCAGTATCTGCATGCAGAGATTTTCAACAGGATTCTAGGTCCAGCTCTTTGGGTTGGACACAGAAAGCAGCAGGGCCAATGAGAAGGGATCAGCCTGTGTTAGTGTCTGCCAGCTTCTTCCTCCAATTTCCTGACCATTTTAGGTCTTACAGTGGTGACATGGCTCATACACTCAGTAGATTGCCCAACTATTTGAGTGCCCATTTGTGCTGCTCCCAGTGACAAATTTCAATCTGACAGAAGCTTTTATCTCTTAAGCTCCAAGTCTGGTTCACCTTCATGCATGAAGGAGCAATCATTAAACTTGTAGCTGCAATTCCGGCGTACACCACTGTGTTAACAACATCATCACTTTATCATACAATACACTAGTGGAAACTCCAAGAAATTATGCCTGCTGGAGCTCATAGTCTGCAAATGAGCTGTGGGTCCCTTCTCAAGCAGCCGTCACCTGCTTTCAGTGGTCCCTCAGAGTATTTCTGCTATGACTCTAGGCAGAACCGGGAAGAATCATAAACATTTCTTATTTGACTGACATTCAGAAATCAATTGAAGCTTATTCTCTAAATTAAAAGGACCAGGTAATAGAGTTCATTTATTTTTTAATGATTCTGTGGTCTCTAATTTAAATTATATGCATAAAGGAATGAATCGAAGTTCTCAGGTTCAGCGTGGCATCAGATGATGTGCACAACAGTAGTCTCCTATTGCTTGGTATGTTTTGTTAAGTGCTTTGAAAGCCACACCATTATTTGCAGTCTCAGTCAAATGGTACTGCTCTCTAGATGGTGGGGTTTGGTCCACTTTTAATTTCCAAATCACAGAAACAATGCTTTGTTTGCTTGCTAGTTTGTTTTTCACTAAAACCAGTCTACCACTTGAAAAAAAAAAAAAAAAAAGAAATAATTATTCACTTTCTGAATATGCCCTTCAGAAATCCATAACCTGTTGATATGATCACTTCCCAGGAAAAAAATTAAAAGCAGCATAAAACACCTTAAAATTAACCTGAGGCACCCAATCAGTGCTGGTTGTTAATTATCCCATTTGCTGATAGGAAGTTGCAGGGTGCTGGAAGTTAGCAGGGCAGAGCCAAAGGTTACATTTGCCTGGTGCCAGTAGACATGGAGTTCCCAGATAGAGTTGCTGGGAGCAGACAGCACTGAAAGGAGCACCTGCCCTGAACTCTCAGCAGTGCATTAGTTAGAAACAGGAGAGAGAAACAATTGCAGCACTAATGAGCCCCAGGTGAAAAGACTCTTTAGTTAGACATGCAGCTCTCTTTCTATTTTTTTTCTGATTTTTTTTTTTCAAAGTGCAAATGTTTTGATTGATGAGGCAAATTGTTTGTAATTCTTAATTGCTCTTTGCAATAAAGCATACCTTTTGTGTGTTCCTTCCCTTTAAAATGTAGGTTGCCTCACTGCTAAAAACACATAGAAGGATTGAGGAGGGAAACATTCCCAGATGTGACATACTGGAAGCCACTTGGTGAGATAAAGCTTTGTATCATAACCTGTGTTTGCTGAGTTTTTATGAGTCAGAGCAGTGCAATGGGGTTACCTGTGAGCTAAAAATGGCTTATTAAGCATTTACAATACAACTTTTTATATAATTACTTCTTTTTAGAGTTTGGAATTTCTCTTTTCCTTCCAACCAAGTTCTTTTTTTTTTTGAGGGTGTCACCTAAAATGCTTCAGATAGCCACAAAAATATGTATTAACTTGTTTATGTGTTGATATGGACAGGTTTACTCTGTCAAATTGTCAGTATAATGCACATGTATATCTATGGAGTGAGCTGCTAGCTAAAACCAATGGTTGCTTCCCTTCAACGTTATTTTATTATTTCACTGATCACTAAATTTATGTACAAATATTTTAGAGTTGTTAGCGATAAAGAAAGGTAGGGCAGTAATTATTACAGTAGAAGAGACTATAAGACTGGATTTTCACATCAGCGAATAAGAAAAAGGTAGTATTGGTGGATCCTTCTTTCCAGTGTCATGTAGATTTTGGCCACTGAGAAGATACATGTTTGCTTAAATATGGGGCAAATTTCAGTTTCACTGCGGTGGAGAAGTGTGTGAATCTATTCATGCCTCAGCAGAGTCACAGTAGGTCATCTCCATGGTACTGGAGCCACCCAGGTCCATCTCTGGAACTGAAATCAGGATCTGGCCATGGTTTGTCTCCCAGTTTTCCCAGAGTGAACAATCGAGCCAGGCTTAAAAATGAGATCTTGTTTTCTGCTTGTGCAAAGGCCTGGCTCTGAATCATTGAAATATTTCCCTGATGTTGAAATATGAAGTACTTTCCACTGTCCACTCTTGCTGGCTTATGAATAACCATTTGCACCAGGTTAACCTATGCTAAGAAAAATCTGTTTGACAGACAGTGAAAGGACTACATGTGATAAAACATTTCACATTTGCTCTAAGACAAATTGTACTATTTCCTCTAATCCATGCAATAGCTTCACTGCCTGTATTTCAACAGAAAAGGGAGTTTATTTTGACAGCATCTGCTTAGCAGCATGGCCATGAAGTGGGAGATATTCAATACAAGGCTCCAGTTAGTAAGTTATCATTACATGGTTTCTTAGTGCCACTGGGGCAAAGAAATTTATGGGGACTTCCTGAAAGCTGGTACGTGTCAACCTCAGTTATTGGCCAAAGTCTTTTCAAAGCAGTGACAGTAAAATGATAGTGGCAGAATTCACCCCTGGACAGTGAGAATGCAGTGTCTATTATCACGCAGTGTCCAGTGATAAAATAATCAGTGAAGCCCATATCTGCTGGTGCAAGCAAGGAAATGGAAACTAAACCCCTTAAAATCAGAAATTAAACCTGCATGAGATTGGGCAGCTAAGTAATTAAATTTTGGAGAATGTCCACATGAAAACTCTTCACTGTGAGGTTTCGGCTTTTTAATTTAGCACCAGACCAATGCGAATAATCTCAGGGAAATTCATTTTGTATTCAGTGAGGATAATCCACCATGATTCTTATAAAACACTGTGTTCATTATGAATGGTATGAAAACAGACTGCACCATTTTAGAGAGAAATTTTAGGCGATGCACCTGCTGATAAGCCCATCAATTTTATTATGCTAGGGAGCTTAAAAGGGCAAAAGCAGAGTTATGAACCATCTCTGTAACCCACAACAACTTTATGGTCTTCTTCACAGGAGAATAGAGACCGTACCAAGCGTTAGCAGGCTACCTTGACTATGCTCTGCCTAAACCAAAAACTCAGCTGCTAGACAGCTGTTAAGCATCAAGCTCAATTTTTTTTCTTGACAATGAATTTGAAGGGTGAATCCAAAAGCCTAACGGATCCATTCCATTGGCAAGGGGTTTTTTTTTTGTGTGTCAGTTGATACAAGTTGGATCTTCAGAAATTTCTCATTACCGTGATGTCAGTCGGCCAAAATATAATCTGCTCAGCAGCAGAACTGTCACACACTTGCTACATTGCTGCACCAGATGGATGGGTTCACAATAAATTCTCATCTTGGTCCCCAGGCTGGAAATCTCACAGAAGAACTGACTTTTTAAAGGTTTTTGGTTTATGAGGTACTTCATCCCAGACGGTTTCTAGTTATCTCCTAGCTGGAACAGAATTGCTTCAATTCATATCGTGTTCTTCCCCTCCCTATCCATACAAAACACCAGCTTGTTTTCCACTACAAGCACTGAGCTACAAACCTGTGTTTTGTTGGCTCTTTACATTTGTCTGGCCATTTCACAAAAAAAATACTGCATTTTCCAAGAAGGCTTTTCTTTACCTACATCCAGGCTTGTTACTCACTTCTATTGCTTAAATCTTCAGCTTTGACTGCATTTCAGATGATGATTTCATCTTTCTCATAACAGTTTTGGATGAAACTTCTAAAAATGAGTTATCTGAACCTGATTTGCCCTTGCTCATTTACTGGCTTCTGTACAGAGCTGGGTGACAAAATCTGACTGGTTCAGATGTTAATTAGAGGCAAAGTACAAAGTTAAAGAATTCTGGAAAGAGTGATTTTTGTTGTACACAGAAGAATCTTCACACGGATAACTGAAATCTTTGTTCTTTTTATGCCACCACTCAAAAATTTACACTAAGAGGTGTGTCCTGTTAAAGCTGCAGCACTCACATTTAGTTCAAAATGATACTCCAGGGAACCAGCAGCAAACTGCGTGCACACTGCTGTGGCGGGGAATGCAACACAAAGTAATGTAATTTAATATAAAAATTATCCTATTAGATGCATGATGAGATCTCAGCACTCCTGAAAATGAGGATATATATTTACATAGAGCAACGATATGGTCCTGGCTGCTATGTTGTACATCTTAATTAGATTACCTATTGCAAGAAGAATATAGTTGATGTTGAAAATGTTCTACTGAAGGATGACAAAGCGGCTAGAGGCAGGGTAAATGAGTTCAGGCACATCAGAGGTGGGTTTGGAGTTCGGTAATGTTTAACTGCACGCATGAAAGTGTGTTTAGCATTTGTAAAACTATTTATTTTAAATCATTTTGGCATTTAGTTTTACGGATTTGAAGTAAAGTTCAGAACAAACTTCATTACAATAACTGCTTTTACTTTGTTTTCATTTGTTCATGTATTCTGTGCTGCTGTTGATAGAGCACTTCCAGGAATTTCAGGTTAAATATCCTAAGTTGTAAAAATTCAGGCTCGATCATGTAAATGGCCCTGCAAGTTCTGCTGTGTGGTAAAGGCTGTATCTGACATAAACGGAACGTTAGTGGAATTAGTGGAAGAAGTTTTTGCCGTAGTAAAAGAAAGTTGATTTCCATTTCAGCAATGATAAATCTTCCTTTAATGTTAAATAAATTAATGGAATTTTGACTTAAGTATCCATAAATGCATATATACATACATGTGAAAACATATATGTATATATATATATGTATGTATGTGTGTATATCCAGAACTAATTTTTGAGATATAGGCACCCAAGTGAGTGCTGGTTTAGGGGTATCAGAGGGATGTAGCTGTTTTTATCAGGGCATCTCTCTTCACCTGTTACACCGTATTTGTCACTGGGCTAATGAGCACTGGGGATGTCTATCACCGACACTGCCCTCTTCTGCAGCAAGCTCCTCAGCGTTGTCTCATATGACTAAAGGATACTAATTTCCTTAAAAATCCTGAAGGAAAAGGAGGCCTAGACAAAACATCTCAGCTTTTTATAACTGTGGAATTTCTATACAGGGGACGAGAGCTTTGGCTGTGCACACAGTCTAAGTCCACGCATGTCTGAAAGTGTGCTTTTCTCATAATGGCATTAATTAGGACTCAAGCTTTTTTTTTATGCCTACATGAACATTTCAAATACATTTTCAATTAAAATCTTGTATTTCAAAGCTGAAATGCAACGGATACTGAAGAAAGCAGTTGGATAAACTTACACAAGAATAAATTCATATCATAAAACCAGAAAGGAAGCAGAAAATTACCATATTAACGTAATTTCTCAAATGGAAAAAAAAAAAAAGTGACCTTACTTTGGTTATTTTAACTGGTCAGTGAAAGACACAGTGATTCAGCCTTATTCATAAAGGAAAAGCAAACAGTCATAGGGACTTCACAGACGGGTACTTAACAGTCATTGTCTTGGAGGCACATGCACAGAAAGCCTTTGATGTGTGCCATGCACACAAGTGTCATTATTTTTCTCCCTAACAAGAGTTCACTTACTCAAGAGCAAGCTGAACAATCTTTTTTACAAATGTCTGTCACTAAGGGGTCAGGGAGAGGGACGTAATCTTCCCTAAGCACCTCCCTCCCTCCTTAACCTTGCCCCAGGCTGTTAGGGAGTTTATAGGAGCTCTGGTTCTCCTCACACTCAACACAAGGAGTCAGAAGCTCCCAGTACACATCCTATTATTACTCAGACTTCAGACTTGCTGCAACCGCGCAGTTCAAATCAGGGAGATAAGATGGGAAATAATTGAGAGTACGACAGCTGCAGTCTCTGCCAGGGAGCTCAAATTTCTGGTAACTAAGTCTTGGGGAAGACATTTTTCAGTCACTTGAACTGCTACAAATACGATCCACCCGTGTCATCCACTTGGAAGTGAATTTTTAACCTTTTGGTTTTAAAAAAAGCTCTTTAAAATTCGTGTCTAGTGTTCCTGTATCTATTCATGCTACAAGCCTGATGAAGGGGACAGGGAAGGTGAACTTGCCTGGGGGAAAAGAGCACTGGGAATTAGCTGAAGGGCATCTTTCTCAGGAGATAGCTTTAGGTAGGGTCCTGGTCCAGACTAAGACACTCTTAACTTCCTTTTCAAAACTGGTAAGTGCAATTGTTATACCTAAAGAACCTGGGAGGGGTTGCCCTGAATTGGATTACACTGACTTGTGTTAATTGAGCTGAAACTGATCTTGTTTGAGGGGCTTTGGACTGAAGTAGCAGCCACCTGCCTTTGCGGGGAGAAAGCGAGGGTAGCTGGCAAAGGATGCAGGAGGGAGGAGGTCTCGTTTTCAGGCTTTAACTCTGATTCAGCAGTGCAGGAAGAATGCTGCACCTTCAACTCCGGCCATCGTGAACAGCCTCACAACAAATTTCTCCTGTGTTACATCCTACTCTCCTTCCTTTAGCGCTGGTAAGAGAATGAATAGTTCCAAACTCCAAAGTGAGTGTTTGTCTACTGTAAAGACTTCTCAAAGGACATGATGTTAGTCGTGCTGTGTTGCACTCCAGGGATTTCACAATAAGTATCCTTGCAGAGAAGTCTGAGAAACATTTGCTAATTGTGTAAGTCAGGAATCTGAGCCCTTTACCAAAAGGTCTTTTGCTTCCCCATGGTTACCCTGTGGTAAGAAAAAAAATACATAGAGATGTATTAGGGCACAGGAGGTGTTCTGCTAGTCATCTTTAATTGTACAAATCTCCTCTGTTTGAAAGGGGGTTTTGTACAGATGTTCTGCTCCAGAAACTTGTTCTACTCAAATAATCCCCATCCCAACACATCTAGTAGAGGACTGAACTTTGACAAATATAGACATAAAATATTAAACCAATGAGGAAGTTGTGATCTCAGGTTATTTATTTTAACTGGATTGATACAGGAAATTATCAAACAATGCTGTGGTAGAGAAGATAATCTCTACGTTGTGGATGAATGGAAATTTTGTATAAAAAAGCCCCACCATGATATATTTAGGAGCTGTTTAGACTTCATTTCTAACAGGTATGCACTAAACTTAGGAAAATACACTGACCTTGCTTATACTTTATATCTCAGAAAGAAGACTATTAACCTATTTGCACTCCTTTACCCTGGTGGTCATCATTCAAAATAGCAATTTCATTCTGACTTTATTGGTTAATTTTATTATCACTTGTAGAGAGAGAAAAAAAAAAAGAGTTTGTTTTAGCTTAAGAAGTTATGCTGAAATTTTAGCCAGTTCTAGTTTCAATTGTTAAACTTTTTAAAGTAAATATATTCTTATCACTACATTTGTCTGTCCAAAGAAATCCCAGTTAAAGCTGGAAGGTATCAGAGTAAAGAAATCAGTTTGGAAGGCAGCATCTTAGTCTTAAGAGTATTTATATGGCCTGGATGTTTAATACTATATTTTATGTGTAGTCTGTTGTAATTGCAATGCAGTAAAAACCATTTTTGATAGCCGAGAGTAGTCTGTGCATAGAGTGAATCAATAAACAAAACCAGATGGGGTTTTTATGGGGTTTTTTTATACCAACATGCAACATGTTGCCCAAGAAATGCAGTGGGACTTTACCACACCTGTAACATCCACAACCTGAGCCTTCCTGGAATGTTTTTAAAATAAATGCATACTGCTAAAAGTCAAATGCCCAACAAACCCCAAACTTCTCAGACATGTATACCATGGCCATTTTTAAAGTGATGTGCCATGACAAAGTTCATAATTTCTTGGCCTTAGTTTTTCAGTCCCATGCCAACTACCTACTCAGCAGCCACGCTGGACCTCTGGGATATATGTAGGATACTTGCATGGGCAGATAGACCCTTCAGAAATTTCAGCTTTTTTTTTCCCAGTTTTTCACTTTAAGATTTATTGATCCGTGTACTACATCGTCACTACATGATCAATGCAAATATAAAGCATAAAAAGCAAGAGTTCACCCTGGTGGGTCACAGGCTGCCTAGCCTCCTGGAGGATACGCAGGCAGTGCCGAAGGTCAGCCTGCCTCGGCAGCAAAGCAGCGCATTTTTGCAGAATGACTAAAGACATCTGAAACTTTCTTCAGCACTTCTTTTCCTTCCCCCCAGTCTGAAATAACATCACTTCATCCTTTGCACCTAACAGACCCTGCTGGTCTACTTGTTCAACACAAACCAAATCTAAGCTAGGTAATAGAAAAGAGCTTGTAAGGAAGGTAGGTGTGCGATTTGTGGAGAGCTTTCTGGAGAAGACCTGCTATGTTCACTGAGCTTTTGGCTGACTGTGCCCAGGGTCTGCTACAGTGCAACCAGTTACAACAGTGAGGCTTCACCAGTTTGTCTTCAAGCATCTTATAAGGGATGTCTGAGGATATTTGGTTTGTTCAGCTTAGAGAAGAGGATACTAAGGGGTGATCTCATTGCTGTCTATAACTTCCTCATGAGGGGGAGCAGAGAGAGAGGTGCTGATCTCTACTTTCTGGTGTCTGGTGACGGGACACAAGGGAATTGCTTAAAGCTGCTCTAGAGGAAGTTCAGATTGGATATTAGGAAAAAGTCCTTCACTGAGATGGTGGTTAAGCACTGGAACAGGCTCCCCAGGGAGGTGGTCATGGCCCTAAGCTTGTCGCGGTTTGGACAACACTCTTAGACATATGTTCTAATTTGTAATTTGCCCTGTGTGAAATCAGGAGTGGTCTCACATTCCTTTTGAGTCTCTTCCAATTCAGTATATTCCATGATTCTAGAATTCTATGTCTGGGACTTGCAAGGAAAGGTTAATGTCAGCCTAGAGTAAATGGTTAAAACAGGTCAGTTGTCAGTACCTCCTGGACCGAAGAAGTGCCCACTTCTCTGCACCATACAGATACGCACCATAAAAGGGAGGTGCAGCCCATATCTTCATTGCAGAATCTTAAGTATATGCTCAGAAAGATCTTCGTAGAGAGTTTCAGCTGGTGAAAGACATTTGAATTCTTCCTTTAGTACTTAGACTTTTTATTGGGTTTTTTTTCTGGAAGTCCTCTTTTACCTACTCCTCATCTTGACAATGATTAGACAATATAGCATGTGTATGCCCTGCTGTTTGGCGTGATTTTCCATTTTTGTAAAATTCTTCATCAGAAATCCAGGGAGAGCATTTAGCTTTGTAAACCAAAACTAGTTCAAATAAGGGACTCACAGGTTAATCTGGATGATGACATATGTTATAGTGAATTTATGATCTTATGTTTGAGTTATCAAGAATAAAGCCTGCCTAGTTCAAAAGAGGTAAATCGAGACCCTAGAACCTAGGGAAGTGTATTTTGGACAGGAGAATATCGTCTTAAACATATTTAGAGTTGTGTCTAACACAAAATTCTAACTTCTTGTTCATGTCTGGACTGCGATCTGAAAGATTGTATTTCAGAGAGTCTTAGATTAAAAAACGTCATTTCACCAGGGCCTGGTGTTATCACCCAGTTTGCTTTCCTCTTTTTCTCACTCCTTGAATTTCACAGGCTGTAGCCCCAATTGTTCTGTGACAAGCTCATCTTTCAGAAGAAAAGATGCTTCCTGTATACTTTGAATCATCCTCAGCCTCTTTCAGCATGTTTTTTATGGTCTTTGCTAAATAATCTTACTGAATGTATGAATGGAATCCCGCTCTAAACGCAGTTTTATTGACATATCCCCACTGTAAGTCACAACTTAAAACCTATCTGGTAGACAATGAGAGATGTTTATGAATATCTAATGATTTTACATTATATCCATTCTTTTTTTTTTATTTGACCTTTTTTAATTTTAAATATTTGTCAGAAACTCACTGTTTGTAGTGACTTAAGCACTTCTGGGCTTAACAGCATGTGAGACTTAATTACTGCAAAGAACATCTTTGCCAAATGAGGATTGTTGAAGAGCAAATATGAAAGCATCGAAGAATTTACTGAAAATATTCTTCCTCTTGCAGTCACCCAAGCGTAGTATATTTTTATCAGAAGGGGTTGGGGTTGTGTTTCTGCGTCACTCCTGCATTCTGCAGCCACAGCATGGACTATGCAGCTCCGCGCTTGGAACAGGCAGATACAATATCCTTCTTTCATTGTTTGATTGTACTGAAAGTAAGTTCCCACTTTAAAAGAGTACAAATCACCCCTAAAAGAATCCTTGGCTGAAATTTGATACACAACATGCTAGTCAGGGGACAGACATGCTTTACTTTGTAAGAGCTGCAGGACTGTGCAAAAGCAAGTGAGAGATTTTCATGTTCATACTTTCTGTTTCTCTCTACCAAAAAAAAATACTCCGCCTTTTTTCAGCAACATAGTGCATGAACGAAGAGGAAATCTGTGTTTAAATGCCGAGGGGTTTATGCCAAGAACATGAGCTTAAAAGAAAAATCAGTAAATTATATGCAAACTTGTTCCATTAGCTCTAATATAAAGGATGGAATTTTAGTGCATATATAGTTTAAAGTATGGTCCTTCGGGAACTGGCAGTAGTGACTGTGCAGTAACTATTTTAATGCTTATGGAGATTTGAAATTAACTCAGCATTGCAAGAGTTTATGCACTGTTGCATCTTCTCCCTCTTACATTTTAATGATTGATTCGGTGTTTAATTAAGAAAATACTTTTCTTTTTAAGGCTGTTGCATGATAAAAGAAAATTTAAGAAGAAGCCAGTCACAGGATGTGTTCAGATATGAGCACCTCATGTGACTGGCTTCTTCATCCTGACTTAAGAGATGGTTGACCATCTTCACTACTTCTTGGAAGGAGCACCTCTTACACATGTTACAATTACTTTTTCTACAGAACTCTCAAGCATTTGCTGTGTCTGGGTCCTGGCCTGCCCTTACTCCACTGCATTCCCAAGCATGGCAGCAACAGTTTTTGCAGGCAAAATTAGACCCTTGTAGATACTTTGGTAGATGTGAATTCTCTTTGAAACAGGTAATTTATTTCCAGATCATTCCTTGAGATACCTCTCTCTAATAGCTAGAGGCCTGAAGAATATGCAAGTCAGTGACACCATCCATCGTGTTCCTTTAAAAACTTCTATTACCTGTTACCTCTACCTCTTGATGAAGGAGTCTTTCCTCTCTGTTGCTTGGTTATTGGCCAGCTTGCTCCCTTACAGTCTAGTTTCTTTCATCCTCACCCCAACCACAGACTCATCTCACTCTCTGTACTGCAAATCCACTGACAGCTATTAAATATACAACAATGCAAATCAAATCCCACAAGGAAAGCCCAGCTCATTATGTGCTGACTTCCTTGCTGGTGCCAAGATTCAGTTTCCCCTAGCAGTCATACTTAGGACTCTGCTATCAGAGCCTGTTGTGTTTTAGTGACTCTCCTCCATGCCCTTTCTGCACACTGTTCAGTCTCTTTCTTTAATCTCGTAGTAATTTGCTGAAGTCTTCCTTTTGAACACTGGAAGATTCATGGATCCGCTATTATCTTGAGCCAAAAATGCAGAAGTTCACCCTGATTTGCCTTCAACCTTGGCCTGTTTTAAATCTACTGAGGCACTCTCCATTCTCTGCAATTTTCATTTCACTGTTAAACCCTCTGATCATTTGGAGGCTTTCCCTTGTCTTCAAATGCTGTGAGCTCTCTTGTGCTTTTCAGGGCATTTGCTTGGTTTGTTGTTTTGCCTCATTTCTGCCGGTTTTGGCTAAAATGTTGCTTCATTCTGATTTTTTTTATGTTTCTTGCCATCAGTCCAGGCTCTGCAGGACAGAAGAAAATTAATTGTTTCTCCAGTGCAACAAGTGGTCAGACTCATCTAGAGCCACAGATGTAAACCGTGGGGGTTCAATTTGTATTAGGCCAAGTCAAAGGCAGCTGCTCATGGGAGCTCTTGGCAGATCTCCCCAAAGACAGCAACATCCATCTGCCGGTCCTCGCCCAGGCAGACGCTGCGTGCTCAGGCAGACGGGCAGCCCTGGGTGGTTCAAGGAGGCTGTTCCAGGGCTGGTGACACCAGGATTTTAGCTCCTGCAGGTCCAGGGTGGACCTCACTTGGTGCTGGGGTTTTCTGAGCTGCCCACCGAGGTGTAACAGATGGAGTTTTGGCTGATCCCTCACAGTGGTAGGAATAAAATGGGCAGTTTCAGTAAAGGCACCGACTGGAGTGAATTTCTGGGTACTGGAATATCATGTTTAAGAACAACATAGTCTCAGACATTCTAGTTCAACGGGAGCTTTTTTCTTTCCATAATAAGCAAGATATTATTATTCAATTCTTTTACATTACAGAAAACTCCCTTTGTGTTAATGACTTAATTTTTACTCTGGGTGTCAGCTGTTACGTTCCTGCTGTACATATTAGTGTAGGTTACATTCCAACAGTTATTGGAGATCCTTTCCTTTTTTTTTAATCTTTTCCACAGTCTTTTGTTATCTTCATACAATGTGATAGATATTGTGATATTGATGGGCATCTATTGAAAGCTGATGAATTCAGTTTGATATTATTATACCGTTGCTAATATATAGATTGTGTCAATGCTAATACTAGTATACATCTTCTGGCTGATCCTCTGTCGGGACTAGGGATAAGAATTTGGTGATGAAGTCTTGAAAGATGACCATAAAACCAAACAAAAATATGAAAGAAAATATCTCTCCTGCCTAATTTTCTCTCAAATTGGCAGGAGTTTGTATACATGCAGTTGCTTCCTTAAAGCTTGCTGCTGTCAAAGGAAGTCTTATAGATCAGCTCTGGTCTGGAAATGGTTGGAGAGTAATTCACACAGCAAGGGCTGTGGCAGGAACTTCAGTTTAATTGCACTAAAGTTTATCAGGAAAACAAAGTAAAAACTGTACTATTTATCCCTAGACCATCCGAGAAGCCTCCCTCTTCACCTGTTTAGAAAAATGAGGGAACTGAGATGGGAAAATCATATTCAGAATCTATTATTTTTGCTTAAATCTGTATAAATTGAATGTCTCTGCAGGTCCCAAGGTTGGATCGCACTGTATTGGCAGGGTGTATTCAGACAGTAGAAGAAATATATTGAAGTCCTGCACAGAACAAGAGAGACAAATCCCCAAAGCTGTATTTGGTAAAAAGGTTCACCTTTATTCCTTTATTTTAACATCACTTCTTATTTTCCACTTTTGGCTGAAAATAAGCATCAAGTGTTGAAAACATTCTTGAAAAACTTGTAATACAAATGTGCATTTTCTTAGAGCATATGTGCATTTTTGGGGATGAAAACTTCTTATTTCCCAGTCACTGAATTCTACCTCTATATTGTATGAGGCCAGGCTACATGACCTTTGGAGGGCCCTTCCAACCAGGCAGGGCATTCTGTGATGAGCTGAGTTGCACTAACCCTAATCAGTAAATCACAGGTAGAACTATTCTTGGGGTTTGGTGCTTACACCGCTAAAGCAAACAAAATGCACAGAGAAAAAGAAAATGGTCCAATAAGCCAAAGGAAAAAGAAGACAAAAATGCCACATGTAAGCATTATTCAAAAGCAATACAAAGAGGAGAATTAAATAGCCCATGATTTCTCACTCCCTCTTCCCATCCCCTCATCTCCTTTTAAAATCTAGGCATACAATAATACATCTCTTTTCCCATAGCTGGTGGGAAATTAGGCCTCTTTCTTCTTTTACCTTGTGAAAATGTTGAAGAATGAAGGAGAGAGATAAAGGAGGAAAATAACGTGACTCAAAACATTTGCATCTTTTCTCATAAGAAGAAAACAACAGCATAATTATGTGTATCTAAAATGTGCTTTTAACTTTTCTCTTTTTCCACACTCTGGAGCTCTGCAGAAAGTTCCTGGGGCCTGATTCTGCACTCCCTGCGGGACTGAAAACCCAGAGCCATTTCAGTTAAGAAAAGCCTGCAAACTCCAGCATTATTCAACTTTCTGTGCTGTTTGAACATTCCCTGCTGGGATTTCTTCCTTTTCATTGAACAGGTATACATTACAAAAAATAGAAAAAGATAATATCATTAGTTTTGTCATCGCTGGCAAGAGTTTTACTATGGTCCCATGGCTTTCAAAAACCTGCCAGAGGCCACGGGGAAGCTTGCTAAAGAAAAGAACTCAGTTTTGATAATTAACGTGGGCCCATGGAAGCCTACAGAGAGCCTGCTACTGACTGCAGTTACAAAACCCTTTGGATCAGAGTGGAAATGAATTCATCTGTGTTTTTCCTGGTCCATTTCTCATGCCCAGGCATAGCTCTGAAAACCTTGTTCCTCAGCCTTGTTTTGTAAAGTTTTTTTGTGTGTTGTGGGATATTTTACAGCTCTGTGCCCTTGACAGGGAAGCACAATCCTGTATGCATCCAGGTACAGTCCAGTCAGTAAAATACTCATGTTATAGATACTGTAAAATTTTCAGCTATTGTAATTACTCTTGTTTAGTCCCCTAGATTTTGTGTCTTTTAGACAAACCTCTTGATTCCTTGAAGCAAGAGGACTTTTATTTCTTATTTATTTATTTATTAGAAGAATCACTTAAATTTAGTCATGCACACTGGCTGCCAGCTGAAAGCTCTAACATTGAAACTGGATTTTAGCTCAGCTTTAGGTTTTTAAAAATATTGCCTTAGTCCACGTGCTCTCCTCATCAGCTTTCATTAGTGGTGGGAACAATGGGATACACTATGCACCCAAAGGCTAGCAGAGAATTACCAACGTGGAAAATGCCTCACAGCAAGTGCCTCACCAGCAGCTCCCTCTTAAAGACCTTCAGTTTCTGGAGCCTGCATCATCAGGAGAGAGGCACTCCACTTTCAAGTGAAGTGATTTGGGGATTTCTGAATTAAAACCCAACTTCTCCTTAGAAGCCAAAGTTACCAGTAACAGCCAAAGTCTAACACAGTCACTACACCTCCCTTTACCAAACAGGTTATGACATTCCAGACTATTCTGAGTACAATGCTGTGTTTAGGGTGCCTAAGAGCAATCTAAGCCTCAAGAGGAAGCTGCGTGGAGAATTGTGGTAGGAAGAACTGCAGTCAGTTTGGAGAAGAAGCTTGCCAGCATCAGATGGAGGTGTGCCATCACTGCAGTTCACAACTGGGCTTTCTGCAGTGCCCTAACAACCCCAGACTGGGGTGACTGCAGTCATTCTGGACTAATGCTGGCCTAATTTTCTCCCCCACTACTGTTATTTCAGCATTGTTTAGATTTTAATTCTCATTCAATTTAGCTGGCTCTTGCCTAAATTCACCCAGGATGTCATCCTCTGTTCGACTACTGTAGCCCTGGTCAGTCAAGTGTGATGGAGATAGAGAGGCAGAAGAAATGAGCAAATTGAATCCACTATAAACCAAGTCTTCTCTAAGTCCCTGACAGGACCATAACAAAACTAGTTAAGGTAAGGGGTAAAACAGACCGTTACAAAAAAAGGAGCTGTGGGTCTACATAGCTTGTAATATTTGAAAGAGCACTGCCCCAGACAACTCCCTGGCATCACCTGGGGGAATGTGTTGTTCATGGACACTTCCAGGTAAGCAGCTGCATTAGGCTGACCTTTTTTGGATGATGAGAGTTTAATAGTATGGATACAGGCTACTCTGTTCTAGTCAGCCTCAAAGACATAGAGGTTTTCTGGGCAGGTTTAATTAACTATAATACAGAAACTCTTAGAATTTTTTTGGTCTTGCAAATGTGTGAGTTACTGGTATCCTGATGATCTGATGGGGGTCTGGTGTCTCCAGCAGGTCCATGCCAAGTGACAGCTCAGATCTCTCCTTTCATGTCCTCTCCCCCTGTGACATCTGGAGTGCAAAGTGCACATGTGTGCATTGTGCATTTCCCCACAGAAAATCCAAGCCATTTCTGTACTCCTCATTTTATATTCAGGAGTAGAATCCAACTCCTGACTGTCCAGGAGCCCCTTTTCCCCTTCATAAGTCCATAACTGAAAAGCCCGATTAATTTTTCCCACACTTTGCTTTCTCAAAGGCTGTTTTTCACTACCTCTTGGCGAAGGTTCCAAGGTGGCTGGCTGGCTGAGCTGTCCTCTACCTGCAGCAGGGAGATCCTCAAATGCTCAGAAGTCCGTCTTTCCTGCAGTCTCTCAGCTGTTCCTGGCTTAGCTTCTGTAGATCCCATTTCAAGTCAGTCTTTTCCCAGCTACTGGTTCCCGGGCTCCTTGCCCTTACAACAGCTGTTGACTCTTCTTGGTCTCCCATTTTTTGAGAGACCTTTTGTCCTTCTCATGAGTTGCCCTCTTCCACCCCCCAGCTATTTGAGTCCCAGCCCTCCTCCCTTATCTCTTCCCAATTCCTCCTGCAGCCACTTCTCAACCCTGCTGCCTTCCCTCCACACCCATCCAGGAGGGTTCTGACTCTGCCTGTGCAGCTCACTCCCATCATTGCCCTTGCTGTGTAGAGAAGGAGCCCAGTCACAGTCCTACATGGTCTCAGTCCAACCGAGAGAGAAGGCAGCTACGCAAGACATGCTGAAAAATAATGTATTTCTTTTGCGTACAGATTTAAGCTTAAAATGCAGATTTGCTTGTCTAAAACCCCTGAGGGAAAATGTAAAACTCTGCTCCAAGAAGCAAGCTACGCTTTTTTTGGGTAGCAGCATTCCACATACCATCAGACAGCTGAAGTCTGCAGTTATTTTGATAGTTTTTAGATTAGTAGATTTTAGTATAGATTTTAGTACAGCTAGTGCAGATTCTGTGAAACCATTATGTTGCAATTAGATATGTCCAGTGAACCCAGTCAAAAAAGCATTGAACTTAGTTTTTGAGTGCTGCTACAGAAGCAAAGACATGGAGAATGTTGGTTCAGAAAAGTAAAAATATGGTATTTAAGGGAGAATTTGTTGTCTGCAATTATTTTAGGGAAGAATTAAGGGTTTATCTGAAACAACAGCTTTTAACACATCATGCTTACTTTTATTTAACTGATTTCTTTGATTTGAAATCTTTAATTCTTTTAAACTTTGCCCCATTTTAGAACAACTTTTTTCTGTGATTAAATGTAACTTAAATCAATGGATCGTCTTAACAATCAATGAGTATTTCTGCAAAGGCAATGTATCAGGTTTCTGTTATACTGTCTTCAAATGTGAGGGGTAAAAAGGCTTCGCATACAGCTCTGAAGTAAAAATGTATCAAATCATACTTGCTAAACTCTGGATGAAAACAAAAAAAGAAGTCTTTTATTCTTACCAGAATATGGGTGCTAAGTGACATTGGCATTCCCTTCACAGGTAAATTTTTAAAAGATGAACAGCTTCCTGTGAAGGATCACTTATAATTGAGGGATTCCTGAAATTAAACAGTTAGATGCAATAGCATTTGTTCAAAGTTGAGCAAGAAATGGCAACTTGCCACATTCTTAAGATCGTGTAATTGAGTGAAATCTGGAATTTAATACCTCAGCAGATGACAAGTTCAAGGATGAGCCTGTTTTACAAAAGCCCAGTTGGAACCCATAAAGCCATCTGATTTTGACTTTTCATGTGAAACATTTTAGAGCAGCAGGATTAATGAATGTATGAGAATGTGTCCTTGGATTAGAATGCATTCCTTTAGAATGAGAATAAGAAATACGAGAAATATTAAAAAGAAAACAAAAGCAGCATTGTTAATTTCTTGCTATGTGACTGAAACACTTGTAACTAAGTGTCTATAATGTGACTTCAGTAGTGGCTCATTTTCTCACAATGCACCTGCATGTCTTGGAAACAGTTGTAAACTGTACATGATTCTGCTAAGAGACAGAGCCCATAAACTACCATTAAACTCGACTTAGTCTTCTCTGACTGCTAGTAGATTCTTCTTCTGGAACTAACAAGATAATAAATATAAGTCTTCTCACATTTCTAGTTTAGACCACAGTGTTTTCAATCTAAGAACAGACTTTTGTAAGGAGATGAAAAAAATACAGTTTAAATGTGGGATAGTCAATGAAAACCCATATTTTGTGAACAGAATAAACTGGAACTCCAGTTCAAATGCACGCTAGCATAACAGATGCTACACAGATCTTTATCTCCACCTTTTTTTCCTTAGTTTAGGTAACGTAAGAATACATGATGGGCACAGGGATCGGTGAAAAAAAAATAAATTAGATCATTGTTTATTAAAAATAAAAGAAAGGAAAAAAGAAGCAGCTAAGCCAAGGCGAAGTTGTCTGAATTGTGAACTTAGTTTAAGTTCACAGTTCAGTTCAAAGTGTCCCAGCTGTTCTATTAGATAATTCTTTGGCTAAAGATCACACTGTTAATAAGAATGAAAATATTCACACTCTCTAATGACAAAGTATAACTGCTGAAGAAAGAGAATTATTGCAAACGTTCAAGATGCTCACAAAGCCAGCTTTTTCCCATTACTCTATCTGTATCCCGAGCCAAAAAACAAACCATAACATGTTGTTGGGTTCATTATTTTAGTAATTTATGTGAGAAAGAGGGCAACGTCCACAGTAGCAGCAAAAAACTTTGGTTAATTCTAAAAAACAGTTGCTTTTTAAAGAGTTGAGGGGTGGACACAGCATTGCTTTAAAACTGGCAGGATGCGTTTATTACCTCTTGTAATTGCTATGGGTCTGATCATTCTGGAGTTTTCTCATTACAGCAAAGCCCGATTCAGTAAAATACTGTATGGCATGGGAAAGGACCCAGCTCCCAAAACCCGGTTCTTTGGAAAGACGCTAAAAACACCTACAGAGTGGAAAGAACAGGAGGAGTCATGGCATCATTGGTGGCTCCTGACAAAAACGCAGGTGGGTGTGTTGATAAACATGCTCAAGCTGCAGCTGCTGCTGGTTCTGATGGGAAAAAATGCTGTTCTAGGGATTAGGAATATACTTTAATCATGCTAGCCAAAACACGCATGACAGCTGAAAAGGAAGAGAGCAGCTTTAGAAACGAAGTGATTTGTTTTAAATCTGCAAAAGCAACACCTTCTTTAAGCTTTTCTCTGTTTTTCCTAAGGCCCGTCTCTTCGTAAGAAGGTGAAGAACAATTATATTTCAACGCAAGATATTTTTTTAGTAACTTGTGGGAAAATTATTTTAGCCCTGCTGGGATTAATTCACAGAGCAACCTGAACTCCTGCAGACTAGAAAAAACACATACCCCTTTTTCCATGAGACTACTCAGGGAGTGAGGGGTATTTATCCTGAGAAAGGCCATCAGAGTCTAGTCTGGGGCATTTGGAAATGAAACATGTACTCCTTTTGCCACTGAAGACATTTCATACCACATATGATATGCATGGCTGACATAGAGTAATACTATATCTACATTTTTCAAGCAGAGCAGTTGATGTGTCCTTTTCCAGGGCAGATGTTTTCCAGATATGCTATTGTCACTCATTAAGATAGTAAGTAAGGCTTGTATGAATTATGATATGGTAAATACTGTATATGCCAGCTCATCCATAAACCACTATGGATTTCTCAGATAATTCTCCCTCTGACTTGCTTTAATCATTTCAATATGACTAGTTTCCCTACAAAGTCATGCCAACTTTTATATACACCAGTGGCATTATAAGCACTACAGGAGAAACAAATCGACAGAAATGTTTATGGAATTTTTGCATAAAATTTATTTATTCTGTCCTGTACCTGATCATAACCCTTCAGCTATGTCAGAGGAAACGGGAAAAGCTGCAATAATTTCAGAACCTTCACTGCGTTAGCAACAGTGCTGGAATAGCACAATTACATCATATTGCTTTGTACAGTCTGCCACAGAATGCTTTCCTATTTCCCGTCTGCCACAGTAATCAGTGCAGAACCATCTCGCTGGCTTTTCTTAGGTATTTTGATTTTTTTCTTGGAAGTGCTAACTTTGCTCCTGGACAGATTCTCCCATCTGCTAGGCTGGTGCAGATATGTTCCTCCTCCACAGAGATGTGGAATTGCTGTTCATTATGGTGGCTGTGGTTTCCAAGTTGAGGAAAAGCTTGAATTCCCAACCCATGTTGTTGCATTTACAATCTCTGGGCTGCATCTAGAGTGCACAGAGAGGAAACTACTTAGCACCTCTGGGCCTAGGGGAGTCTTGGAGAGCTGGAACACACGAGATCTTTGACATGCTTTTGTAGACTGAACTCCGAGACTGCACAGCAGGACGATGTGCAGATGAGGCTGGAATGAATTTAAACCTTCTTCCCTCCCTGAGGAAGGCTGAAGGACTCAGTCTGTAACAGGGCTGGAGCTCGCACGGAATATTAAAGCTGCAAGTAACAACCTCTCATGGCTAAAGAAACGTGCGGTCAGGTCCTGCATCCCAGGCTGGATGTATTTGTTCTCATCAGACCCGGGGAGTTGGTGCTTGGGCAAATTTCAAGGAGTGACTCAAGCCATTCTGCTCCAAATCCCACCCCTTCTGCAGGCTACAACTCGGAAGCCAGATGGCTAACATTCCCCTGGAAAGCTGTGAGGGGTGGGTACAGACTCTCTCTTCTCTCCTTCCTCCCTTTCTTCATGTACCAGATGACCAGTAACTCAGGGCACTGTCCGGCTTGACAACTCTGTCTTGGTATTTTCTTCTTGCCAGAGTTTTTTTCTGAAATGGCTGTTGTTCTGTTGAAGGGAAGGCTTGTGCTTTGTCTAGCAGGTTTAGCAGCTCTGCCTGGGTTAGATCATGTTCAGACTGAGCTTAGTGCACAAAAACATGGGGTGCTATTCGTCTCTCCTGACAGATTTCTCCAGTGTGTGAACTCTACAGTCACTCACTGCATCCAGGTAGTCACCATCAGCTCTTTGTAGAGTCCTTGAAGAGAAATAAGGCCTGTTAAAATGTCATTCACCCTGCCAATTTCAGTCATCTCTTTTAGGGTGAAATAAGTAATCTGAATGCAAGGCAAGGTTTATTATGCCCCAGAAAAAGCTGAAAACAGCATAAACTCTCTTCTTTCTAATACACTGTTCCTTCCTTAAATGACTTCTGTTCTTCCAAAGTCTTCAGTTTGTTTCTTCTTGTAATTAATTTGGCTCTTCTTTTTCTACTTCCTGAGCTTCTGCTTGCACGAGACCTGCTAAAAATATCTCCCTGAGCCCTCCTACTCCATATCATCATCAAAGAAAAATTGTAAGGTTTCTGGTCTTTCTTTTTCACATCAGCTTTGAAGACTGTTTGTTTGTTTGTGGTTTTTCTGCGTTGACTGTTGGATGCGGTGATCTTAGAGGTCTTTTCCAACTGTGACAGCTCTGTGACTCTGTGAATATATTGAGCATCAATAACATATCCTCAGAGTAAACACTAGATGGTGGAAAAGTCAAGTGCAGAATAGGAAGTGCTGCAGATACCCAAGCACATGAGTATTTTCTCTCTACAAAAGCCAATTTATTTATTTATTTGGTAAATTAAACTATTACAATAATATATTTTGACTGCAAAATGCAGCTTGATTCTTCTTGTTTCTCCCACAACCTCTCTCTGCTACTTTGATATATTTAACAGTGTTAGGTATGATACAGAGTGAAGCTTTGTTGTCAGTTTTCACAACCTGGACATAACTTCTCGGCTGCACGCAATGCTAGCAGGTGGGAGTAGGAGGAATAGCTGGTTGCACAGAAAAACACATTCTGCCGAATTTTCTTCAATTACTGAAGTTGCCACAAGATAAGCTTACAGTAGGGTGACAAATCATCGTGTTAAATCCAGAAGACCTCTGCATTGCAGAATAAACTGTGATACAGAGCTTCCTACTTGCTTTGTTATGTTATTCTAGCTGTTGCTATAAGAGGCTGCTCAAAACGCATGGCTATGTTTAGCCGTGCAAACACTGGATTCCCTCTTTGCATATGATTCCATGACATCAAAAAGCCCACACCCATTAACTTGCCTGCAAGAGGAGATATCAGTGCACAAAACACTTAAATTAAGTAGGTTTGTGTGGAAATCCAGCACACACGGAGACAGCAAAAACCATTCATGGTTTGAAGATTAATTGAGCTCATTAATACTCTTTAATATCGCCCAGTGCTTGTTTACAGTATAAGAGCTCAAATCTACCAAAGAGCTAAACATCAACTAAGCATTTCATGTTTTACCAGAAAATGAAGTGTTAGTTGGACTGAAAATATCTTTTACTAGTGAATCTGGAAGTTAATGGTACTAAATTGACAGGCTGTGTGTAGTCAGGCTTTCTACCAACGATCTATCTCACACTCTTTGATGGTCCTCAGCCTATTTGCCTCTTCCCGGAGCTCCATCACCAAGCAGAGGAGCTTCTCTGCCTGGGGACACCCCCAGTACTTGTGAGACACCAAGGCAGACTCTGACACGTGGGTGGCAGTGTGTTCCCACCAGAGCTTCAGCTGGGAAGCTGTGTCAGACCTGGTGGGTGCAGAGCATCAGGACACCATGGCTTTCTGCTGAGTGGATACCATTGCTGC
This sequence comes from Todiramphus chloris collaris, assembly GCA_025345505.1. NCBI lineage: Eukaryota > Metazoa > Chordata > Aves > Coraciiformes > Alcedinidae > Todiramphus > Todiramphus chloris. The sequence goes on along the minus strand of JANVCC010000070.1, from coordinate 14,782 downwards.
CTGGCCAAGCTGTCAGAGCTTCAGCACCTTTTCTCTGCACCCTTCCACATGTTCTGCCACGCTACCATACACATTTATATTATGCCTATAGTAACTTTGTTATTAATATACTTGAATATCCCACAGAAGAGTTAACAAACTGTATTAACCTTGAAATACCTGTTTGTGTTTGGTCAACCCTTGAATGTTATTTTGTTCAAGTTTCACAAGTGGGAGCTACGTTAGGAACAGGCTGAGATAAAGTTGCCTAAAACTTTTCTGCATTAAAAAAAAATAAGATGTACTTTATTCCACTACAGCAGAAGAATCTGCTCTCTTCTTTTGCCAAGTTATCATTCCCTGAGATGCTAGCAGTAGGTTTTTATCAATAGGTCCAGTTCTTTGAATGGCAACTCAACAGATTCCTCTGACTGACAGATCCTGGATTTAACTATCTTAAAACTTTTCATCATTCCACAAATTACTGGTATTCCAGGCCATCCCTACTGTATTGACACCTACTATGTCACATCCTTTCCAGCAGTTATGGACAGGTTTTCTTTTTTTTTTCTTTTTCTTTTCTTAATTTTTTTTTTTTTTTTTTTTGTTAAATTAAGTCTCATGAGATACAATCAATAAATTTCCCTTAATGGTTACACAAAAAGAAGGAAAAAGTCTTGGACATCTTCCAGGCTTTCTCCTGTTGTGCTAAGGTAATACCTACTTTCCCATTCACCATAAAGGCAGCCTTGTTTTCTAGCTTTATTAGAATTCATTATACAGAGATCGGGCCCTTTGAGATAGCCTTTCCCGTCATTTGAGTTTCAAATATATTGGAAATATAGGCCAAACTGGTGTATTAATGAGTCCCATGAGTGCTTTTTGGTGTACCCCACGCTGAGGTGTCACCGTTGAAGAGTAATTGGCCAGCAGCTGAATGTTCTTTTTTCCCTTCGATAAATTCAGCTATATGGTGATTTTGATAAATTTACAAAAAACATTCTTGATTGTTTTTCATGGGTGTAAGCAAGGAGGCAAAGGACCTGCTGGTTCTGTGTAACAAATTACACTACAAGAGCTAAAACACAGTCTCCTTCCACCCCCTCCCAACCCCTAAAACATTTTAAAGGGTTACAGAAAATTAGAAGCGAGGGAAACGTATTTAAACTCCTTTGTGTTCCTGTGTTTGGCCAGGGTCACCATAGTGACTTGGACTTGCACACAAGATGTGGAAGAAGGGACAGAAGACTCAGGAGGAACATAGAGACGCTGTCTGAGCATGCAAGCGTGAGGCTAAGAAGGTCCATCTGGAGTTGAATATGGTAAGGGAATGAAGAGCAACAAGGATGTGGACCCCCTCCTGAATGAAGCAGGAGACCTGTTGACAAAGACACGGAAAAGGTAAAGGTACTCAATGCCTTCTTCACCTAGGTCTTCACTGGTAAGATTGGCCTTCAGAAATCCCAAGACACTAAGATCAGTGTGAGAGTCTCTCTCAATTACCTTTGAAAAGTCATGGTGATCAGGAGAGATTCTGTGTATTGGAAGCAGGCCTCCCAACCATGACTCCCATCAGAGTGCCAGTGGTGCTTACTAATGCTGGTCATGAGCTTTCCTTTAGGTTACTCATGAAAAAGGCTAAGTCTTAGTATGTCCCAGTGATTAAATGCTGTAAAAGTTCACCATTCACACAATATCACTGTAGCAATTACACACTACTATTCAGCAGCTCCATACACTTTTCTTCCACAGAAATAGCAGTGCATGCAAAGAAGTTTGATACTGCATTGAGTAACTGCTAGTATTATTTACTCCTTCATCATGGGTGATATAAATCAATGAGTGTGACCAGCATGTGTATGTGCCAGGTAGGATGAGAGTACTCACAAGCAGAAGGCATGCAGCAGACAGAAAACAGAAGGCTGACAAAAACGATGTGATTTTCTTGTCATCTCCTTGCTAAGGTACTATTGAAAAAGGAAAAAGGCAGTGATACATAACTGGGAATTTGAAATGCACTAGCCATCTTTTTAGTGCAGGAATGGAAGTGTCTGGTGTTCCCAAATACCAAACTGTTGACATAGAAACCATTTGGCTAGCTGGAAAGACCTAAATTATCTCCAGTTGAGAACCAGGAAGAGTAAAAGGTAATACACAGAAATGGGACCAGTGTAAAGGTCCAGACACATAAGAATTTTGGGAAACACAACCTCACTGACATCTCTTTGACTCTTGAAAGACTCAGGTAACTTTGAGAGCCTGACCAAGACTGCAGAAAAGGTGCTTAAGTATTGCCGATATTTGAAAAAATATTTAAAAATTAAATCTTCTAGTAGCAGAGAAGAAAAAATAAGAATCAAAAAGCAATGATAGCAGGCTGAGAAACTATGTCTGCACCAATACAAAGAAGGAGTCACAAGAGAAAATGGGAGGTGGGTCTGCCTCTGGGTCTGCCCCATGCTTATCTGGCTGCCAGCGGGGCAGCCTGCAAACTGGCTGAATGCAAAGGGAGGTCATGCAAGCAGTCAAACTTGGATATACGAGGTGCTTAAGAAGAGGTGCTTAAGAAGAGGCGCTTAGCCACATTTGAGACCATGGTTCTGGATTTGCTGTCCAAAAGGACAATGTGGTGTTTAGAGAAGGTTAATTTTCCTCACCAATATGCTGCAGTTTCGTCGAACTGAATTAAGTTGAGTTAGCTGACTATAGTTTAAACAGATATTGTAGAATTTACATGAGTGGATTATCAAAAAATAACAACTTACCAGAACTGCTTCAGAAAAGTAATGTATGTCCAACAAGACACGTGCCCTCAGTGACAACTGGCCACAAAGACATTATGGATTATACTTCTATGACCAGAAACCTTATCCTCTGTGAATTTGGGTGTGAGATGATAGCACTTGAGCAAACAGTCTGGAGTATTCAAATTTCTTGTTCTTCCAGCAGTTGGGACAATGCAATCCAGGATAGCTTGGTGAAGCCAAAGGTTTGTTTAACTGAGAAAAGAAGGACAGGCTTTTTAAGCTTTAGCTTGCCCATTTTAATGCAGTACTCTGTGGTTTTTTTATTTATTAACTAAGAGATGAAGTTGTGTGATGAAAAGGGTTGCATGTGTCATCACAAACCTTTGCTGATGACAAAACATTCTGAAGAATAAGTCTACTGGTGGGGTCCAAACCAGCTCAGGAAACTACAGTGACGAGCAGCGGTGCATATGTCAAAGATTCAGTTCAGGAGCAGTGGTTTCAGAAAGCTTTCAGCCAAGTTCAGTGTGAAGGTATATCACAAAAAAAAAGGAAATCCGTCTCCACGAGAAAAGCTGCTTCAAGCTCAGCAACATTATTAATCCTGAGGATCCATCAGAGTCCTGTATAAATGCAGCAGCTACTGCTTGGATTTCCTCCAGAGCTGGTTTTGGTGTCTGGCTGGATCTGACACAGGAAATTGATTTCTGGCAAGCCATTTGTTTTAAGCACAGCTATATAGCCAAGCCAAATGTAAATGTTTCCAACCCAACAAATAATTTTTTTACTTTTGAAGTAATGGGAGGAAAATTCATCTTGTGAAACTGATGGAGGTGAGGAGCAATACTGACTCTTGAGTCCCTCATTTTTTTAGACCACATGAACACAAGCAGCTGCTTAATCATGGCTTTCTGTATTTCATATTTCAGGTTTAACACAATAAATCGCATAAAATTATACCTGGTTGAATTTATTAATTTCTTCCAGAACATACACTGTAGACTTTAATGAATATTAGTAACACATCGACTGTATATAGAGCAGACCTATCTAAATCATAGTTATTTTGTGCCTTTAGTAAATACTTTGACCACCAAAAGAAAAAGTAGAAAGTGAGTGCAGATAATTGAAATTCCTAGGAGAGTATTCCATGAATTTTTATCCCAGGAAGCAACAGAAACGTGCTTATGCAAGTGACCCCACAATTCTGGTCCCTCGTTCAAGATGACTGCGTGGTTTAATGTTGGTGCTTTAACCGTTGGAGCCCCATCCCTGGGGGCACTGAAGAGGTGTAGATATGCCATTTAGGGGCATGGTTTAGGGAACGGGAAACAAATCCATTTCAGACAATCTTGTCATTTGAATTGCAATAATTTGCAGTCACGGCCTAAGAAAGAGGTAAGAGGAGAACTGTACATAATAACAGTCCAGGTAAGTCAACTGCAAAGGTACTTTAACTGCCAATTATGGGTAGGTTGCACTTGCACTTTTTACATCAATTAAGACAACAAATCAGCAGTGAAGTCTTTAAGCATGCTATGCAATATACTACTGCAAGTGCATACGGGATTGGATAGCAAGGCCAAAAACCCCATTGTACTGCTTCCTGAGAATCTTTCCTCAGATATGGTCAGTGAGTGGCATAGTAGAAATCAGTAATTAGAATTTAAGGGAATTTTTCATTTTGAAGTGGACAACACTTTTGAAAAGGCCCTGGGTGCCTTCTGATGTCATCTCTGTCTTGTTTTCCTCAGCAAAAGAATAGACTTAATTATGAGATGCTCACTTAACAGTAGAACATGTTTGTCACTCAGTGTTTGCTTCCAAAGACACGTTATTCAATGCCTTCTGGTTTATATACAGATAACCATCTAAGTTTTGCTAAGTATACCTGTGAGAGAATTTGGGAATGTCCTTAAACCCAGGTTTCATACAGAAAAACATTCCCGAGAGAAGCGGTCTCACTCTCAGAGGGACTGTGGAATCCATTACCATATATTTTTAGTTGCATCAAGAGGTCCTTAGTCAAGGACTCTTTTTTTTTCCCCCCAGGTTTATGCCAAATGCAATACTACTTATTTTGGTGTGAATGTTTCCTATTTTAACCGCAGGAAAAGACCTAGACATTGTGAGTCAGATTTTCAACCTGTGTTACCGTGTCAGCTCAGTTAAAGTCGATGGCTTTGTAATTTTTTCTGCTAGTTGATGAATTGTTCAGTTGTGTTGTCATTTCTTTGCTTCACAGGCATCCATTCAAAACAGAAGGTACGCCTCCAGTTTTGCCAGATTGTGTTAACTGCTCTGTTTAATTTTAAGAAATAATTCTGGAAAAGGTTCTTGTATGATGTGTGCAGGTTTCCTTTAGTACCGTGGGTTCATCCTCACCAAGAACCCTGGTGTTGACACAGTAGCCTTTTTTGCTTAGCAAAATGTAGATAAATTCAGGTGCATTTTATTTTCCAACTACAGAGAAAGCTACCAAGGAAGGAAGGAAGGAAGGAAGAAAGAGAAAAAGAAAGAAAGAAGAGAAAGATAGATTGGTTTTTTTTATATACTGATTTGCTCTTGATAATTAGCTATTAACATAATTCAAATGTTAAAGTAAGGAAAGGCAAGGGACAAAGGTCTGATCTCACCTGTGCCTGCTATGAACAATGAGCCCTCAAAGAAAAAAGGCAAAGTTTAAAGGTCTGGAGTCAGAGATCTCTGGTTCCCAGTGTCATTGGTTTAAGATCTGATATTCTGTTAATAAAGATGTTCTGCAGAACTAAATTATCTGGGGCTTGTCTCCTACAAGTCTGATCATCATTATCTGAAATCTGAATAGCTTTCTCTAAAAGCGAAATTTGCTCCTGACTATAGGAATGAAGGACAGAAGCCCTCTTGAAGAATTCAACTTCAGTCATCAAGAAATATCTGCAAAGAAATATTGCTTGTAATTTTATCAATTTAAAAACTAGGTGCGTTGTAGGTCTACCTATTCAAAGAGCTGAAAAAGTGAATATTCTACCCAGACACACAATATTCTGTGAAGACAACAGGGCACAGACAGTGCCGTGCTGTCGTTTACAAGAGAAAGAGCATCTATCCCAGCATGAGCTGCCCTCAGCAGAGCCGAAGCGCTGTTGAGGTAAGGTGATACAAGATGCTCACCTGCCTGCTGTTCAGGAGGCTGCCTAGATGCCTTCCACAGAAAACTTGCTGCCTAGAGACAATGAGGAGCATTTTCACCAGGCATCTGAAGGTGAGGGTGCTGTGAGTGCAGTCTGTGTAAACTGGCGTGCCTTTTGCAGCTTCCCTCAGTACAGCTCCTGATGTGAAGCCAGAGTGACAGTGTTTTCTTTGACTCTGGACAACTCTGGGCAGGGATTGTTCCCCCTGCTGCCCACGAAGCTGTGTCCCCAGCTGCATGTCCCCATCTGACTGAGCTGGCGGTTCCTAGAGAAGCCATACTCTTCTGTCTGCTCTGCTGTAGCCCAGCCAAAGCAAAGGAGCGTGCTGGAGCATTCAAATCTAATGAAGTGCTCTAGTGGTGTTATCTCTCCCCATCTCTTCCGTCTTGCTCTGGTGGGCTTCCCTCTCAGAGTGAAACACAAGGAGGAGACTAGCACGGTGTTTCCTCTTGCCTGATGTTTGCTTGTTATTGCAGCTAGTGCGCTCCAAGGGAGGAAATAAACGGCATTTTAAGCAGCACCGTTAATTCTGGTCCTTTTTGGCTAACAGTCTGTCTCCTGGCAGCATTTTAAAAAACATTTGTATTAGTATTAGTGAAAAACAATTTGCTTTTTTTTTAATTAAAAGACATCCCCATCTCCCCCTCCCCAAGCCCCCTCCAACCTGGGCTGATTGACAAAGTGAGCAGAATCTGTGTTCTCACACCAGCGGGTATCTATTACATGAGAACTTTCTTCTGGCGCCAGGAGGTATTTAGAGAGTTTGCCTGGCGAGTCCACAGGGGAAACACAGCTGAGGCTTGGGGGTACCTGAGCAAAACTCAGCGATGGCCAAACTCCGGGGAAAGCAGCTCTGATAACGTCTTGTTGTCATTATTGCACTGGAAATGTCGGGAAGGAGGAGTAAATAACAGGCAGCAATTTCTTTCCTCAGGGAAGATGCCCTTGCCTTGTGCTGCTGGGTGAAGTCCCCTTTGGGGAAATTAGCGTCTCAAAGGCCAAAGCTATGTGGGTTATTTTTTATTATCATTATTATTTGGAAAGCACATCCCCCCTTATGCTCAGAGAGGCTGAGTGAGGAGTGGGACCCTGCATCCCGGGCGGTGTGAGCAGCCCCACAGCTGCCCGCACGGCACAGCCGGCGATGAGCTCCTCCCGGAGCCAGGAGTGTCCTCTGGTGCTCCAGGTGATGCTCCAAGCACGGCCCCCACCAAGGTGAACCTTAACCATGTCCCTTGGTGGAAGATTTACCCTCCGTAAGCAAGATAAAGTCTAGTGAATATATATATATACATATATATATATATATATACACACATATTTCCCCCCCCCCCCCCCTTGTAGAATCACAGAATGCCTGGGCTGGAAGGGACATCTAAAGGTCATCTGGTCCAATCCCCCTGCAGTGAGCAGGGACATCCTCAACTAGAGCAGGTTGCTCAGAGCCCCATCCAGCCTGGGCTTCAATGTCTTCAGGGATGGGGTCTCCACCACCTCTCTGGAGAGCCCGTTCCACTGTTCCACCACCTTCAAAGAAATTCTTCCCAACGTCCAACCTGAATCTACCCTTCTCTAGTTTAAAACCATTGCCCCTCATCCTATCACTATGAGCCCTTGCAAACAGCCCCTCCCCAGCTTTCCCACAGGCCCCCTTCAGATACTGGAGGCTGCTACAAGGTGTCCCTGGAGCCTTCTCTTCTCCAGGCTGAACAACCCCAGCCCCTCAGCCTGGCTTCGTAGCAGAGGTGCTCCAGGCCTCTCATCATTTTATCCCCTGTTTGCTTTATTTGACATGGCTTGACCCACTGAGGAGTTTTTAATTTTCTTATATGGTGGAAAGACAGTTTTTGGGACAACCCCCCCCATGCCCCCAGAGGCACACAGACACACCCTGAGTTCCAGTAACTGCTGAGGCTGGAGGCACAGGCGTTTCCAGCAGGGGTGGGATTGGTGGGGGAATGAGGGACGCTGCCCACCTCTCCCTCACTGGCTGCCTTTGCTGGGGGAGCTGAGCCACGCAGAGATGGAATTTACTCCAAGTAGCACGTACTTAACCAAAGTTACACTTGATCCTTCTGCTTTCCCTACAGGAGCAGCGATACCAAGCGTCCCTGCAACGGCAGAAGCCCCGCGTGCCTTCCACACGGCCTGGGTGTGTGTGGTAGCCACCTGTGGAGAGATGGACTGACACCTTCGCCAGACAGCCCGCCTTCTTCACCACCCTAAGAAAATGAATAAAAACACCCTAGTTACACCAAGGTCTTTCAAAAAATAACAATGCAAGTGGACTTCACATCAGAGCTTAGTGACTCCAACAAGCTGCTGAGTTTGATGCCAATTTAAAGCAAATAAAAGCCAAATAAAAGCCTTATTTACAGCACTTTATCAAAAACACATCAACTGCCTCCTCCACCCTGCTTTGTCACTGCCAGCACCGCAGGGGATGAAGGCGAAAGACATGAGACTTTTAGCAGGTCTGCCTCCTGTCCTTTACAGACTTGGCTTCTGGATGTTTTTTCTCTTTTTGCTATCATTTATTCTGAAATGTTAGGAAGCCAATTAAAGGATTGCACCCCCTCTGCCTCACCCCAGATACCTGTCGGTTTGTCAGGGCCGTGCCCGGACGCAGGGGCAGCAGCTCCCCCGGGTATGGCCTCCACCCGGCACCATCCCTTGCAGGCCTCTGTGCAGCCTGAAACTCCCTGATCTGCCGCAAAGATAAAGGAGAAATCTGGTTTGCAGGGACTCCTTTTCCCTTGTGTTCATTGGTTAAATGCATTTATTGCCATCTGGAAAAGCAACAGCAGCTCTATAGCTGCTTTCCACACAGGAACTGGTTTCGCTGCTGTCCTGCTCCCTCCCCATGCTCTCTGGGCTTTGCAGAGCTGGGCTTCCCCAGCACCACACACAGCGTGCAGGGCTGGACCCTGAACCAGGGGGAGGATTCTGGGCATAGGTCAGACTGGGGGTTACCATTCAAAGGAGAAAAGGGAGAGAAACTGCACCTGATAACGGGAATAAACCACTGCCCTGATAGGTATAGCAGGGACATTTTCCCTGCTTAGCACACAGAGAGCATAAAGGATCCGAGTCACGAGACAATGCCCTGGCCACATCAAGGACTTTATCCTGAAAACAGTATTTTCTTCAAGGTCTCAGAAATTAGCAGTTTGATGGCCGTAAGAAGAGTCAGGTCTACTCAGTTTTGTCAGGTGTAGAACTGAAATCACCCCTGAGGTTCACTCCTGATTTATTCCATTACATTTCCCATTTCTTTTAGCAATCAAGAAGCAGGCAAAAACAATCTGAGAATTTGGCTATTTCAAACCCCCTTCCACCCCCACAATTCTTTAATTAAATGATAAGTCTCTGTTACGCGTTACCTTTGATCCTTCAAGGCAGAGCTGAGCACGAAAGGTGAGATTTGCCATTGTGGCTTTTAAGACTGGGTACCATTTTCTTCTTTGTTTAAAGAATTCAGCCCTTTCTCCCATTAATCTTTAGCAGGGAAAGTGTTCAGCCCACACCTGTATAAACAACTTAGATGGAGACGAAAGTAAACTTGTATCTCTTCCCCTGCTGCATCTTCATATACATATATATACCTCTCAGTTTTTAAGGCTAACTGGGGAGGCAGAGCAACACCAAAGTCCAGTGCGTTCCCCCTTCACCGTACAGCACGAGGGTCCCAGCCACAGCATCGTGGTGTCAAACCAAGTTCAAGAGATCCAATTGCAAGCTCAGCTGCCTGTTTCGGTGGTTCAAGAAATGTCAAGTTTCACTTGGAAAAGTTGCTGTTAAACCCGGCTCTGATGTGGTTCGCGCCCCAGCGGGTGAAGCCGAGGTTTATACAGCATTAAGTGGCGCTGAGTAAGACCACACAGTTGGCAGGGAATGAAGCGTAAATTGCTGGGAGAAAAGGTGGCCGGCGGTGCCAGGAAAGTTGTGAGGCGGCAACTGGGAAGGTTCCACTTGGCTGGAAGGGAAATGGAAGGGAAAAACTGGGAGCAAAAATAATGGGACAAGATCTTTCCACCTGTTGTAGTTATTAGAGTCTTTTCTGCAATCCGAATTATGATTCTGCTTAACTGTATCTGGGCAGGACTGTGAGGGCCAGCGAGGAACTCAATGCCAGCTATTCATCTTGGAAAGCAGGGGCATTTTGGGGACTGGGAGGGATACAGGTTGTTAGCTGATTTTTTTTTTGTTTTTTCCCCTATTTATTTATTTTTAATTTATACTCCTTTTGTATTTGCATATCAGCATTTTCAGTGGATGCTGGGTCCCCCACTTTCCCATGGACTCTATACGTAGCATGGAATTTGTTAAGAAATCCCGTGAGTGGCTTGAAAAGCTGCCTTGTTTAATTTGCTCTGTGACAGACCTGTAGACAGCCTTTTCAGTAATTGTTCTGAGGATGCAGAAGCCTTCGGGCACTGGCTGTACCTGCACCCCAAGTTACTGACGTCATCAAAACACAGTCCACACGTTTCCAGACACTTCTGGAGTTGTTCCCCACAAACTGCAAACCCACCTGCGAGTGCCGCGTCCCCTGCTGCCCCCGCCCGCTCCAGCGAGGGCACCGGGCCGGCACTGCCGGGAGCATCCCGGTGAGCGGGGGCCCTGCGCCTGGCCCCGTCCTGCAGCCCGCCTGGGCGGTGGGAAGCGGGGATAGGCGCGGGTTTATAGACTGGAAAAAAAGCATCTCCCGACCTCGGAAGAAAGGCGAGAGGAAAGGAGAATGCAGGTGGGGTTGAGGACAGAGCCCAGGGTCGCGCTCAGCCGAGTCGCTGCCTCCTTAAAGAGGGGGAGCGGTGGTCCGCTCCCCGCCAAAGCACTTTTGGGGCTATTTTCCGCCCCCCGCGGAGCCTGTCCCGGAGAAAAACGCTTACTCGCACGGCGTTACTCCCGAGAGAGCTCACACCCCTGGAGACATCGCCAAGTCTTCCCCCCCCCGCCCCGGCTTATGGCTGGACCCGCACGGCTCTAGCTCCGCGCTCCGCCGCGGATCGGACCGGAGCGCAGCGCTGCGCGGGGCAGCGCGGAGAGGCACCGCCCCCGGCGCGGGGCTCAGCCGGCCCTGGCCCTACCCCCCCCCCCCCCCCCCCCCCCCCCGCCTCCCCCCCGCCCCCGCACGGAACCCTCGACAGCGGAGCCGCCCCTCGCCGGCCCGACTCGCCTCGGCCGTCCGCTGCCTCTCGCCTGCCCCGCTGCCCCCTTCCCTGCCTCCCTCCCGGAGCGATGTCCACGGGCTCCGGGAGCGAGGCGGAGGAGCTGCCCGAGATGGACCTGCGGGGGCTGCAGCTGGACTACCCCGCTCCGCCGGCCAAGCGCCAGCCCGGCGGCGAGCTCTACCCGTCGGGGGACAACTCCTCGGCGGCGGAGGAAGAGGAGGAGGAAGAAGAGGAGGAGGAGGAGGAGGGCGAGGGCAGCTGCGCGGCAGCGCCGGCGGGCAGCGGCTGCAAGAGGAAGCGGGCGCGGGGCGGTGGCCCCGGGGGCAAGAAGGCGGTGTCGGGGCCGCGGGGGCCGCCGTCCGAGGGAAAGCAGTCCCAGCGCAACGCGGCCAACGCGCGGGAGCGGGCGCGGATGCGGGTGCTGAGCAAGGCGTTCTCCCGGCTGAAGACGAGCCTGCCCTGGGTGCCGCCCGACACCAAGCTCTCCAAGCTGGACACGCTCCGCCTGGCGTCCAGCTACATCGCCCACCTCCGGCAGCTGCTGCAGGAGGACCGCTACGAGAACGGCTACGTCCACCCCATCAACCTGGTACGCGGGAGGGCGCGGAGGGGCGCGGAGAGGCGGTCGCCCGGGAGCGGCCCCGTCGCCTTCGGGATGCGCGGCGAGGGGCACCCGCGGGGGTCGGGGGGAGCTCCCCGAGGCACAGCCCGGCTCGGCCCCCCCCTGCCCCTCCAGACGTGCGGGGCTGGCAGCGGCCAAGCCGTGCCCGCCCTCGGAGAAACGGCGGGGCGGCCCTGGCTGCCTCGTCGATTCCCAGTAACCCTCGCCCCAGCGGCGACCCGAGAGCCAGATATGGCTCGCGGTGATGGGCCAGTGTTCCTGGGGAGTCGGAGTAGGGGATCCCAAAGGAATTAGGCAAGCTTAATGTCTGGAAAAGGAGTAATTCGCTCTGCGGGCTGGTGTGGAGCACAAGCGAGCCGTCATTAGTTCATCAGTAGAAAACTAAAAGCCTAACTCGTGCCACAGGGGGAAAAAGGTTCCTTGTATAGTGCGGAGTGATCGCTTTTGAGTAGTTCATATGCTTTTTATTTATAAAATTATGCAGCCAGTTGCAAAGCATGAGAAACGTCACCTTTTTTCTGCGAACAATTGCTGACCGCTGCAGCCCCGTTGCAGAGCATTTAATTACAATGCAAAAAAACCATAACAAAAATATTCGTTAGAGGAACTCGGCTCTCCCTGTGCTTCCCGCAGGGACTAAACCACGATGCCGTGTTTGCAACTGAACCAGTTAGACATCTATCAGTAAAAAAGCTCCAGTTTCAGACAAGGATAAACTTTCGTTTTAATATGAAGTACCTTTTTTTTTTTTTTTTTGCTTACAGACTTGGCCATTTGTGGTTTCAGGAAGACCTGACTCTGAGACCAAGGAAGTTTCTACTGCCAGCAGATTATGTGGAACTACCGCGTAGTCAAAGTAAATTGGGGGTTTTTTTGGGTTGTTGGTGTTGGTTTTTTTTATGGGCTGGATAATTTTAAAAGCTGTGATTTATGGGTCTAAGACTAGAAGATGGGGACAACCCCTGTCCCTAACAGTGTTAGATCTGTGCCCGCTGGGAAGTTATTTAAAGCAGTAAGGAAGGGAGGCGGTGGAAATTAGTTTTTATGACTGACTGCAGCAGCTGGAGGCTGAGATGTGGAAAGGCCCTTCTTTGGCTTCATCGTTCTCGCCACTGCCCAAGGACCTGTTGTTCTGAGGCTTTTAATCTAAAGGAAGAGGAATATAGAGATTTAACAGCATGGACCAAAATACATCTCTACAAACTAACCGCGACCAGTGTTATTTGTATTCTAAAGCAAAGCAGTATTTTAGAGTAGCTTTGAGACTCAGATAGATTTATAATATATTTTGATGGCTTTTGTTTTCATGGATCTGGTTTACTGCAACTAAGCAGTAAGTATAGGCATACTCTTTTTTTTTGGTCATTTTTAACCAGTTTTCTTAAACTAAGTGGCTACATTCTGCATTTAGGCTACTGACCTTTGGAATTAAACTAATTCCTTCGGGTACATCTCGGAAGGGTCACGTGAAGAATGTGGGGCTGTGCCTAGACGAGAGGCAGCATTTCTGGGCCTTGGGAATTCTGCTGACCATAAGGCCAGGGTGCACGGGGGGGTGTGACTTTGTAAGGCTGAGTTTGTGGGATGCTGCAAAACAACCAGACTTCATAATCTTCCAGGCATCCTTCCTGTATTGTTACGCGTGTCTTTGAAAAGTTTACCCTCAGCTGAGTTCTAGTGACATTTCTTCACCGATCCCAATGCTGTAACAGAGGATGCCATCAAAGAAGCTGTAAATGTAAATAACTCTATTTTTTTATAAATGACATTAAAAGCTTGATGACAATGACTTCCTGGTTCTGTGAGAGCGTGTGGCTGCGCCTACCTCTTTCTAACCCACGAGCTTGAAACACGCTTTTGTAAACACAGCTATCTTCCTTATCTCTTGGAGCAGATACATCTCCAGCAACAGAGCCAGATAAGAACACCTGCACCCCAAACAATTCCTGTGAGATACTGTACTGTATCAAACAGTTGAATCCTTGGGTTCATAAATATTATCTTTTAAAAGTACATCTCTCTTCTCTCTTGGTGAGAGGCATTATGTGATGAGGAGAAAGTTCAGACACCTGACCAGGCTCCTGGTGGGGTTGCCCTGAGATGAAGGCTGCTGCCTTGCCAGGTAGGTCGTGTATTCTGGTATTCCACACACACACACACACACACACACACACACACACTGCACGCTGATTGAATCATTTTGTTAAACTCCCAGCCAGAGGAAATTCAGATCAGTGCTTTATTTGAATGAGGTGCCCCAAACATTCTGAAGTGCTGTGCTGACACACGAACAGATGCCATATGAAGATAGCGCGTTTTGGTCCTTTTCCTTTTTTGCTCAGGCTGATGGAGGGCACTGATTTAACATCCGAGTGTTTTGTTAGAAGGGGTGTGAGTTCCAGTGCTGAGTGAAGGAGAGACTTAAAATTACAGCCTACCTTACATTTCTACAGCACGGAAACGTTGAAATACATACATTTTTCATTAGAGTTGGCAAATATGAAGTCAATGACATTTCTGTCACCTTAATGACATTTTTGTTCCGTGGCACATGGTACAAGGTGAACCCATCACGATACCACAAAGATATAAGAATCTTCCTAAAGTTCTTTCACAAAAAAAGTGCTAAATCCTCTTCAAACTACCTCCAGCCAACACAGGGGTGCCACAACAAAGGGGAAGGCAGCACTTTCAGGGTCAGGAGAGCCCCAGCAGGGAGGTGTCCATGCCCCATCCTCCCCCCCCAGGCTGCCATCCTCAGCAAACTTTCACCTTGATACTGAGCGTGATGTTTCCAGTCTGGGAGGAGACACCCCGAGCCAAGCTAGGGCAGCTGCCCTGGCTGACTCCAAACTGCTCATGGCCTGCAGACCATGGCTGGCCTGGGATTCTGTCCCAGTGAAACCAGGACAGTGTCCACACCGTAGCCCGTGCCGTTTACGTCACGCTCGCGTCACTCAGGACGTACACACACGCAGGTGGTGGTCCCTTGCTCCAGGAGTCACTACTCCAAAGAGTCCACTGGGGTTGTTTTGCCCCAAGCCACGGGTTCATCTGCCAGCCAGGTGGAGCTGGGCACAGCAGGAC
>JANVCC010000069.1:2812941-2844776 GCA_025345505.1 Todiramphus chloris collaris | reverse complement strand
CATAGCGCCGCATTGCGGCGCTATGTAGAACTTCAGGGAGCTCTTGGAATGCCCCAGGAATTTGAACCATTAACGTGAACCAGCAGTAATTTATGAGTCACTTGATTAGTGGTCCATGACATTATTTTGTGTAGAAACTGAGCTGATCAAAGTAGCTGACCGGTTCCCCATAATTCTCCTCACAAATGCATATGACAGAAGAGACACTAATTGACTGAAGCAGGAGAACAAGACAGCTCTACTACAATTGGTTTTATAAGTTTTGGAGTTATTAAATGTGAAAGCTTGAACTTCAGGGAGCTCTTGGAATGTCTCAGTGAATATTACAAGACCCATTTGAAGTCTTGCAGAAGTTACATGGAAGGCAAGTGTGTCTGTGGATTTTTCATGTCTGAGAATAATAATGAAAAAGAATGTTATGACTACAAGCATTTGCAGCATATGTAAAACTTTAAAACATTCCAGTTTTTTTGGATCTGAAATATCTGGGTTATTTTTGAAACAAGGTGAGTGCAGATTTGCTGTGAGGTAGGAGATGTGTCCCTGTGTGTCTAAGCACTGGCAGGAGAAGCATAGGCTCCTGTATCAGTAACAAGTATCATATTCAGTATATTCTCATAAATTCTCATATTAGGTAAGAAGTGGTGTCCCTCAGGGGTCTGTACTTGGACCAGTACTGTTCAATATCTTTTTTAACGACATAGTGTGACTGAATGCACCCTCAGCAAGTTTGTAGATGACACCAAGCAGAGTGGTGCAGTTGACATGCCTAAGGGATGGGATGCCATTCAGAGTGACCCAGATAGGCTTGAGAAGTGGGTTTATGTGAACATCATGAAGTTCAACAAGGCCAAGTGCAAGGTCCTGCACTTGGGCTGGGGCAATCACTGGTGCTACTATAGACTGGGTGAATGGATTGAGAGCAGCTCTGCAGAGATGGACTTGGGAATATTGATAGATGAAAAATTGAATATTAGCTAACAATGGCTTGTAGCCCAGAAAGCCAACTGTATCCTGGGCTGCGTAATAGGAAGTGTGACCAGCAGGTCAAGGGAGGTGATTCTGCCCCTCTGCTATGCACTTCTGAGCCTCTGCTTGGAGTACTGTGTCCATCTCTGGTACTCAGCACAAGACAGACATGGACCTGTTAGAGTGGGTCCAGAGGAAGGACACAAAAATGATCAGAGGGATGGAATACCTCCCCTGTGAAGAAAGGCTGAGAGTGTTAGGGTTATTCATCCCAGAGAAGAGGAGGCTTCCAGGAGGCCTTATAGTGGCCTTTCTGTACTTAAAGGGGGCTTATAAGAAAGAAGAGAGGCTTCTTACAAGGACTGGTAGCCACATGACAAGGGGCAACTGTTTCAAACTGAGAGAGGGTAAATTGAGATTAGATGTAAGTAAGAGATTCTTCACTGTGAGGGCAGTGAGACAGACACTGGAACAGGTTACCCAGAAGAGTTGTTTATGCCCTATCCCTGGAAATGTTCACAGTCATGTTGGATGGAGCTTTGAGTGGAAGATGTCACAGCTTTAATGAATTTTTTTCTGGGTAGTTTTTTAAACCTGGAGTAGAAACTGGAAATTATCAACAACATGCTTTTATGCTGAATCAGTTAAGCCTCACCATGAAATACTTCTAATTTTTGAAGAAACTAATGTGTTTTGTGTCTTTAGTTGTCGTCTCTCATAGGTTATAGATAAGGAATTTGCAGCCTCTGCTGTAAAAAGTAATACAGGTCACAAGTAACTTCTGTAAGTGATATGAGTTTATAGCAAAGAAGCTTAGAATAACATTTAGTCATGTTAATTTCTGTGAATATAAATTGCAAATTGCAAATTGCAGACTTTGGGTCTTTATTCTAGTCCTGATGATGTCTTAGGTACAGGCAAAGGCATCTTATAAATTTATTCAGTAGAGGTTTCGATTGGGCTCCTATGAAGAGTTCATCCCATCCTTCCTCTCACCCTCAGAAGCTGCTTATGAATATTTCATTTTTAGTGTTCAGGATTTCAGCTTTACATCTAAACTCAGACCTCATACTAGAAATTGAGAATCTTAACTGTACTCTCATGTCCCATTAAAATCATTCCCTGTTACAAGTCATAAAACTATGACCCTAAGATTTTTGAGTCATTCATGATACTAAATATTCTGTTTCACTATTTTTATAGAACTTGCACAATGTGCTAGAGGCCAGAGATGCAAAGATCTCAACTACTAGATTGGATATGCTGTCTTTTTTCATATTTGGTAGATATTGGCCACAAAATACACTTTTACTAGCAGTAAAAGAACGGCCAGGGAAAGCCTCCAGCCTCTATGAGATGCAGGAGGAAACATGGTAACTAGGGATGAAGAATAGGCTGAAGTGCTTAATGCTTCTTTACCTCAGTCTTTAGTAATAGGACCAGTTGTAATCTGTGAATCCAGTCCTCTGAGCTAGAAGACAGAGACTGGGAGCGGAATGATCCCCCTGCAATCGAGGATGAGGTGGTCCATGATCTGCCACATGACAGAAAGGGACCTGGGGGTGTCAATTGACATTAGGCTGAACATGAGCCAGCAATATGCCCAGGTGTCCAAGAAAAACGTCATCCTGGTCTGTATTAGGAGTGGTGTGTCCAGCAGGACCATGGAAGTGGTTCTACCCCTGTTCTTGGCACTGGTTAGGATGCATCTTGAGTACTGTGTTAGTTTTGGGCTCCTCACTACAAGAAGTACACTGAGGCACTAGAGTCCGTCCAAAGAAGGGCAACAAAGCTGGTGAAGGGCCTGGAGCATAAGTCTTATGAGGAGAGGCTAAGAGAGCTGGCATTGTTTAGCTTGGAGAAGAGGAGACTGAGGGGAGACCTTATCACTCCCTAAAACTACCTGAAAGGATGTTGTACAGAGGTGGGGGTTGGTCAGTTCTCCTAAGTAAAAAGTGATAAAACAAGAGGAAATTGCCTTAAGTTTCACCAAGGGAAGTTTAGATTGGATATGAGGCAGAATTTCTTTACTGTATGGGTTATCAGGAAGAGGAAGATCTTGCCCAGGGCAGTGTTGGAGTCCCCATCCCTCGAGGTATTTAACAGTCTCATAGACATAATGCTCAGGGATATGGTTTAGTCAAGGTTTTCTTGGTGTTCAGTTAATGTTTGGACTAGATGATCCTAATGGTCTTTTCCCATCTAGGAAATTCTGTGATCCATACCCACCAGTTCTCATTGGCTTGGAAGAATATTACAAATTATGTGTAAAATTAACCTTCTAGATTCATCACTCATGTTTGAAAAACTTCAAACTCTGCTATCCTGAGGATAAAATCTAAATTAACTCTAGTGATATACATCAGCCAAAGCTTGAATCAGTATCTGGCCTGAGGCCCAGGAGCACTTGAGTTTCTAGAGTTGGTAGTGACCAGTTATTTTTTGCCAAAGAAAGAAGTATTATCATGAATTGTATATAATTTTTCATTAACAACTAATGACTCCCAAGATTATTTCTAAGTCTTCTGTAATGTCTTTTTTTTCCCCTAATTTCCTTTGAATGATGGGAGAGAAGAAATTTACTTCTTTGTGGCACTACTGTCACTGTATTCCTTTATTTTTTAAGTCTTTCTGGCTTTAGAAGTGCAATGTATTTCTCTTTCTATTAATGGCTAATACTCAACTTCAAAAATCTTTCCATAGTTCATCAGCTGTAGGGAGCTGCCTTTCACCATGCTCACTTAGCAAACAGGTTTGATTTTATCTCATATTCCTACTGTGGGGCAGATGGCAGAAATGGCTGATATCTGTGCACTCAGGCATGATGTCTTCACATCCCTGCGTCAGAACAGCATAATATATAGGGAAGCAATTTTTGGCTGCTCACTCAAGATATCTCCCTTGAGTGATGAAGTGTGAACCATCAAGCTCAATCCACAGAAGTGTTTTGTTTCCCTTGTCCCTGCTCTCTTCTTCATCTCTCCCTCCTTTATGTTTTTCGATGAATTAGGATGTTAGCTTGTTAATTCTGTTCTAAACCACTGTTAAATGCAAAATGAGATCAACTTAGTGATTCCATACTCTTTCAACAATTGGAACAAAGAAGAATATGCGACTGTATAGTAGGAATCTCAAAGTATTATAAATGGCAAGTGCTGACAGAAATCTTACTGGTGTTAAAAGAAAATATATAGGCGGTAGTCAATCATCTTTTTAGTTTTCATGAAACCTTAATATTAGTGTTTGTCACACAAAGCTATGATTCTAATCTAAAAAAGAAATCCTTAGTGTAAGAATTCTTTAGTTCATATTATTATTCTGCTTAGTTTTTTCAGCTTGTGTAGTACTTATGTTATAAAGTACACAGCTGTTGATTCCCATTTTCCCTTATACATATTGCATTCTGTACACATCAGGGCTAATGCAGGTCACAGCAAAAAGATAGTTAAGAAGATGATTTCTACTCTATAGGTCCTATATGGTCTTTCAACTCATTTGTGTTGAATTTTAGTTCTCTTTATTATTGGTTGAACTTCAGGTTTAATAATTATTATAATAGCTTTATTAAAATACTATAAAATACAGGGGTTCTTGCCGTGTTTCTTAAAGGACTATGGGTTTTTAAGTTTGTCTTAGATATGAGTATGTGCCTGTTTAGTCTTTACTATTTACAGATGGTACATGATAAAGAAAACAAAAGACTTTATTTTCTCAAGCAGAAAGAAGATATTAGATCTCTAGGACTTGAGTATGTATCTCCTCTGAGATGGAGAACGATATTAAACTGTTACACTTCTTTCTGCCAAGTCATTTTGTCACTGATGTGCTATTAACAGACTTGCATGCTGTTATACTGCAAGCAAAGTAATTCAGTGTGTGGTTTGGTGATTCCAAAATGCCTGCACCCTAGGTCTTTTAAATGCATCTGTTTCCTGCTGTAACTATCTCACTGTCTTTCAAGCTACCCTGCTCAAGGAGCTTACTGCTTTCAGCTTTAGATGGTTAAAAGAGACAGTTGAAACTCTTGTAAAACTACATAACTTACTATGGTTTGACTTGTTTCACTGTAGGATATATAAGAAAGACAACTGAAATCCTAATTCCATAGCAAGATTTCTTATAGCCCTTGAGGAAACTAAAGAAGATGAGGCACCAGTGAAACTAGGGGAATCTTTCCTTAATAACTTATTTTAGAAAGTGTTTGTACTCATTTTAATCATAAGTGAATCTATAGAAATCAATAGATGGCTTCGGTTCCCTTTCTGACTCTTTCCTCTCTCTTATTTCTTCATGATCTTCATGGTCTATATGCAAAATATGCCTGACAGATCAGTGTCACTGTTTATACTGGAAGTGGAGAGATGCAGCAACACACAAATTGAGCAAGAGCAGGCAAAAGAAGCAACTTTATTAATTTATAACCCCGTTTTGTATACCCTAGCACCATAGGGCGATTGTTCAGTGATCACCCATCTCCTAGGGTGATTGGCTAAAGTCCTACAACACCTATTTCAAAATATTTTTCCAATGTAGCATAAACAGAACTTAGCAAAACACCAGGTGTTAGTCTAGTTTACAAAAAACATTCTACTGTTTTTCATAACATGCATGAGAAAGGCAGGATTCTCACCAAATATTGTGAGAACCTGAGAAAATCCCTCTGCTAGAAGCTTTTCAGCATCCAGAGATTATCTGATTTCCTAAAAGCTCATATAGAATAAGAAATCTGGCATTTAGTTTTGTGGCTTCCTCATACATCATCATGGGCAAAACAGATCCTGTGGTGCACAAGTAAGGGAGAATTTTATGTACTGGTGGCAGGTATAGATGGAGGGAAGAGGAATCATGGTTTGTAATATAGGAGTATTTCACGGTTAGATGTGGTTTCAAAGGAACCTACACAGAGAGTTGAATACTTTTATAAGACCAAAATAAAATCTGTGGCACTACTGTCAATCAAAATACTACCCCAAACTTTTTAATTTTCTTAAATTTTCATCAGTACCTTGAGAATTAAGGATAAATCAAAGGTCTCCATTGTAGTAGGAGCTATAATAACTCACCTCCTATCCTTTGGAAGTCATTCTCCAGGAAGAAATGGAGCAAAAGAAGTGCAGTTGAAATTACTTACCAGGATTTATGGAGATTGATCTAGAAACTAGATCTCAGAATTCCCAATCTGAATTTCTGATCACTTTGCTATGAAATCCATACTCTTGTATCAGAAAGTCACATCTATGCCAAGTAAGCCTAGAGAAAGACCTACAGGGTATGAAAAGCTAATGTACAGTTGAAGCAGAAGGTAATAATACAAACAAACACATATTGGCCAGTCTGTAAGTATTCTGTTTTCCACAGTTGATTAATTTACTAAACTATATAGCCTTTAATGATTGTTAATGTACTTGATTAATGTTAATTTGCATGAAACACTTGAGACAGGTCCTCACTCTTTTTCTTCATGATATGCTAAGGCAGCTATGGTTTTGCAGTGCTCTATTAGTAGTTTTTAAGGCCAGATCTCAGTTTCTTTCAAGAAATATATAAACTCTTGAGATATTTCTTGCCAAGATAGAATCAATGGCTTTGCATCCTCTGCAGCTTAAACAGAATTTTTTATTCCATTGCTTGTGAGGGAAGAATTTCAGTTGGTGTTATGTGTCTGTTTGAATTATGGTGGGTTTTTTCCTTCCAAAGTTTTCCTATATCATTCCCCATTTGCTCAAAGCAGTTTATTTTAATTTAATTTTTGTCCTGTCTTAATTAAATATTTTTCATTTTTAACAGAAAATAAAAATGGCTTTTTGTACATTTCTTCTGTCCTTCCCATCACAAAATATATCATTCTATATTCATACCTAAGTTTTCCAGACTCAAACAAATAGTTTCAATGTTTTCACAGAAATACTAATTTAAAATGAAGGAATGCATCTTACCTTCTCTTCTTATTTACTTAAACAGATCTAGAAAAAACAGTTATGGTAGTATATTTCACTACCAGTGTATTGGTGTAGGTTATAAATTGTGATAATTTATTTTTGTTTTGATATTTAGCCCATGTTTTGTATTTTAATGATAAATCTTGACATTTTTAGAGTTCAAGTATCTTCTAGCAAAATTTGTCATAATAGCAAAGTACTAAAGTTTAAAGAAGTAATTTGTAAGCATCCTTAAATGGAAAATGAGCACAATAAACAAACCTCTTTTCATTATTCTGTGAAGCACTATAAAATACTGTGTATTTGGTGTTCACTTTAAAACATCATTGGAGACATTGTGGGTAATTGTGGGTGAAAAGAAAGTAGGAGTAAGAAAGTAAAATACTGTTGTAAAAGGAGTAGAAAGTAAACATATAAGGCACAAAAGGAAAAATCAGAAATTATGTAAATATGTTGCATTCATGAATACGCAGATTACGTTATTTATTCCATTAGTATTTTATTCACTGAAGCTTTACAAATTTAGTGTTTAGAACGTGAAACTTGATAAAATGTCATTCTTTTCAGTACTGCAGCTAAGAAAATAATTTAATAAAGGAAGTGAAATGCAGGACATTTTATCACTGATAACTTATATAAGCACAATATTCAACACTCAAGCCATCACAAGCAATAAAATTTCTGCATATTAAAAAACAATAGCATATTTATGATTTATTAATCTGAAATCTTGCTAGCTTTCATGCATATCCACATCACCTGTATTTTTAAGACTGAAGTCATCATGAAATGGACTGTGTACACATACACATGCATGCGCACACATTCATGTTGTGTATGTTTTAACCATATAATTGGTGGATTGATTTCAGCATTCTTTATTAGAATAATACATTATATAAGACACATGCTCTGAGATAGATCTTTACTTTTTAATTTTCCATTCTTCTTTCTTTGAAAGTTCAATATTAGTATTATTTTTTGTTATTTAACACTCTTGCCATCTTATCCCGAATACGAGTACAAAAAGAGACATAAAAATATTTTCATATTTTTTCAACTTACTAACTAAAATGTGATTTATAGCAATGAACAGTAGGTCTTTAAAAAAACCCCTGCTGTCTAAGGCAATGATTTCTGTATTTTGTACCTCTATTCTGGCTCAAAGGAGATGTTATGTAACTCATAAACATCAGAATTCTAAGTTACTCTATTAGAGACTTGAAGCCCTACATCAGTGAAAGATGACACTTACCTGAAGGTGGCTGGAACCAGAGGCTGGTACCTAGACGTCTGAGGCAATCCACTCATGATCCCCGAAGTAAATAAAGAGAGGGAAAGACACATTTTTTTCTGAGCTCTCAGATTTTAGTAAAGAGATGGAATCTTCCCACGAAAGGGCTGAACATTAATAATCCTGAAAATGTGCTTTTCTATTTTCTGATTTTCAGTTCCACACCATATTCACAGTGCTTTGTATTATGGGGTAAGGTGAGTTGAAGCCTACATGACTTTTTTTTAACATTTCACCTATGCAAGTTGTAAAAAAGGTTTTCTTTCTTCCATCTCAGATAACAGGGAGAGTGAGCTTGCATCACTGTACAACTGTGTGAAGATTAGAAACAGATTACTGTTTGGTTTGATTTTTTAATTTAATCTGGTTTACCAGGAAGCAGTTGTAACCATGCATTGCACAACTCTTCTCTTAGTGGGGTATGCAGCAGAGCCTCTACTGCTGTTCTTTGGGTGTATGGTAAAAAATATGTTCTTCAGGAGCATCAAAGCAAAAACATTCCTAGGAAGCTTGGAAAGACTGGACAAATTTTAATATGTCATTAGAGTAATAATGTGGAGACATGACTGGAGATGCAGATTTGAAATAATTTTTAATATTTGAGATTTCCGAATTGGACTCTGACACGCTTCAACATGCAGACTAAAATATTGCTTACTAGTTCGCGATATCTCAGTAATATAGAGGTTTTATATAAATTCCATTATCTTTATTGCTAAAAAATGTTAATCTTTTCCAATAATGCATTAAAAATGTGACTAATCTCTCTAATGTATGTGTCCCAGGAGAGGAAATGAGGCAGTATGTGTGCAGTAGTGTTTTGATTTGAGTACCAGAGGTAACTGAATTTTCTCCAAAAGCCAAATGAATCTACTGAGAGTTAAAATATTGACAAGAAGAAATGAATTTTTCAGGAAAGCTCTTATAAAAAGTGGGAATTCTTTATAAATATCCTTTTTCAGATGAAAAAAATCCAGATGAGTTATCACTAACTATTTTGTCTGTTGTATGGGTACAATGCAGAATGACACTGAAAGTAGCAAAACCATGTGGTTCTCCAGATTTTGAGTGCTAATATTTATTATCTTACTCTGAGATATAAATGGTAATATCTTAGATTTTTTTATTTAAAAAAGAGAACTTTTTAAAGAGACAATTAATAAGTCTTCAAATGTAATTTAAATAGTCTTATTTAAATAATTAAGAAATATTTTTAGTTACTTATATAAAATAGGGTGGTAAGATATGAACTGGGATAATTCCTGGGATTTTATTAATTGTAATGGAATCCCTTAACATTGCCAAAAGGCTGAAATTCTTAAAGAAATTTAACTTTTGGAATATCAGTGCTTCAATATGTGTTATAGAAATAGAGCTTTGGATATTGTATCGCTTCCTACCTAGTATCATTGGTTGCTCCTGAAAAATTTTAATTACATGTATAAAATATCTACCTATGAAGAAAAGAATTGCTTTTAAAATTTGAAGATTCTTATATATTTTTCCTGAGTATAAAGAACTGAAGTGTGCAGATAAAATTAAAAATAGAATTGTAATTCAATTCCTTTAAGATTAGTCCAGTGTTTTGTGGTTTTCCTTATTTAATTTCTTGCTGTGTATAAATTCATGTGAATACTCAGTATTCAGAGCAGCAGTAAACAACTGGAGAGACTGAAGCTCATTTTCTTGACATACAGGATATTGAATTTTGTTCTTGATATAAAACAAATAAGTATAAACCAACTTTTCCTTCTGTAGAATGTTACTTCCATGAATCATGTTACTAATCCATGAGTTAGTATCACTAACCATGAAAAACAAGCATATGCTTGCTGTAAAACAGGTGACTGGCAGCATTGTTACTATTGTGCTTATCAAAACCAAATGGATTCTTGAGAGAAATGTAAGAGGCATGGTATTCTGTTATATCTGTGCTTAACAAGACAAGAGAGGAATAAGGTTGTTTGATGTATATTGGCAAAGGCTTCTACAATATAGTTCATCACCAAGAGCTCTATTTGCAGATAAAACAAAGTTTTCTCACCTCTTTTCCCAGAGTATTTTGTGGTCAGCTCCTGCAAATCTTCTGTTAATAAAGGGTTTTTCCTAACTGTGATAACTTGGGATTTTAATTTTTTTTTTTAATATTCCTGACAGCTTTCATTAAATGCCAATGTTAAAAAGGAGATATTTGCACCTTCCTTATAGAAAATTAATATTCATTCTGTACATTGTTTTGGAAGCTCATAAAGTTAGCAGAGGTATGAAAGAAACAACATTTAAAAGACATACTATTATTGCCCATTATTTCACCTCTTTCCCAGATTTTGAGTCTGTCAAATGCTCATAGACAATACAAAGATGTGCAAACACAAGGGAGATGTTTGCTTCCCTGTGAAGTAATATCAGTCGTTTGTTCACTAGCACTCTGAATCAAGTGCGTGCATTCTGCTACTGAGAAAATGCATAAAGCATGCCTTAGAAGTATCACTCAGTACGTTTTTCCCTTGTATTAGACTGTACACCTTGTTCTTTACATTTCAGCAAGGCAACTTCACTATCCTCTGTATCCTTTCTATTTGAATTTTAGCTGGATATGTGTTTTTTTTTTCAGGAGATGTGATTGAAGAGGTTTCTATTTTATGTTATTGTAGGCTAGATGCTGTTAATGAGTAATCATATACTCAAAATACTTGAAATGTGAAGTAATACTGCATACATGCATATCTATAAAAATCTTTTATTGACTAGGTACTACAGACACTACAAAAAGGTAAGCTGTAATGTTTGGCATTTTGAAGAACTATGTATAGATCAGTAGTTATGGAAAAAAACCCAACACATTGTCCGGAAAAAGGAACTTTTCTCAATTGCTGATCTAGCTTCAGAAAAATAACATAGACTTAAACATGCAAAGCATGCATTGGCTGTATTCAAGACTTTGTACAATCTTTACTTATTTATTTTCAATAATTGTGTTTAAAACAGAGCTAATGTGAAAATTATTCAGTATGATTTGAAACTTTTTTTATGAAATAGCATAGGAAAAATATATTTTTAAAATGTGATACTATTGTCAGTCTAACAGGCACCTTTGGCTTGCTTTCTGTGTATTTGTTCAGTCATCTTGTAGCTGCTTTTAGAAATTTCCAGTTAATTGGAATTAGGCAAACAACAAGAAACACACGTTTTGTGTGAAATAGCGTGGCAGTTGCACTCCTGTACAAAAAAAAAAAAAAAATCCCAAACCATACTTGCTTTTAACTTGCATGGTACTGCTTGTATCCTATACTGCTGTAGTGCACTATTGGTGTATGAATGATGATGTGAAGGCTGAAGCTAGCTTGCTCAGAAGGTATGGATATATTTAGGCTTTAAAGAAGTCATTTTCAAAACCAGGATCCAATGTTCAGAACCTCAAACACCTTTAATTTAAGAATTCAATAATTAACTCTATTTAAGCAATTATAATATACTATAGGTGGCTGATAAGCTTGGAGTTGTACCCATAAAATAGGATTGAAGAATATTCATAAAATTTGTTCTACAAAACAAGAGAACTATTCATACATATTTGTCAAAATGTTTTAAATTTCTTAATTTAAAAGAAAGAAACATGGGCAAAATTAAAGTTTTCTCTCTCCTCCTACTCATTTTTTATTATTACTTGTTTTAGAGGTGGTTTTAGATCTAAATGTCTCAACATTCTGAGTTGCTGAACATCTTGCTAGCTAAAAAGAAAACAAGGAGAGAGAACTAAATTCTGTTCTCTGTCATACTGCAGTGATGATAGCAGTGATTAGTGTGACTAGAAATAACATCTAAAATATTGAACTAATAAGATCAAATGAGCTGAGATAGGTAATATTTCACAGATAGGGTCAGAATTTGTCTAAAGGAAGCAACAATTCATATAATGCCCAAAATTATGTTAAACTTTTTGTACTTGATTTAAACCATGTATGAGTGTATAAGAAAAAAAGCAATGAAAAAGTCTTTATAACATGGAATTTTAAAAGACAGATCTTTAAATTTATCAAAATAAAAAGCAAATAAATTTCTTGATTTCTGCTTCTTGATGAATCTTAATTTTATAATAGAGTATGTTCTGGTTTTTCTGAGTTTTCTATCATCATGTTTCCTGAAAAAAACCTTACCATTTTCTAGACAGTGCAAGTATTCATTAAAAAATTAAAACATCTTGCATAAGACATCCATGTTGTATTTTACAGTATGATCTTCTATGATTTTACAAGCAAAAGATAATAAAATAAATCAACATAAATAATTAAATTTTTGTCTTATTCTTTTACACTATTCACATTGCATGGCTGGTCACTCTAGTGCTTAGTTATTTCACTCCTGATAATTCTGAAGTCTTTGAATATTTCACCTAAGACTTCCAAGAACAAATCAAACTGGGTATAAAAAGGCAACAGAACAGGTATACCTCACAGATAACTACTACAACACCCTATCTACCTAAACTTGTCCCAGTTTTGTTTGAATAGCTTTATCTTCCTAGAAAGATAAATCTGAGGAATGCAGTGTTCTCAGTCCTGACTGATACCACAGCCAGTAGCAGTTAGTCAGAGCTGTCTGTAAGGCCTGCTGGTCAGCCCTTTCAAACAGAGCAAACAAGGTGGTATGTCTTGGAATTATGGGGATTTGGTGTGGCCTCAGTACCAGTCCCACATTTGGAACTTCAGCATTTTGTGGCTACCATCCACTCTTTCTTTCTTTTCATCTGACTTCTCCCAGTCCTCTGAGGCCTATTGCAGTGCTGCTTATTTAATCTTCTGTGACAGATTTTGTTGTCCATCCCTCCAATCACAACTAAAGAGGTAAAAGACCTCTCTGTCTACTCCATCTCTATATGTGGTGACTCATACATATTGTCGTGTAGTCAAGGAAGTTGTACTTTGGCACTACAGGAGAAAGATGTGTAGGCTATTAGCTTGGCTTCCTTCAACATGCTCTTATGTTTTGAATGTGCTTTTCTTCCCGTTTGATGAATAATCCTTTTCCTTCTTTACCAAGAAAAGAAATGGGTAGCTCAACTCACTCCTTTAGGCTGAATGCAGGTATGCTTAAATGAAGGAATAGATTCAGTGGATATTGTTGGTCTAAAAAAACCCCTCCACAAACTATACAAGTGCATGAGGACTGGAATCTGCATGGATGACTCCTAAGAGCTGCAGATATTGTAGGGTGAGTAACCATTTCTTGGGATTTTGTGGAGTTCTATTTTGCTTTTTCTCTTAAAGAATTTTTCCATACTTGTTCATCAAGGAGGTAAATTGCTGTACTTAAGAGAGACAAAAAGACCCGGCCACAGGGGGAGGGGTCCAGCCAGCCGAATAAAGGGGGTTGGGTGGAGCCCCTGGGGCTCTGGTTTTTCCTCCCTGCATTCGAAGGGGAGAGAAGCTGCCTTCGTGGTGCAGAGAAGTCGTCCCCGCTGCATCTCCTGATCTCCTTCTACCCCTGCTGCCTCCCGGGGATCCTGCTGGACACCAGGATCGGCTGCCCAGGCGGGTTTGTGAAGCGGGCTTTTTGTCGGCCATTGCCCCGTGAGGCCTGCGCTGGCTCCGGAGCGGCGGGGAGACCATGGCGCCCTCCCCGCTCCCCGGGAGCCGCCCGCGGCCCTGCGGCTGTGAGCGGAACTGCACCAAAGGGGAGAGTGCCTGCAGCCCAGAGAGGCTGGCACTGGGTTCCTGGCGCTGTTTGCTGTTACTGACACAGTTATTGCTGTTTGTTTACCTTGTTTTTTATATATTTAGTAAAGAACATTTATTCCTATTCCTCATCTTTGCCTGAAAGCCCCCTAATTTCAAAATTATAAGCAATCAGAGGGGAGGGGTTGCATTTTCCATTCTAAGGGGGGCTCCTGCCTTCCTTGGCAGACACCTGTCTTTCGAACCAAGACACCATTCTGTCTGTGCTGAAAGATGAGTGAGACAGTATCCAGTATGCAATGTTTTAAGCTTAGGTAAATAAAACAGTTTCTCTTTTTCTGTTAAGAAAAGGTATTGTCATGACTATGATATCTAAAATACTAACTATATACTGAATAGTTCAGTGTTTGAAAACTCTTTTCTGGCTATATGGTTTTTTTTATTATTTTTTTTTATGATTAGGGTAGAAATAATCAGCACTGGAAAGCAGGCTTGAAAGAAAGGTCAGTAGTTTGCATCTGCAGTTCTATATTTGCACAGGTTGCTAGGCAATGTGAGAAAATCATAGCTTTTAACAGCAAGATTGTGTTTTCAGATATCAATTATTAAAAAGAAATCAACAACTGTACTCAGTATAATTCAGTACAATTACTTTTCACAAATGTTATAATTCTTGACAATTACTAGAGGTAATTAATGTTGTATAGTCTGCATTTACTTCAAAAGGAATGGGCCCCTCCCCCTCCCTTCATGGAACAGCTTATATTTATTTTATAATACCATGATAAAAATCTCTTTTTCCCTATTTGAAGATAGGAAATTGATGAATTCCTTATGCATTTGTTTCAACAGCCATTGACTGTTATAATGTATGTCATGCGAGTAACCAACTTCAAGGAACACATCCTCTTCTACTTTTACAGCTGCTGTTGAAAAAAAAAGTATGGTTCTGGCTAACACTTGAGAAGTGTGAGCCATTTAATATATTTCTGGTAGGGACTGAAGAAAGCCTCTCAAAGATTTACAAATTGTACTAAGAAATTATTGGGCCTGAGTTTTAGGATGGGGCTTTAGAAAGATACTTCAAATGCAAAGGAGAGGGAAAAAAGAGAAAACTGGTATCAAAGGAGGAGGATGCTGCCTACCCTGGGGCACGTACTGAGGCTCTGCCTATGGTAGGTCTGGAAGCACAGTGACTCAGCAGCGTGCTTGGGGATGTAATCTTGGTGGGACAGAAGGTGAAAGAAGCTTCTTTTCTGGCTCACAATGTCACTTCCTATTATACATAATGGATGAACATGAAGAAGCACAAGATCTAAGTAATTTAGAGTCTGTGCTTCATTTCAGAATTTCTGATTCTGTTGTTGGCAATCAAAAACAATTCCTTTGAAATCTCCAAAATTATACCGATGAGGGAAGAGGAACTGCATTTATGAATTAAATTCTAAGTTGCTGTCTCAATATTTTACATGAATACCTAGTTGTGAGAGAAGACATTAAAGTGTCAGTTCAATATTTTTTATTTCTGTGACATTATACAAAATATAAAAATATATGCTCTGGCTCTCAGTTCACTGAGAGTCTAATGCCTTGTATTTATTCAGATATTCTCAGTGTAATAAGATGAAAAAATAAATGTCAGTAAATGTTTGACCTTCTTAAATAGAGATTGAATACTGCACTCATGGTCAGCACAGTTTTCTAAACAATTTATAAATTTTGTGTCTTGTGAATTCTACTTTTTTATCAAAAGAAGGTAGAATTGCCTCCCTGAAATAACCTCTATGCTATTATAGGAATGTTTTATTTTTTTGTTATCCTCATTAGAAGACAAACTAGGCCTGTTTTTCATGTGCATGGACATGTGAATGGGTGCAGTGTTTTGCGACAGTTATGTGTACTCAGAGTACCTTTCTGAAGTAAGATGAATACCTCATACTTATCAATGACTGTAGTGAGCTTCAGAGTGTCAGCTGGGTAAACAAGACATGTAATAGCTGCTACTATAGCAGCTTGCATGGTAACATTAGTCTCATGGACTTGTGACAGTCAATCCTATTGACTTTAACATAGAAGTACAGACACAAAATTATAGCAGAGTGTTGTGTGATTTATTTTTTTTTGGTCAGCTTCATTTCTTTTCTTCATGCCTTCTATCCTACCACATCTAACTTTGGAGTTTAAGACAGACTATGCAAGTGTAAGCAGTCAAGGGGTGTTTGGAAAATCTTTCAATGCAGGCCTCAATACAAGTGACTGGACATTTTAAGTGTATTCTCCATGTGGAAACATACTGTATTGCTCTGTTATGCGTTCTGATTAAGTTAAGGAGAATAATGCCTGAATTCCCTCTCTTTCCTTCTTTCCCTCCAAGTTCAGCTGTTTCATCTGTAGAAGGACATCATGCGTATTTTTTAGGTAACCCAAGTCTGTTGCATTGCCCTTTTACACCAGGAAGGCCAAAAAGGTATTCTTAGTATGTTGCTGTCAGATAGGACTTACCTTTGCAATAAACTAAGTCCACAGAGGAAAGAATGTAGCATTTTTTGTCTTGTACTGTTTAAACAACTTATTATTAAGCCTAAAACTAGTCTGGCAATTTTTGCTAGGTTGTGTGTTTGTAATTCAAATAATTTCAGAAGCTCTTGAGAAATAACAGGGATTTTTTTTCCAAGGAGAAATACAGTTCTTGTTTCAGACAGGATTTTTTTTTCTCTTTACTTGACCTGGATTAAAGAAAGCTGAAGATTTCTTGTTTCAGATGTGTGAATATCCATTCCCTCACTTTCAAGGAACTATTAAAGAAATCATCAATAAAGGACCAGATAAAAATGGAATTGAATTTAACAGATCTTGTGTAAGAAGCCTGAAGATCAAAGTGATTAAAAATGGGTAAATTCCTCTGTTCTGACATTTAGAACTTTTGGGCAAATCTATACTAATAAAAGGCATTTACAAAGTGGAAAAGTAGTATTAACTTTAATAAATTGGAAGTAAACTGGAATGTATTGATAATAACTTCCTCCTCAAGTGACAGAGGAACCAATCAGGAGAGATGCCATGCTTAGACCTTGTTCTCACCAAAAGGGAGGGGTTGGTGGGCAATGTTAGGCTCATGGGCAGCCTTGACTGCAGTGTCCATGGTGGAGTTTGCGAAGAAGGGGATGCTCAGCAAGCTTGAAACCCTCAACTTCAGAAAAGACAATTTTGGCCTCTTCAGGAACCTGCTTGGTGGTGTACCATGGGACAAAGCTCTGGAGGGATCGGGAGCCCAGGAAAGCTGGTTGACTTTCAAGGATCATCTCCTCAAGCTCAAAGGCACTGCATCCGTAAAAAGAAGAAATCAGGCAAAGATGTCAGGAGGCCTATATGGATGAACAAGGAACTCCTGGCCAAAATCAAACACAAAAGGGAAATTGACAAAGGCTGGAAGCAAGGACAGGTAACCTGGGATGATTACAAGGAGATTGTTTGTGAAACCAGAATCCAAGTTAGAAAAGCCAAAGTTCTGATGGAGTTAAACCTGTCCAGGGACATTAAAAATAACAAAAAAGGATTTTATAGGTATGGCAGAGAAAAAAAAAAAAAAAACAAGAGAGAATGGGGGGACTCTCCAGCGGGGTCCAGGTGATCTGGTTACTGAGGATATGGAGAAGGCTGAAATGCTCAACAACTTTTTGTTTCAGTCTTCACTGGTAACCACTTGAGCCATACCACCCAAGTCACAGAGGGCATTGGCTGGGTCTGGGAGAGTGAAGAATCACCCGGGATAGGAGCAGATCAGGTCTGGGAATACCTAGAGAACCTGAAGGTGCACAAGTCCATGGGACCTTATGAGATACATCCACAGGTCCTGAAGGAACTGGTGGCTGAAGTTGCTAGGCCACTAGCCATCATATTTGAGAAGTCATAGCAGTCTGGCAAAGTTCCCACAGATTTGAAAAAGGGAAACATAATGCCCATTTTTAAAAAGGGAAACAAAGAAAACCCAGGGAGCTACAGACCAGTCAGCCTCACCTCTGTGACAGGTAAAATCATGGAGCAGATCCTCCTGGTATCTGTACTAAGGCACATGAAAAATAATGAGGTGAACAGTGACAGACAGCATGACTTCACTAAGGGAAAATCGTGCTTGACTGATTTGGTGGCCTTCTATGACAGAGTTACAAGTCTGTCTGATATGGTAAGAGCAACTGACATAATCTGCCTGAACTTGTGCAAAGCATTTGACACTGTTCCACATGACATCCTTGTCTCTAAGATGGAGAGACATGGACTTGATGAATGGACCACCTGGTGGATAAGGAACTGGATAGAAGGTTGTGCTCAAAGAGTTCTGATCAATGGCTTGATGTCCAGGTGGAGACCAGTGACAAGTTCCTCAGGGATCTGTGCTGAGTCCAGTGCTGTTCAACATCTTTGTCAGCAACATGGACACTGACACTGAGTGCACCCTCAGCAAGTTTGCTGATGACACCAAGTTGTGTGGTGCGGTGGACTCACTTAAGGGAAGGGATGCCATCCAGAGGGACCTTGACAGGCTTGAGAAATGGACCAATGCAAACTGCGTGATGTTCAACAAGACAAAGAGCAAGGTCCTCCATCTGGGCTGGGCCAATCCCAGGCACAATTACAGGCTGGGTACAGAGTGGGTTTAGAGTAGCCCTGAAGAGAAGGTCTTGAGGGTGTTGTTTGACAAGAAGCTCAACATGAGCCAGCAGTGAGCTCACACAGCTCCTAAGGCAAGCCATATCCTAGGATACATCAAAAAGAGCGTGGTCAGCAGATATGGAGAGATGATTCTCCCCTGTTACTTTGCTCTCATGAGATCTCACCTGTGGAATAATGACTGGAGGTGACTTAAAATTTAAAATCATACTAAGGCTGGAGCATCGTTCACACATAAGGAAAGGTATAACAGCAGAGAAACTTTCAGTGGTAGTGCATAACTGTATGCCAGAAATCCATTTCACAACAGTTCCTTAAGCAACACTGCTTGCAAGCAACACAGGGGATAGAGTGGAGTAAAGATTCCACCCTTAGGCCCTATGAAGTTACAACAGAAATGTGAACTTGAAGTTACTACAGAGCTGATAAGCTGCCTGTTTGCAACCCTGGGCCAACAGTCTGTCAGTTTTTGACAAAGTACTGTCCTTTGTGTGAACTTTGCTCATTATAATGTCATTATAATACCAAAACACACCTCCAGCCCAAAGGTTACCTGCCTCCAAGGTTCAATCACCCCTTACTGAGTTAGTGCAGTGAATTTTCTTTGGCTATACCTTTAAAAGTGAAGTGAGAGAAATTTACACCAACCATAATAAAGGTATTTATCAGTAGAGTCACTCAAGCTCCACTGTGAAGGTAAAAATTATTATAAAAGTGGTGTGGGAGAGTGGCTACAGGGTAAGGGTCACGTTCCCATGCAGAGACTTGCTGACGAGGAGCTGCACAGGCACAGGACACAGATAGTGTAACAGAATAGCAAGGCCAGATTGTTCCTTGAGAATGGGAGTTCTGCAACAACAAGATGCCTGGAGCCTAAGATATGAGGAGCTGCACCAGCTGCACGACCACAGAGATAATCAACTGGGCAGGTCTGAATTTTTATAGCCTAACCAATAATGAGCTTGCTTTTGCACTATGTATGAGCCTGATTAATAACTGTATAAAAGAGTGTTGGTCTTAACAATAAACGAGATTTGCCTGATTGCTCACATTGAGTGCCGTAAATCTCCCACCATCTATGACAAAGTGGTTTAGGTAAGAAGGGATGTTAGGGAAGACACCATCATGGACAAGCCAGAGCGGACACCATCTCTGACTCCTGGGATCAGTCGATGGGCTGAACCTCGCTTCCCCCCCTTAGGGACGCCTTTGGGTAAGATCTGGACTTTAAACTTAGAAACTTTTTAGCGCTGTTCTTTAACTCAACACAGCTGTATACTACATATATATATATATATTGCAGACAGTGTATTTATCATCTGCAATCTAAAAAGAACTTGTATTCCTGTTGCTCTCAATAAACTGCACCTTTCATGCAGCTAGTCACAGTGGTTCTCTCATCGGGCGCTGTCAGATCTTTACTGGCTGCGTGGTACCGTGGAGCATGACTGGGCAGGGGGGTGCAGGGGACTATTAGTGAATCCAGAGCCATGTTAGTTCAGATGGACTGAACACGATTGGACTGGGATCCGAGCTGTGGTAGTTCAGATACACTAAACGTAACTGGACTAACAGTGCCAAATTGGACAACACTCAGAATCTAAGCCTAGCCGCCCCCAGCCCCTCTGATATCTGAGGACCAGCTGGAACACAAGGGGGGTTTATTTTCTGGCAAATTACTTTCACGCAACACCACCTTGAATCCTGTGTTCAGTTCTGCTTTTGCCACCATAAGAGTGACAGATCTGCTGGAACAAGTCCAGAGGAGGGCCACAAAGATGATCCAGGGGCTGGAGCACCTCTGATATGAGGATAGGCTGAGGGAGCTGGGATTGTTCAGCCTGGAGAAGACTCCAGGGTGACCTTTTAACTGCCGTCCAATACCTGAAGGGAACCTACAGAAAGGCTGGAGTGGGACTCTTCACAACAGTGTCCAGAGATATGATGAGAGGAAATGGTTTTAAACTGAGGAAAAATAGGTTTAGATTGGATCTTAGGAAAAAGTTCTTCAGTACAAGGGTGGTGAGGCTCTGTAATAGATTGTCCAGAGGGGTTGTGGATGCTCCCTCCCTGGATGCATTCGAGGCCAGGTTGGATGAGGCCTAGAGCAACCTAGCTTAATTGAGAGGCATCCCTGCCCATGGAGGGGAGGTTGTATTAGATGATCTCTGAGATCCCTTCCATCCTAAGCCATTCTATGAAATTATCTTCTGATTTTAATTTTAAATAATATTTCAATCCAGGCAGGAAATTAAATATGAAGACATATTTATCCAGACATTATTTTTAGTTTGATGTAAACTAAGAGCAGCAGTTCAAAATTAGAATTCATGCATATAACTTTTCAGTATAAATGCTTTTCTATAAGGGATATGGGGCAACTGATGCATCTTATCATCTTACATGATATCATATCACTTTGTATCTGAGACGAATCACATTTCAGATACCCATAAATGTCTCATCCCAGAAGGGTGTGGCACCCTAGAAGGTCTTAGAAGGGGAAATATTAACATTTACTACACATCTAATTAATTAATTTGCAAAGAGAAATGTTATGAAGATACTTAGTAGAATTCATAAATGCAATTATTAGAGATGGGATAATTAAGCTACTGTGGTCCTGGTAGCAGCTGAGCTCCTGACAGCAGATATTTCTGGATACTGAATTTTGACTTGCACTGAACAACATATGCATTAAACTATAGAAAATGGCTAGTGGAATCAATTTGTGACATATACTTAATGTTAAATCATATTAAAATGAACTTTTTCTAATGGGAGACATTGCTGGACTGCTCTGTCTGAAGTAACAACACCAAAGTGTTGATGTGTGACTCAGTTACCTTCCAAGGCTAAAGTCTGGGTTATCTCCCAAGAAAAAAGATAAAAACAAACAAACAATAACAAAAAATGATGAAGGGACTGCAGCATCTCACATATGACAAAAAGCTGAGAGAGCTGAGACTGCTCAGCCTGGAGAAGGCAAGGCTTAGGGTGATCCCATCAATGTATGCATATATCTGAAGGGAATGTGTAAAGGGGATGGAGACAGGGTTTTTTTCAGTGGTGCCCATTAACGGGACCAGAGGCAAAGAGCAGAAACTGAAACACAGGATTTTCTCTCTGAATATCAGGAAACACTGATGGTTTCCCAGAGAGGTTGTGGAGTCTCCCCTCCTTGGAGGTAATCAAGATTCATCTGGGCATGGTCCTGGGATCTAGGTGGCCTTGCTTGAGCAGATGGGTTGGGAGATTTGACCTGCAGAGGTCCCTCCCAACCTCAACTATCCTGTGTTTTTGTGATTCTGTGAAATTATGACTTCATTCTGAAGGAGGCTGGACATCAGCTTGAAAGTACAGAGCACACTTTGAATTTACTGATAGCTGATATGATCAACAGTTGACAGTATTTGGTTAACTGTTAGGTTATACTGGTACTCAATAAGTAACCCACATTTTTTTGTTTGTTTGTTTGTTTTAATGAATTATTGTGTTGGTGTGTTTGAGAAGCCAAATTTCTTTAGCAGCTATTTTGTGAGCACACTTCAATGTATTTTAGTGAACGCTGTGAGATTTTCTCACTGTAGTTTCTATAAATAAGGTCTTTTCCAAATAAGATCCCAGGGGAATTCTGTAAGGATTTAAATAGTAAGAGTAGTATGTATAAAATAAATAGTAAAGTGAAACCAGTTGGATAGCCGAGAGTGCAGAGAAACAGTAAATACTCTTCTACAGCTTGTAGTGTGTCACATTTCCAAGACTACTTTAACGAGCTTTGCAACTTTTCATGTGTAAGATAGTACTGCCTCTTTGTGAACAGACATAAAATACTCAGCATGCAGAAAATACTGCAAGGTCTTTACAGACTAATTCTGACATCATTATTATGTAACAATATTTTAATACTATATGAAGCTTGTGCAATTTATTTCTCATACAGTATAAAGGGGTCTCACAGCATAAATTAACAAGGTCTTTTGCACTGTTTGCTGTATATGAAAACTACCACGCAAACTACTATGCATAAAGAAAATAATTGTGGATGAAAATCTGAAAACTTAAATCTTAAAAGTCATATTAAAGATCATGGATGTTATGAATAAAGATTCCATCCATTAACTAGTAACGGTTATGTTTATTATATGGGGTTAATAAAAGGCAAGTAAACAGCACTGGGTGCTCGGGGAGTCTTCGCTCTACTAACACGCACACAGGACACAACAACAGATCCTCTTTTATACTTTTTATCCTAACACATATTCATAGTTATTCCAAGAAGAGGGAGGGTCATTGTAATTAAATGTTTTGCAAGGGGCGTTCCCACTGTAGCATATGCATTCCCTGTCCTGGTGGTCTCTCTGGTGGTCATCCATGATGAAGGTTGTAGTTTTCCTCACCGGTTCCATCCTTCACCTGAACTCCACCTCATCTCCTTGTCCTTATAAGGTCCGTCTGGGCCACAAAAGTTGCAGCCAGACAAATGATGAGCATGTTTGACCAATCACCAACCACCATGTGGAAACTTTGTTTCATCCTGCTTTTGTTGGTTCAGTACTTTTCCACAGCTTATCTACATTAGTGACTCTCCCGGCATGCCTCACCACACCACTGACACGAATTTTGACACCATATATCAGATGGAGAATCAACTTCAAACTGGAGACACAATCTAGGACACAAAAACTTCATATTTTCTGTCTGATACTTCTTTATTTGGAATCACTAATAATTATATTTGCTACTACATCTGTTATCCACTTAGTGTAAAATCAGAGTCCCAATGTAAGGGCTGCTTTTCATCACACACTTTTATTTTAATAGTGTTTGGGGTTTTTTTTATATAGTACTACTGGGTTACAGTTTATAGTGCAATTGATCTAATTACAGTATACTGATCTAATACTTTTTCCATAGTCATGGTAGTTGTCTTATGTATTTATTTGATTTAAATTATTTTAAGGAAATACTAGTGTAAGATGATAAGATAGAGGAGAGGAGATGATGCATAGTATTTTCCTTAATAGGCACACATTCTATTTTCTTAGGCCATTGACAGGCTCGAGTTTTTAGGCTGAAATTTTATGTTGACTGTGTGCTTCATGGGTGATGTACTTTTACTTGGTTTATAAGGAAACAACACCTGTTCAATCATGCTGTAATATCAGTCCCTGCTTCTTTTGTCTCCAAGTACCAATTTCATAGGTTTCAAGTATACGAAATAATCACAGATTTCGTAAAAATCGTCAGTTGTGTAGAGGAGAAAAATGAAGTTATTGTCTCATTTAAGGGGAAGCAGAGAAACTATTAACTCTGTTAGCTGCCAGCCAGCATGCACACATCTATAGAGCAGCCACAGTATTTGCTGTGTTTTCACAAGTCAGTGTGCTAAAAAAGGACAAAAGACAAAAAGGACAATGTGTGCAAAGGACAGAGCAGGAGCCTAGGATCACGGATACACCTATTGACTGATAAAAATCCACCTGGATTTGGCATGCTGTTACTCTCTTACTAGTGCAATCTTATTATGCATGTGCAGAATCTGCTCTTACCCTAACTAAAGCTGCACATTTGACACAGATGAAGAGCTCATTATTTATGAATCAATTAACATTTTATTGGAACCAAAGGATCTGGTTTAGAAGATTCTGACCCTGCTCATGATCCCTGTTGGGTGTGGTACCAGGTCCCTGAGTGCACTAATTGGCCTTAATTGCCTTAAGGCCTTACTTGCCTTTGCCTGACCATGGGTCCATTTGAATTCAGGCTGAGGTAGATAGATCTTGTTTGAGGCTTGTTTGGATTCAGGCCTGTCACACTGAATAGATTTTCTGGATAGACTCCAAACCTATATAGTATGTCAGTTTTGTCTGCTATGTGGGCCTTGAACATGTAGTAAGAGTAGCATTGTCTCTTGAATGCACCTTGGATCTGTATTGCAGCCTGATCGGCAGTTCTGACTCCTCAATGAACCTAGGACCTGCATGGTAGTTGACTGCTCTCTAGTCCTGTCTTTGGCCCTGTCTACTGCTATTCCTGACTGAACTCTGTTGCATAGACCCTGGGACTGGCTGGCTTCTCACTTCTCATGTTTAGTTCTCCAAACAAACCTTGTTACCATGATCTGATGTGGGTGTTTTGGGATAGTGCCCTGTCAGTGAGAGCCTTAGGTGTAGAGGTTCACCCTCAGCTCCTGGTTCATCCTGTCCCTTCCAGTGGTCCTGGTTTTATTGACCTCTGGCATTTGGTATGAAAATGTGGCAAATCTTTCCTCCTTTAGTTTGACTACTGAAAAAGCTGGAAATCTCTTGACATAAAACTACTTTGAAAAAGTCTAAGGTCTAAGTTAAACATTAAGGAATACTAGAATTCAGGTTGTCTGTGGAATCTTAATTTGTGAAACTCATTTTTAGTTTTCTAGCTATGTTTGTTGCTAGAATTTCTTCATTTTGCCCAGGGCACAGCAAAGAGTATTCAGGCATGTTTTGTTGTTGTTCATTGTATAACTCGGGCCGTATTTCAATGACAGTATTTGCACGCAGAAGTATGTAAGGCTTAACTTTGCGTGCACTTTTCTGTTCTAATCACTGTTGTAATGCATAGGCACTAAACTATTTGTACTGAGTTTATCTTGAGTGTGACTTTGTCTTGCACAGTAACTGTCCAAATGTGCTTATCAGGCAGATGTTAAGCTAATTTCTTTTTCTTTTACTAGAAAATAAGCTGCATAGGTCTATTGCACAGAAAAAGCCAGCTCATGGACACTTTAGAGAAAGTTATTGACATGCTGCAAGCTGTTGCCTTGCCTCTTTTTATATGTATTCAGGGTTCTTCCAGATCAGGAATTTATCCAGTCCTAGAGCACTTTGCATTTTTATCCCCCTTATTGTTTTTCAGAGTCTACCTCCCACTAACTTCAGATATAGGGGTGAATATTAACTATTTCAGCAACCTGAAACTCAGTCTCAGTGGCAGGGAATTAGAAACATGCCCTTTGCTCACCACTTGTGAAAAGTTTGGTTTGGACTCATTACAGAAACTCTGTCACTAGACCCCCGAGGCTGCATTAAAAGCATTTTGCACGTTACCCTTTTTCTTTTGCATAGCTATCTTCTTCCTTCACTTCATTCATATTCCCAGCACTTCTAACAAAGCTGGGTTCCTCTTACCAAAATGAAAAATGGCAGTGGCTCTCAGCACCGTTGTAATTTCAGTCCTCTCTACTACTATAAAAGATTGTCTGATCACCCTCTCAGTTAACATATGAAAGTTTCTGATGTGTAATTTGCGAGTATCTAACCTAATGAGTGGGGGTTGCAGAGGTGTGCTGTCCCTGGGAGCTAATCTGCTGGCTTATGTATCTGCCTTCAGGTGTAATGTACTCAGAGAGTGCAACTTCTTGTTAATGGCAGAATTAAATTTGGGGTTGTATCTCTTTCTTTTGCACCTATTTCTCATTGCCCTCTGAAAACTGAGTCTTTTATCAGCTGCGTGTACCCGACATGTTTTGTCAGAAGGGGTACTATTTCTATGAAGCTGGAGTTTCTGAAAATACAAGTTCAGCACAGTGATAAATGACTCTGTGGAGTACCTGAGTGGTTTGTGTATCTGTTATCTTAATTTATTTTACATATTCCTGTATCTTTTCCTTATTTTATTCATTTTTTTTAATAGTTACAAGTGATGACAAAGAATTAATATGGCAAGAGGAATGTTGAAAGGTATGGGAAATAATTTCCTAAATACCTTTGTACAGGTTTCACCCCAAGAAGAAATGAGGGATCTACTTAAATGCTTTGCAATGTGGCTGTTGCATTACATTTCCAGTAACTTTATGATGGGGTGCTCTCAAACCAAATACATTCAAAATACTAGGTGACAGGTTCAGTCCTATTAGGACTTACGGTAAATTGATGAATAGATCTGGTAATATTCCAGCTAGTCTTCTTATGTCTTCTAACATTAGTTATTTTCTTCTTTTCTTGGAACAGATACTCTCCAATATTTAAAAAAAAAGACTTTTAAAAGAGAAACTAACAAAACCAAACCCACTCACATCAAGTATTCTGGTTGCACAAAACAAAAGGCAGGAAGCATGAAACTTACTGTGTGTCTCGGTATTCCATTCTTTTTAAAGCATGTGTATTTGTAGATTTCTTTTCTGCAGGTATTTGATTGTATGAGTCACGATTTTTTTCTCAAGCTGTTCATTATTTTACATGCATTTTGCATATGTATTATTTTTTAATGTGAATTATTCAGAAAGTCTGGCATGTATTCAATGTTTGTGATTGGTTTTATGACCTTTTCTGCCTTCCTGTGATAATACTGCTAAGCTTCAAAGTAACTGAATTATGAGGCCTGATAAATTGAAGGCCTACTCTGTACAAAAATTGTCTCTTTACAATTGATTTTGTCTACCACATGCCAATCTGTACTGGAATATCAAATTTGATGTGAAGAGTAGAAAATGCAGCCTTTCTCCCTCTTCTTTTAACAGAACAATATCTGCAGCTTTGTAGGTTTTAAAATGAAGTGCAGCTACCAGGAAAAGAAGGGTGATATGGCACAGCTGGCAGCTGTGCTAGTGGACAAAAAAATAACTGTAGCCAGGCTTTCTGAAATAATTTCCAGTGACTTGCATGCAGTGCTTTCACTTACAGAAACACTTATGCAGCATTTCTTGAGTCTCAATTTACACCTACTTAGCAGGGGCAGTAGGAGTTGGCTAAGGAATGTTTGTGGCAGTTTGACATTTCTGGGATTAATGAGACTTGGACTGTTAAATTAGAATAAATTTAAGGATGCACTTATATCATAGATGCTTTGAAGGATTTATCTGTGTGCATGAGTTTAGTTCATGCTAGAGAAATGCCATTTAATGGGGAGGTGGAAACTCCTATGTTTGCAAGGCGTGCATAAGGATATCTGACAAGTTGTCACCCGTTGTGGGTTTTTTGTGCAGCCATTCCATGAAACAAAGTTTCTCAAGAGAATCTGTTCAGTCTGTGAGACTGCCTATTTGGCAAGCCCCTTGTAAAAAGTGCAGCATGGAGCTGTGGTGCCCTGCTTATAGAGCATCACTGAGGTGGCTACCTAGTACACCTTAGGGCAGGAAAAGCATGGTCCCAGCTGCTTCCTATTGCAGTGCTGCAGGTATTTCTGCAATGGAGCAGATAGATTTTGTGACTTCAGTTTGTCATAAGTCCTTTTGATACATCTAATTCAGAAACTTTTCTCACAAAAGTTGAAACTATATAAATCATATTTTAACTGTTATTTTTCACATGATGAATTGGTGTTCAGCTAGAATTGTAATTCTTAGGAGAGTAAAAGCCTTTTGTTAATTCACAACTTCTGGTTCACTCAACATTTTAAACAATGGTGTAATATTTGATAATGAGTTGGTCAGTCAAGTATGTTCCATTTTAATTTTGAAATAAGAAATTATGAAATTGACTTGTCAAGGCA
This sequence comes from Todiramphus chloris collaris, assembly GCA_025345505.1. NCBI lineage: Eukaryota > Metazoa > Chordata > Aves > Coraciiformes > Alcedinidae > Todiramphus > Todiramphus chloris. The sequence goes on along the minus strand of JANVCC010000069.1, from coordinate 2,816,760 downwards.
ATTATGATGGAATCAATTGAGCTAGAGTTAGTTATAGCTTGAGATTGACTATGCAGCCAGTTATTAAATAACTACATGAACTTTTGGGAAAATTGTGCATTTTTTCAGAATCTTAAAATTAATTTCCTTTACTCTGTGTATGCCCTGTCATTGATGTAGATTATTGTTCATTAATCTTTATGCTAAGAATAAATTACTTTGCATTATGTTTGAACACTAGTTCTTTCCAGAATACCTGTTTCATTCCTTTCAGTCTCTGACATGAATATGCTTCCTACCATTCATTCACATAGGAGGTTACTTGTTGGTTGCAACTGAAAAAAGGAGATTAAGTTATGGCATGAAAAGACATGTGGCAGCAAAAGCTTGTAAGAGCTAAATAAAACCAGCCTTTTTTTCCATTCCAACCACTAAGCAGCATAGGTGGAGTGTGTTACAGCATTAATGATACATAGTTTTGATGTTTCCTGTTTATAATTTCAACCTCCTAGTTCTAGGTAATCTCTAGAATGAAATAATAAACATTATTCCTGCAAAGAATCTGCTTTGGTTTTAGCACGTGTCCTCCCCCTACACCTCAGGGCTCTGTGAAATAACAGTTTAGATGTATCCATCTGTTTTGTTGAAAATAAAACTTCTAGTTAATTAACACTATATTTATGATTGAATGAATCTCTGGAAATATGATACATTGTCCTATGAAATTATAATAGTCAAACTGCTCAAGGAAAATAACCAAGAAATTTTAAATTACATTGAATCATAAAATCATTAAGGTTGGAAAAGGCCTCTAAGATCATTAAGTCCAACTGTCTACCCAACATAATCATGACCACTAAACCATGTCCTCAGGTGCCACATTGTGGATGCTGAAAAGCTGCTAGCAGAGGAATTTTCTCAGGTTCTCACAATATTTGGTGAGAATCCTGCCTTTCTCATGCCTGTTATGAAAAACAGTAGGATGTTTTTTGTAAACTAGACTAACACCTGGTGTTTTACTGAGTTCTGTTTATGGTACATTGGAAAAATATTTTGAAATAGGTGTTGTAGGACTTTAGCCAATCACTCTAGGAGATGGGTGATCACTGACCAATCGCCCTATAGGGCTAGGGTATATAAAACAGGGTTATAAATTAATAAAGTTGCTTCTTTTGCCTGCTCTTGATGAATTTGTGTGTTGCTGCATCTCTCCGCTCCTGGTATAAACAGCAACACCACATCTACTTGTTTTTTGAAGACCGCCTTCTAAAGGTAAGTTTGTTCAGTAAAAATCAGACACTGGGATATAATGTAGCTGAGGAGCCCAGATACTGACCCCTAAATGTTAGGAAGAACTTGCCAAATCTGCCTAGTCAGAAAAGAATGCACTATGGTTAATTAAGCAGTCTATTACATTGAGCTGCTCTAAATATGCTTACTTAGAAGACTGGACTCTTGCTGAAACAGCAAGTCATTTGGGAAAAGTTGCATTTGATAGAAAAACTGTTTGGGCCTAATATTTCAGCTGCACTAAACTAAAGTTAGGTAGGACTTCTGATTTATATGCAACTCTGTTCCAAACCTGTGGAAAGATCTATCTCTCCTCTCTCCCCCCACCCACCCCACACCCATCTTTCTTTCTCATTCTTTCTTTCCTTCTTTTTCTGTCTGTCTTTCTGTCTGTCTTGTTTTTTTTGGTGTCAGAGGCATTTTATGATAAATGATGTTAGGGTCCATCTTGCAGTTCCATGAAAAACTAAACACATTAGGTTAGTGATGTGTGTCACCACTTGTAAAATCCCTTCCTGGGGCAGATTTATCTTGTGCTAGCTAGTAGATTTCTTGGTAGCAAAAAAACCCCAAACCCTTGAACTATTATGCAATGTTCTTGCCTGAGGTTCGGAAGAAGACTTCACTGAAGTAGCATCTGGCTTAAATATAGTATATAGTGTCTATGTAGAGATGCAGAAATAACTGATACTGGTGATTGAAAACAGAATATCAGGCAAATCAGTTTATCATGAGAAATTGTAATTCCTTTTTTGGTCAGATGATTATTCACTTCAAAATATACATAACTTTTTTAACTTAGTAAAAGACTGTTTAACAGTATTAAATACTACATGGCCATACTAATATAATGTGATGGAATGCTATCTGGAGTAGGAGATGGAAGTCTGGTAGTATTGCTAAAAGAGGATTTAATTATAGGAAGATCGCCGAGATGTCATGGTTGATTAAATAAATTCATGAGATTTAGTGAGATAAATACAGTCCTGCTGATGTGTTAAAAAATATTGTCTTTTCTGTGTGTGTACTGAAGAATGTGGCAGAAATTTAAAATTGATTTCTTCTCATCACTGTTGTCTTTAGACGAGAATTCATAAAGAAAAGTTATTGCTCTGTTATTATTTCTGTGTAATGTTATATTCAGACTGCATTTATGTGTTGATTCATGTTTCAAATTGTGCTCATATCTGTGAAAACATAATAAAATATTATACACTATATACCTTTTGCTCAAAATTCAAATTCATGAGAAATACATCAGTCTGATTTTGAAAGTAGAGGTCATCTATCTGGGGTGATGTGAATTTAAACTACTTCATTCCCTCACTGTGATGGAACGTATGAAGTTTCACACATGCAAATCTACCGATTCACAGAAAGCATAAACGAAATGCTTTATATACAGGGGAAAAAAAACCCCAAAACCAACCAAAAAAACAAAACAAAAAAAAAAAAACCAAAAAAAAACCCCTCAAACTTTCCCGGGAATTGTCTGTCCATTGTTGAGGTTGATATTATTTGAAGGAACAGTGGGATAGGAAAAACGTGGCAAACATTTTTTCGTTGATATTTTCTAGTTTGGCACAACCAACGCAGAAGGTTCATTAGGTAAACCACATGTCAGACAGATTTCCTGACAATTTGTCCATCTTTCTCCCTTGCAGCCTGTCTATCAGAGTGGTCTGGCCTTCTAGGGCTTTTAACAAGTTAAGTTTCTGTAAGTTTGTGTGTGCCACATGATATTTAGTTTTATTTGGAATTAGGATTGGCAAAATAGGATCTTGATATCTATCTTGTTATAATTTATTTGCCAATACTAGAATTGTTAAATTACATGTAGTATACATATATTATTCACTTCTATTATGAACTAGCTTGCTTATTTCAATGTTTACAGCAATTTTTTCAAGAAAAAGAGTGTACCTACCTCTATTAGCACTGTGCTGCTGGAGGTGAAATTCTTTGGGCAGACATGATATTTTACACATGTAGCTTGTGGTAAAGACTACACAGGACAAAAATTCTTTCTTGACATATATAAAAAACTGTAGACCACCTGCATTCACTGGAATATTGTCCTTTGTTAACTAGCATGTATAAACTAACATAAGCTTTTTCCCTTTGTTAAAAGAGGTGAAAGTTTTTCACCTATTCAGTTTAATAAAATTGTAGCAGCTTATTTCCAGGTCATAATCAAACAATAATGGTTTTTTTGATTGGTTGGGTTTTTTTTTAATTTGGTTTGGACACTTAGCAAGGAAGTTGGGCATGAGAGCTGGGAAGCCAGGGAACGTTTCTTCTCCCCTAGAGAATTTATGTATCAAAACTGAACAAGCCATGTCAAGGGTCATAAACGAAAACAAGAGGAGAAGGAAGTAGGTTGACAATATCATGTGGTTTAGTAAGGCACGCCCATATCTGACTTGGTTTTGCTTTAGTGTTTTTTGGTTGGTTTTTTTTTTTTTTTTTTTTTTTTTTTTTTTTTTTTTTTTTTTTTTTTGTTTTTTTTTTTTTTTTTTTTTTTTTTTTTTTTTTTTTTTTTTTTTTTTG